>CM045741.1:44960015-45002515 GCA_024760905.1 Plotosus lineatus
GTTCAATTTAATATAATGGTACAGGACACATGACTCGTTGGAGCTCATTCCTTTCAATTTAAAATACTTTCAAAATTATGAAATAATGCAATTTTTATCCATTTAACCCCCAAAGGATATTTCTCAAACTATTTTTTGAAAGTTTAAACATTGTGTATTTGCTTGGCCTTACCTGTGCAGATACAGTGAGAGTCTGAGGAAACAGCACTAAAGGTTATGTTCTTCTTCTTCTAATTCTTCTTCTTCGAATTCTTCTTTCTTACCACAGACCACTGATGCAGTCAACAAATAAAAACTTTATTTGCTGTCTTCGACCACCACTGGAATTTAGTTTTCCTGCCTTGTGTCTTCTGAGATCCTTCTGAACATGTGTCTTGTTCTCAGGCTGCTTGAACAATAAGATGTTGGAGAGGTGGCAACATAGCTGTCTTCAGGCACATACCGCCACATCACTGCTTTCAGTGACTAACGCTGAAAGTGTCAACCCTTTCCTGGCCCTGTGTGAATATACACCTGAGTGTGGGTGTGTAGTTCTCAAGTCCTGTGTGCAGGAATGCCAATTCCCTTGAGTCCAGCGCTGGAGTCATTTATAGGAAGGCCTTATTTACGTGAGTAAATATTTACAACTATGGTCTGCTTTTGGTACCTCTTTTAGTACCTTTTACCTCGCCTTACAAAACTAATCCATTCCAGAGCCTATTTCTTCACCTGCATTTTTTTGTAAATTGAACTGCGTTTTACAAGTAAAGCGCATGATTCGTTCCAAGGCCCCCAAATACTACCCCGAAACCTCTTAAAAATTATAAAAGCATACCTCTTAAGACCTCCTTCTGCTTCAATATCGTACCGATGGTAGACGGATTTGGTCATATTCCTTTGCGATATCAAGAGCCCGCTTCCGCTTTTCACTCGCACCAGAACTCACACGCGTGTGCGTGTGTTCACCATGTCTTCTTAGCAGAGTTATTATAATCTTACAATCGTTTATGGAAGGTTAAAAGCCTGAGTCAAAAACAACAGTAACTCTGTCCTTTACAGAAAAAGCATTATGGGAGATGCAGCTCCATAATAGCCAATGGGAGGGAGCTGCGTCATCCCTCGGAGCCAATGGGAGGCCAGTGGGGCAGGATGTTGCGAGATAGCCAGTGGGTGGAAGCTACATCATCCCTCCTAACCAATGGGAGGCCAGCGGGGGGTGGGATGTTGGAAGATAGTCAATAGGAAAGCAGCTCGTGCATTGTTTTAATGTTTGAATGGCGCGTTTGGCTCGTTTCGTAAGGAGAACTTGTTCGTATACCGAGACAAAGATAAATCTTTTCTGCTAACTGCACAGATGAGGTCATTCTCATTGAAAAGATATTTAAATATACAATGAATACCATATTTAATTTCGAAATCTAGAAATAAATACAAACTCTTCGCTTAGTCCTGGCTAAAATTACTCACGTGACATTATTTTCTGACTATCAACGACAATGGCGATGACAAGAAAGCCAGGTAGGTCAGCTGGCACCTGAAAATTTACTGAATCAGCAAGGATAGAGTGAAAATGTCAGTCAAGCAGAAAGAGAAAGAGAAAATATTTTGATTGGAGAGCATTTTGGGAGACGGAATAGATGTTTATCTATGAAGTTGTGGGGTTCATATTTCATGGGTGTATTTCGTGTCTTGTTTGCAGACCAGAGTAATACGTGCATTATGCAAAACATGGGAATTTAAAAAAAAAATCCAAAGCTATTTCTGAGTTAATAAATTGACTAGAATACAGGATATATTTATGGGTGCAACATGTACGATGATATGACATCACAACACCCCCAAATCTCCAATAATACGAGCAGAACATTAGTTGCTGTTACCTTCATGAAATGTTTTAAAATCCCAATTTTATTTGTCTGCTGCTGCAATTGCAATTGATACCTTGACTTTGATCTCCTCCAGATATGAGACTGTAGCTTCTGCTTTTGTACCAAACCTTCTTGGGTTCTCACAGACTCATGGATTCCCTGTGTCTCCTCAGTCTTGTTATTAATATATCTTCAGAAAGAATTTGGGTAGTTTTGTTGGCTTCTCTGTTAAGATAAGCCAAGCAGCTCTGTACAGACCTGAGCTTCTCATGATCTTGATCCAAGCGACTGCATTTCCATGTTCTCCAAGATGTCTTTGTTTCTGAACAGTTCCTGATATCTATGTCATGTATTTGGATTAGCGACCGATTTGGACCTGGTTTCAGTAATGCAGATTACATCAGGGTCACTTGTTTGCATGACAGACCGCAGTACAGTTTTTTATTCGGTATCCCATCAATAGTGGGTCTCAAACTATAGGTCTGAATGTCCAATCTACCCTAAACTCACACAGTAACAACTCATCTTTGTGGTTTTGTGATGTAAGCAAGTGAGTACACACACCTGCTCTTACATCATGGTGTCAATGCTGTTTTCCCGCGCACAATTGCAGTGACGTTAAACCATCAGAGCCATCTGTGTATCACAAAATACTGCTGTCATTGTCTTCTCTGTTGATATGGTACACTTGAAATATTTGGCCGTAGAGAGCCATTATGGCACCATTTCTTGGATTGGACATTTTTCTCTGGGTCGTACAGGTGTATCTAGATCTGTTAGTGCCACTGAATGGCAGCCGACGAGGTTTCATATAAAACACCCCACTTATTCATCACTCATTCATTCACTCTTCTTCATCTCATTAGGACGAATGGAGGCTTCAAGCTATTTTAATTGAAACTGAGGGAAGGTGGGGTACACCCTGAACAGCAGACCAAACCATCACAGAGACAACCATTCACACTCACGTCAAGGGGCAATTTGGAACTGCCAAATCTGCATGTCTTGGGTTGTTGGAAGAAGCCAATGCACCTAGAGGAAAAACTCATACAAGCACGAGGAGAACATGCAAACGCCACACAGAACTGCTTGAGGTTGGCACTCGAATGCTGGACCTTCTTGCTGTGAGGCACATGTGCTGACCTCTACACCACCGTACTGCCCATGCTGAAGACCTGATCAAAAGTTGTGTATGAATAAAAAACTTCAGGCTATAATTTATGAAGCTTTTGATTTGATCTGTTCATTTATACAATTGTGGTGATTGAGGAGGCATTCATTTTGAGGCACCCTTGTTTACACATCTCTCTCTCTCTCTCTCTCTCTCTCTCTCTCTCTCTCTCTCTCTATATGTTTCTCTCTCTCTCTCTCTCTCTCTCTCTCTCTCTCTCTATATATATATATATTTATCTATCTATAAAGTAGGCCCTTGACTATTCATTGCATATTCGCGGATTGCCCGCACCTGTCACGTCATTCAATTTCAGCTAATGGCTGTCCTCCTTCCTGCTGATTGGTTGAGATGATGTAACGCCCCTTTTTCCTCATTCACACACAAGTTGTCAATGGCCTTTTTTATTGTGTTTTAATTACCAGTTAAGCTCTATGATGCCACTCAAATGCCATGCGTCTTCTCTGGCTAAGCGATGGAAAAAGTAATGATGTTGGATGTCTCTTCTGAAGAAATAAGACTTTCTCCTGAAGAAACAACAGTTTCCTCTGAAGTGCCTGAAGAGGAATAATCATTTGAACTGTTGTAAAGCTGTATTAAAATCTTTTTCAATTATTATTCCAGTAGTTAATATACACGGAGCTTGATCTTTCAAGTGCGCAAGTGCAAGTGTGCAAGTGTACTTGCTCACTTGAAAGATCAGAAGTCCGGATAAGCAGCGCTTCATCTCATAAGCTCGGTTTGTCAACTGCAACAAACGCCTCACATTCAAAGGGGAAGGACTTAAGAAGCAAGCTTTAATTGAGGTGAGCGTGCGGTTTGTGTTCATAGGGACTAAATGAGATTACTAAATTCAAGTATGAACTGCATTCAGTCCGAGCAGCTCAGTCACGCCCCTCAGCCAGAGCAGGGAAACAGGGAAAAAGCAGACACGCACAAACATTCTAAACATTAACTTAGGCACCGTACTGGAATAATAATTGAAAAAGACTTTAACACTCTACTGCAGTGGTTCTTAACCTGAGTTCGATCGAACACCAGGGGTTCAGTGAGTCAGTCTCAGGGTTTCGGCGGAGGTCAAGACACACACCCGACTCATATTCATGACGACCCGAGTCGCTTGGCCATCATTGGCTGCAGGTGATCACGCTACATTGCTTAGCCATCATTGGATGCAGGTGATCACGCTACATTGCTTGGCCAATCTGTGCTGCAGAAAATTTGGTGCTCTCAGTAGTCGACTTGTGACTGTTGTGATGGTATGTTCTGTGATTTCTTTCTTAATGTTTTCATCCATACTATGTTGAGCAAAAAAAGAAAGTGGTCGGACGAATATGTACAACATGGATTCACATATATAACGGAACGTGATACTAGTCAGCGTTCTATCTGCATGATTTGCAAAGTAGGATAAACGATATGTGTATATAATATCAATAAATACATATTCAATACTATAAATGCTTATAATAATGATTAACCATTCAAAAATAATGCAGAAGATGTAAATAAAACAAATACGCACACATACAGACGCATGTGCACTCAGATGTGCACCTCACATAAAAATGTAAGTAGTTGTGATGGGGGAGTTCATGCATTGTATTGGTTTTGTTCTTTGAACACTGTGATGTTAATACACGGTTCATTTTTGTGCCCCAGTAAAAACATATACCGATGTCTTGAATTTGAAAAAAAAAAATCACATTTTATGTTTCAATAAAGGAGGGTTCGGTGACTAAGCATATGAAACTGGTGGGGTTCAATACCGCCAGCAAGGTTAAGAACCACTGCTCTACTGTATATATATATATATATATATATATATATATATATATATATATATATATATATATATATGTGTGTGTGTGTGTGTGTGTGTGTGTGTGTGTGTGTGTGTGTGTGTGTGAGTATGTTCATCATTCATTTTTGTTTTTTGTATCTGCTTAATCCTAATTAGGGTTGCGGGGAGGTTGGCACCCATGCCAGCCGACTCTGGCCGAGGGCACACACACACACACACCCTGGACAGCTTGCCAGGCCCTCGCAGGGCGGAAACATGTTGACGGCTATGTAGCTACTCTTGCCAAAAGTCAGCAATGGTTCTTTTACATGAATCTCACACCCGAGACAGTGAGAGACATGACTGGCCTTTGATAACCCAGTTAGCTGCACTGGGGGTAAATATATATATATATATACACAGGGATCCCTCACTTTCCATGGTTAATGGGGACCGACCGAGACCTCCCGCGACCACCAATTTCCACGAAGTAGGACAGACCCCCCCCCCCCCCCTGACTGACTGACGTTACGTACATATATATGTGTATATCTTCTTCTTCTCTTCCTTTCAGCTTTTTCCCTTTTTATATCCCTGGATCCCTGTGTATATAATATCAATAAGTAAATATTCAATGCTATAAATGCTTATAATAACAATTAAACATTCAAAAATAATGTATAAAATGTAAATAAAATATAAATAGACCCACATACAGACGCGCCCACAGATGCGCACCTCACATAAAAATGTAAGTAGTTTAGTTGGGGGTTTTTGGGTTCTTTTTTTTTTGTTTTTTTTTGCATAATTGGCCTGGTTTTGTGGCATTTTCCTTAACTTTTCCTTATTTTTTCCTTTTTGTATGAATATTTTTGAAAATCCTGCGATGCAGGAACCCACAGAAACTGAAGTACGAAATAGCGAGGGATCATGCATATACATGCATACACACACACACACACACACACACACACACACACACACACAAACACACGCACACACACACACACACACACACACACACACAGATAAATGTGCTGCCTTTGAGGACAATCTTTGAAGACACTGTGGGGGGGGGGGGGGGGGGGGGTTGTGCCTATCTCAGCTGACCATGGGCAAAACAGGTACACCCTGAATGGCTTACCAGTGTATCATAGTGGCAATACATACAAAACCATTCACACTCACACTTTGAAGCAATCTGGAACAGCCAATTAACCTAATTTGGATGTTTTTGGACTGTACGAGGCAACTGGAGTACCCAGAAAAAACCCGCACAAGCACACATACTCCACTCAGAAATGCCCTCACCAAACCTTCTTGCTTGTGAGGCCGATGTGTTAATCACTTCGATACTGTGCCAATCTTGTGTAAACTTACAACCCTAACTCCACATTTCACTATCACAGTGCTTCTCAATTATTTTCTGTTGCGCCCCCACGAAGAGGAAAACATTCCGCACCCCCCAATATAAATAGTGTTATTTATGTAATCCTCTACATACATTGTATCCTTATTAACATAATACATTCTTATTATCATTCTTCTTCTTCTTCTTTTACTTTCGGCTGCTCCCTTCAGGGGTCGCCACAGCAAATCATCCGCCTCCATCTCACCCTGTCCTCCGCATCTTCTTTTCTGACTCCAACGACCTTCATGTCTTCCTTCACCACATCCATAAATCTCTTCTTCGGTCTTCCTCGAGGCCTTCTGCCTGGTAGTTCCAACCTCAGCATCCTACTGCCAATATACTCACTATCCCTCCTCTGTACATGTCCAAACCATCTCAATCTAGCCTCTCTGACTTTGTCTCCAAAACATCTTACGTGGGCTGTCCCTCTGATGTACTCATTTCTGATCCTATCCATCCTCGTTACTCCCAGGAGAACCTCAACATTTTCATCTCCGCTACCTCCAGCTCTGCCTCCTGCCTTTTCCTCAGCGCCACTGTTTCTAAGCCATACAACATCGCTGGCCTCACCACCATCTTGTACACTTTTCCCTTCATTCTTGCTGACACTCTCCTATCGCACATCACACCGGATACTTTTCTCCAACCATTCCAGCCTGCCTGCACACGCTTCTTCACCTCTTTTCCACACTCTCCATTGCTCTGGATTGTTGAGCCTAAGTACTTAAAATCCTCCACCTTCGTTATCTCTGCTCCCTGTAACATCACCGTTCCTCCTGGGTCCTTCTCATTCACACACATGTATTCTGATTTTCTGAGGCTAACCTTCATTCCTCTCCTTTCCAGGGCATACCTCCACCTCTCTAGATTTTCCTGCACTTGTTCTCTGCTCTCACTACAGATCACGATGTCATCTGCAAACATCATAGTCCATGGAGATTCTTGTCTCACCTCGTCTGTCAGCCTGTCCATCACCATAGCAAACAAGAAGGGGCTCAGAGCTGACCCTTGATGCAGTCCCACCTCCACCTTGAATTGCCGGCCACACCGACAGCACACCTCACCACTGTCTTACATCTCTCATACATGTCCTGCACCACTCTAACATACTTCTCTGCCACTCCAGACTTCCTCATGCAATACCACAGTTCTTCTCTCGGCACCCTGTCATATGCTTTTTCCAGATCCACAAAGGCACAATGTAGCTCCCTCTGACCTTCTCTGTACTTCTCTATTAACATCCTCAAGGCAAACATTGCATCTGTGGTGCTCTTTCTTGGCATGAAACCAAACTGTTGTTCACAAATGCTGACCTCTGCCCTTAGTCTTGCTTCCACTATTCTTTCCCATAACTTCATCGTATGGCTCATCAACTTTATCCCTCTGTAGTTGCTGCAACTCTGCACGTCTCCCTTGTTCTTAAAAATGGGCACCAGCACACTTCTCCTCCACTCCTCCGGCATCTGCTCACTCTCTAGTACCTTGTTGAATGTTCTTGTCAGAAAATCTACTGCTACCGCTCCTAGACACTTCCATACCTCCACAGGTATATCATCAGGACCAACTGCCTTTCCATTCTTCATCCTCTTCAATGCCCTTCTCACTTCACCCTTACTGATCTTTGCTACATCCTGCTCCTCAATGGTTACCTCTTCTACTCTTTTTTCTCTCTCATTTTCCTCATTCATCAGCTCTTCAAAGTACTCTTTCCATCTTCCCAGCACACTTCTGTCATTAGTCAAGTGACATTAGTCCACTGCTACTTTCGCCTTACGCTGTGTCTCCCTGTACTCCTGTTTACTCTCTTCGGTCCTCTCAATGTCCCACTTCTTCTTGGCTAACCTTTTCCTTTGTACACACTCCTGCACTTCCTCATTCCACCACCAAGTCTCCTTATCTACTTTCCTTCCAGAGGACACACCAAGTACTCTCCTACCTGTGTCCCTGATCACATTTGCTGTGGTTGTCCAGTCATTTGGAAGCACTTCCTGGCCACCCAAAGCCTGTTTCAACTCCTCCTTGAAGAACACTCTCACCCACGATGACTTTGCAGTCACTGACTTCCTTCAAATTACATTGCCTACACAAGATGTAGTCTACCTGTGTGCGCCTACCTCCGCTTTCATAAGTCACCCTATGCTCCTGTTTCTTCTCAAAGAAAGTATTCACCACAGCCATTTCCATCCTTTTTGCAAAATCTATCAACATCTGTCCTTCTGCGTTCCTGTCCTGGATACCAAACCTGCCCATCACTTCCTCGTCCCCTCTGTTGCCTGCCCCAACATGTCCATTGAAGTCTGCACATATGACCACTCTTTCACCTCTGGGGTTACTCTGCATCACTTCATCTAACTCACTCCAGAATCTCTCCTTCTCTTCTAGCTCACATCCTGCCTGTGGGGCATAAGCACTAACAACATTGAGCATTACACCTTCAATTTCTAACTTGAGACTCATCACTCTGTCTGACACTCTTTTCACTTTTAGAACATTCCTGACAAACTCCTCCTTCAAGATGACTCCGACTCCATTTCTCTTCCCATCCACACCGTGATAAAATAGCTTAAACCCTGCTCCTAAGCTTTTAGCTTTGCTACCTTTCCACCTGGTCTCCTGAACACACAGTATGTCCACCTTCCTCCTCTGCATCATGTCAACCAGCTCTCTACCTTTTCTGTGCATAGTTCCAACATTCAAAGTCCCCACTCTCAGTCCTAGACTCATGCCTTTCCTCTTCTCTCTCTGCCTACGGACACGCCTCCCACCTCTCCTTCTTCGACGTCTTCGACCAACAGTAGTCCAATTTCCATCAGCACCCTGTTGATTGACGGCACTGATGGCGGTCGTTGTTAACCCGGGCCTCGACCGATCCGGTATGGAGGTAATACTTTTGATTTGCATAATCAATAATTGGCATTGGTTTTACGTCGGATGCCCTTCCTGACACAACCCTCTGCATTTCTCCGGGCTTGGGACCGGCATGAGGGGGAGAGACACTGGTTAGTGCCCCCCCACCTCATGGCTTGGAATACAAAATAAAATGAAGAAATATAGATCAAATTCCAACAAAGAATAACTTTATTAACAATTTTTTAGTCTTTAAACAAAAAGATTTAAAGTGCATCAATTTGCCGAAAATAAAAAAGTATCCTTATTTAAACTGTCAACATTTTTTGACCAAAAATTTGAACCATTTGATACTGAAACATAAAATTAAATAAAATGAATAAATAATAATAAATTAAAATTGATCAGCAGATTAACTCAGGAGCACGATATATAAAACACTTTAACCTCCAAAACAAAAATGAATAAAACGTTTTGTATTATTATTATTATTATTATTATTATTATTATCATTATTATTATTATTATGATTATTATTGTTGTTGTTGAAATGATTAAGTCCAGATTAATGGCTATAATAAGCATATTTCTCAGTGCACAGCATTTCGAAGCCGGGTTTAAAGCGTGCTACTGAACTCTCAGCTCCTGCTCAATGCTGAACTGGGACCTGCAGTTATTTTCAGAGCAGTGACGTCATCCAGCATGACAGAGCTGTGTGTGCCGCAGGTCGGATCAGTTCCTCTGCTGTGGGGTTTTCTCCACTGAGCAGTTTGGTTCTCCACCTTATCTGATGCTAACAGAGCTCGCTCGCTGGTCTGCTGGAGTAGCATTCACAACGCGGGATGGTTGTTGGTAATTACTCGGCACATTTTCACTGAAAAAACTCACGTGGCTCATCACATGATCGGGGTGTGATGTCTTTAAGTGACGCCTGAATTTATTTGGGTTCATACTGTCTGATGCCAATGTTTTCAGAGACAGTAAACACAGCGGTCTTTCCTCGTTTCTCACCGCAGCAAAGTGAAGCCCCGAGTGCTACATCCACTTCATCATACCTCCTCAACTTAGCTTTCGGGAGACTTTCGTTTCTCTCACCGTCTCCGCCTCTCTTTCCGTCCCTGTTAAAAATTTCCATGGTGGGTTTATTAACTTCACTACTTATTTTACCTCTGGGCACACCCTGACAGTGAGGCAGGCACTGTCACCTGCTGTAGTGGATGTAGAATTACACTTTATCCTAATATGGCAAAAAGAAGCATGTTCCCTGGGATCACACGCCACCCCCCCTTGGCACCGCCCCGCCCCCAGGGGGGCACACCTCACTATTTGAGAACCACTGCACTATCAGAATAATGTGATTAGAAGCTCATATGCTAACGCCATAATATGTTTATTTGATATATTCTTGTTTGTGTCATAAATGTTGTGTTGATGTGTGTGTGCAGCTACACTGCACTGTACTTTGTTTACACCATTAAACAGAAACACAAACACAAGCCATCACACAGTAATTCATTTATAAATGCTGAATGTGGAGTTCAAGAGTATTGTAGTATTTTAATATAACTCAAGGGTATCATAGTAGTTAGCACGTCCCTCTCACAGAAAAAAAGGTCCTGGGTTCAATTTCAGAGCTCGGACATTTGTATGTGGGGTTGCATGTCCTATCTGCGCTTGCACTGGCTTTCTCTGGGTACTGCAGTTTCCTCCCACAGTCCAAATATATGCATATTAAGCTAATTAGCTTTTCCAGATTGCCTCTAGATGTAAGAGGGAGCGTGTGAATGGTTGCATTTTCATGTTGCCCTGCTGTGGCCTCCCTGCAACCGTAGTGGGATCAAGTGTTTTTATCTTAAAATTCAATAGTATCTTATTATTAAAATGTAAAGCAGATTATGTTTCTGTAACTCAAACCGCAAAATATGGATATTATTTTAATCCCAATTTCTGGAACAGCTGTAATGTACAACACTTATCGGGTATTTATTCTTCGGAATGTATATTTTTCTTCTCTTTGAATTGTTATTTTTGCTATTGAAGAGAGATTGATTTTATGTGTCTTGCAGCAGTTGGGTAGTCAGCATGTTCTCAGTGAAGGTTTATTTGCATGGCAGTTGGAAAAAAATGAGTAAGATGAAATTCGTTTTTTTGTTGTTTGTTTCCCTTTTCTAAAATAACATTGTCATCATACAGATAAGAATTTTTGGCCTGAAATATGGTTCTCCCCACTCATTCAGTTTCACTGGGTGGAGACATCAATCAAAACAAATGGCATGAACACAAAAACAAGACATGCTTTGCATATTGGTTTATTTCAAATCAAACCTAAAATTCTTTGAATTATGAGAATATATGACTTTTTAATATATTTCACATACTCCAGGTTAAACACAGGTGGGGCAGAGGAGGATCTGTTGGCGTGCCTGCCTCACAGCAAGAAGGTACTGCATTTAAGTCCCGGCCTTGGTGACAATGTTTCTGTGTGGAATTTGCGTGCTCTTCCCATGCTTGTGTGGGTTTCCCCCTGATACTCTGGTTTCTTTCCATACTCCAAGGACAAGCTCAATAGAATAATTAGCTGCTCCAATTTCCACCAATCTGTTGATGCGAGCATGAATGGTAATAGCAAGCTATTTAGGCTGTAATGTGCATTTGCCATGTGTCAGATCTAGCCCCTCCCTCTCTCTCTCTCTCCACACATTTTATACATATACATATATATATATATATACACACACACACACACACACACACACACACACACATATATATATACATACATACACACTAGTCCTTCTCAAAAAATTAGCATTTTGTGATATTTTCTGTAATGTACTGATAAAAATTAAACTTTCATATATTTTAGATTCATTGCACACCAACTGAAATATTTCAGGTCTTTTATTGTTTTAATTCTGATGATTGTGGCATACAGCTCATGAAAACCCAAAATTCCTATCTCAAAAAATGAGCATATCATGTTCAGGTAGTGTAAACGAGCTATTAACCTAATCATCTGAATCAACCAATTAACTCTAAACACCTGCAAAAGATTCCTGAGGCTTTTAAAAACTCCCAGCCTGGTTCATTACTCAAAACCACAATCATGGGTAAGACTGCCGACCTGACTGCTGTCCAGAAGGACACCATTGACTCCCTCAAGCAAGAGGGTAAGACACTGAAAGAAATCTCTGAGCGAATAGGCTGTTCCCAGAGTGCTCGATCAAGCCACCTCAGTGGGACGTCTGTGGGAAGGAAAAAGTGAAAGAAAGGCCGATTCCAGACCTTGGGGGACCTGTGGAAGCAGTGGACCGAGTCTGGAGTAGAAACATCCAGAGCCACCGTGCACAGGCGTGTACAGGAAATGGGCTACAGGTGCCACATTCCCCAGGTCAAGCCACTTTTGAACCAGAAACAGCGGCAGAAGCGGCTGACCTGGGCTACAGAGAAGCAGCACTGGACTGTTGCTCAGTGGTCCAAAGTACTTTTTTCGGATGAAAGCAAATTTTGCATGTCATTCGGAAATCAAGGTGCCAGAGTCTGGAGGAAGACTGGGGACAAGGAAATGCCAAAATACCTGAAGTCCAGTGTCAAGTACCCACAGTCAGTGATGGTCTGGGGTGCCATGTCAGCTGCTGGTGTTGGTCCACTGTGTTTGATCAAGGGCGGGGTCAATGCAGCTAGCTATCAGGAGATTTTGGAGCACTTCCTGCTTCCATCTGCTGAAAAGCTTTATGGAGATGAATGTTTCATTTTTCAGCACGACCCGGCACCTGCTCACAGTGCCAAAACCACTGCTAAATGGTTTACTGACCATGCTATTACTGTGCTCAATTGGCCTGCCAACTCTCCTGACCTGAAGCCCATAGAGAATCTGTTGGATATTGTGAAGAGAAAGTTGAGAGACACCAGACCCAACACTGTGGATGAGCTTAAGGCCGCTATCGAAGCATCCTGGGCCTCCGTAACACCTCAGCAGTGCCACAGGCTGATTGGCTCCATGCCACGCCGCATCGAAGCAGTTATTTCTGCAAAAGGATTCCCGACCAAATATTGAGTGCAGAACTGAACATAATTATTTGCAGGTTGACTTTTTTTTTAATTGGTCAGATGAAATATGCTAATTTTTTGAGATAGGAATTTTGGGTTTTCATGAGCTGTATGCCAAAATCATCAGTATTAAAACAATAAAAGACCTGAAATATTTCAGTTGGTGTGCAATGAATCTAAAATATTTGAAAGTTTAATTTTTATCAGTACATTACAGAAAATAAAGTTCATTATCACAATATGCTAATTTTTTGAGAAGGACTAGTATGTATATATATATATATACACACACACAAACACTGCAATCCATAATTATTGGCACCCCGGTTAAGATGTGTTAAAAGCCTTAAAATAAACTAAATATTTATTGCAGGAAGTACTGTCACACTGAAAATTGTGCAAAAATGTAACTTTCAACTCGAGTAAATTTTGAGTGAAAAAAGAAACTCTGACTCCAAGATAATTAATTTTCATAAAATCACGTATTTCTGTCATTTCTACAGTAGTTTACAAAGTTGATCAGAGTATCTAGGAACATTTAATCAGTCATTCATCACTTCCTGGTTCCCTGGGTTTTGATTATGACATGATGCAGAGGCCATTTCTCTTATCCACTCTTCAACCTGGGGAAGACAAAGAACACACCGTTCAAGTACGGCAGATGTGTGTCGACCTTCACAAGTCAGGGAATGGCTACAAGAAAATTGCCCACTGCCTGAGGGACCGTGGTAAACAAGCCTGGACGAGAATGCAAGGTTGTTTTGCCACCACACACAGTGAGGAGGATGGTAAGAGAAATAAAAAGTTCTCCAAAACTCACTGCTAAAAATTGAAACAAATGGCAGCATCTTCGGGTCACAAGATCTCCAAAACAACCATCAGGCACCATCTATATGCCAACAAGCTGTTAGGGAGGCATGCACAGGAAATCCTTTTCTCACTCACAATCATAAACACAAACATCTCGAGTTCACTAAGCGGTACTGGAACTTCAACAGCTTTAGTCAGATGTAACCAGGATAGAGCTTTTTGGCGACACATCCTCTAAGTGGGTCAGGAGGAACATAAAAGGCCCACTGTGAACTTTAGGGGAGGATTGGTGATGCTCTGGCCTGTTTCTTTTCCAGGAGGTCCTGGGAACCTTGTTAGGGTGCATGGCATCATGAACACTGAAATACCACCATATTTTAAATCAAAATCTGGTGGCCGCTTCCCAAAAGCTGAAGAAGGGGCATCACTGGGTCTTTCAGTGATATAATGACCCTAAAGATGTGGCCAAATCTACACAGAAATGGTTTACCAGACACAGAATCAAGGTCCTCCCATGGCCACTTCAGTCAACAGACCTCAACCCCATTGAAAACCTGTGGAGCGAGTTGAAAAGGAGAGTGTGGGGGAGAGGACCCAGTTCGCTGGATGATTTAGAGAGATTGTGCTGAGAGGAAATGGTCCAAGATCCTCTTCCTGTATTCTCCCATCTTGGGAAACGTTATAGGAGAAGATTAGGTGCTGTTTTGTTTGGTAAAAGGTGGTCGTACAAAGTATTAACATCAGGGGGATATAATTGTGTCACACATGAGTTGATGTAAAAGAATAACTTCTTAATGTAGGATTTTTTCCCCACTGAATAAATGCACTTGAAATAAAGGCTGGATTTTCCTCCATTATACTCACTAATTATTTAGGTGGGGGAAACAAAAACTCTCTGAATTTTTTAGAAGCGAAAGGACACAGCTTAACCAGGGGTGCCAATAATTATTGGAGAGAAGCCCCACTATTAACAGGTTGTCACTGCTGTTGCCCCCAGTGCAGCTAACTGAGTCCAGCCATGTCTCTCTGTCTATGGTGAGAGGCATGTAAAGGAACTATTGCTCATTTTCATCAAGAATTGCAGCATGGACATGAGTGCGTTTCTGCTCTGCTCTGCAATGGCTGGGCAAGCTGTCCAGGGTCTACTCTGCTTTTCCCCCTAGTCGGCCGAGTTGGGCACCAGCCTTTCCAGGACCTTATTTATGGCATATATATTTGTGGGGCAGTGGTGGTCTGGTGGTATAGGGCGCTGGATCGCTGATCCAAAGGTTGGGGGTTCGAGTCCCACTCTCCACAAGGTTGTCACTGTCCCCCCCCCCAGTGCTGCTAACTGGGTTATCAAAGGCGGGCCATGTCTGTCACTGTCTATGGTGAGAGGTTGATGTAAAAGAACCATTGCTGACTTTCGTAAAGAGGAGCTGCAAAGTCGTCAGCGTGTTTCTGTCCCTTGCTAAAAAGGTTGTGACAGGAAGGGCAACCGACGTAAAAACCTCTGCCAAATCAAACGTGTGAATCAGATGATTCGCTGTGGCGACTCCCGAGTAAAAGGGAAAAAGCCGAAAGGAAGACAGACATTTATGGCATATATATTTATTTTGTGCACACACTGAATGAGACACATGTGAGCAGGATATTTGTGGTATGGGTAATTTTCAAAGGATCGAAATGAAAGCAGTTAAATTTCCATGCCTAATTAAAAAGTCCCCTATACAGGGTAACTGCCATTTAACAATCTTTATAAATACACATTTAATAAACAAGTAGGGAGTTGTCAGAGGCCTCAGGTCATCTTTGTGAGCAGGAAAGTTTACTTGTTTCTAATTTTCACTCTAATTGTTTGCCAAGTTTGGTCGAAGTCAGGTTCTTTGAATTTGAGTTTTGAGTTAAAAAAAAAAAGCTTAGTAAAATATACAGCATTGTATCCAGACTCCAATGAGCATTTCTCTCATTGCTGCATTGCAACATTATATTTCAGTATACTATAATCTGATTTTTTTTTTTAAATAAATGTCCTCAGAAAGAAAGGTAAGGTTGCTGACCGTAAAGAAAAGAGACCATGAGAAAAAAAAAAAACACAACCTTTTCCACTTATAATGTATCTTATAAGCTACATCATACAACCAGAGATTTTACAAAAAAAAAAACCCAAATAAATAAACTTTGCATATGTGATGCGCTCCACTGAATGTAGGCGGTGTCGCAACTGACACCAGAGCTTTTGAGACAAAACGCGGCTTATCCGGACTTCCGATCTTTCAAGGAAGAAAATGAATGTTGAGTTCTAAACAAGTATTCAAAGCGCACTTACTTATTTGACAGACTTACCTTTCAACGCACTTTGCAACAGGTATGACCATGAGTGGCGGAGCCAGTCGAATGTGTTTTCGAAGTCCGCAAAGTACTGGTCAATAGCATCTTTATTAAAGGCTGGTACCAGGTTTATGTGTTTGACAATATAACATTTTTCTGTGACATCCTTTGTAGATTGAGTTTCATGTCCACTTTGGCCCTTCTTTGTCTTCACTCTGAGTTTCTCCATTTCTTGTCTGAATTTTTTCAGTTCTATTTCTTTGAACAGAACTTCTCCCACATCTTGTTCGGCTCTCCCTCTAAGGCGCCAAGGGGATCACGATAGTCTTGTGCTGATCCTCCTGGCAACAAATCTTTTGCAACTAAAGCCTTTTGTATCGCTTTCTTAATGTCTACCTTCCTCAGTCACATCAATCCCAAGGGTTGTAGGAATCTCCTTCAACCGTTCCATCTGAAAAGACTCTTTTAGGAAGTGAGTTTCTCTAAAGTCAGCAAGCTCAGACCATTATGCTATGTTCAATGACACGATACAAAAAATGATTGGAGGTCCAAATTTATTTTGCATAAAAATATTTGGAATAAGCAATATAAAGATTAAAAAACAATACTGGATATGTAAGGTGCAGGAAATAATAATTACGATTTCTGCAATTATTTCTGTACTCAAAGTCACTCAATGGCCAGACAAGTTTGCTCCGCATCACAGTAAAAAGGTGACCGCGCTTCCATTTTATGACACTCCTTGTCAGGCCTCATAAGTGTGAAATATATATATATCTATCTTTTTCTTCTTTTCCTTTCAGCTGTTCCCTTCAGGGGTCGCCACAGCAAATGATCTGCCTCCATCTCACCCTATCCTCTGCAACTTCTACTCTTACTCCAACGACCTTCATGTCCTCCTTCACCACATCCATAAATCTTCTCTTTGGTCTTCTCTGGGCCTTCTGCCTGGTAGTTCCAACCTCAGCATCCTACTACCAATATACTCACTATCCCTCCTCTGTACATGTCCAAACCATCTCAATCTAGCCTCTCTGACTTTGTCTCCAAAACATCTAACATGTGCTGTCCCTCTGATGTACTCATTCCTGATCCTATCCATCTTCGTTACTCCCAAAGAGAACCTCAACATTTTCATCTCTGCTACCTCCAGCTCTGCCTCCTGTCTTTTCCCCAGGGCCACTGTCTCTAAACCATACAACATCGCTGGCCTCAACACCGTCTTGTACACTTTTCCTTTCATTCTTGCCGATACCCTCCTATCACACATCACACCAGACACTTTTCTCCATCTATTCCAACCTGCCTGCACACGCTTCTTCACCTCTTTTCCACACTCTCCATTGCTCTGGATCAGGGGTGCTCAATCCTGCTCCTGGAGATCTACCTTCCAGATGACTTTATCTCCAACCCTCATGTGGCCCATGTGACATGTAAGATCCAGTCAGGTCTTGATTAGATGATTGGATGGTTAGGTGGGCATGATTAGGGTTGGAGCGAATGCCTTCTGGAAGGTAGATCTCCAGGAACAGGAGTGAGCACCCCTGCTCTGGATTGTTGAGCCTAAGTACTTAAAATCCTTCACCTTCTTTATCTCTGCCCCCTGTAACCTCACCGTTCCTCTTGGGTCCTTGTCGTTCACACACATGTATTCTGTCTTACTGAGACTAACTTTCATTCCCCTCCTTTCCAGGGCATACCTCCACCTCTCTGGATTTTCCTCCACTTGTTCGCTGCTCTCACTACAGATCACGATGTCATCTGCAAACATCATAGTCCATGGAGATTCTTGTCTAACCTCGTCTGTCAGCCTGTCCATCACCACAGCAAACAAGAAGGGGCTCAGAGCTGACCCTTGATGCAGTCCCACCTCCACCTTGAACTCTTCTGTCACACTGACAGCACACCTCACCACTGTCTTACATCTCTCATACATGTCCTGCACCACTCTAACATACTTCCTCATACAATACCACAGTTCTTCTCTCGGCACCCTGTCATATGCTCCAGCTCCACAAAGGCACAATCCAGCTCCCTCTGACCTTCTCTGTACTTCTCTATTAACATCCTCAAAGCAAACACAGCATCTGTGGTGCTCTTTCTTGGCATGAAACCAAACTTTTGTTCACAAATGCTGACCTCTGCCCTTAGTCGAGCTTCCACTATTCTTTCCCATAACTTTATTGTATGGCTCATGAACTTTATCCCTCTGTAGTTGCCACAACTCTGTACATCTCCCTTGTTCTTAAAAATGGGCACAAGCACACTTCTCCTCCATTCCTCTGGCATCTGCTCACTTTCTAAGACCTTGTTGAATATTATTGTCAGAAAATCTACTGAGACCTCCCCTACACACTTCCATACCTCAACCGGTATGTCATCAGGACCAACTGCCTTTCCATTCTTCACCCTCTTCAATGCCCTCCTCACTTCACCCTTACTAATCTTTGCTACTTCCTGGTCCTCAATAGTCACCTCTTCTACTCTTTTATTCTCTCGCATCTTCCTCATTCATCAGCTCTTCAAAGTACTCTTTCCATCTTCCCAGCACACTTCTGTCATCAGTCAATACGTTTCCCACTCTGTTCTTAATCACTCTAACTTGCTGCACGTCCTTCCCATCTCTATTTCTCTGCTGTCCCAACCTGTATAAATCATTTTCTCCCTCTTTACTTTCTAACCGAGCATACAAGTCATCATACACCCTCTGTTTGGCCTTTGACACTGCTACCTTCGCCTTACGCTGTGTCTCCCTGTACTCCTGTTTACTCTCTTCAGTCCTCTCTATGTCCCACTTCTTCTTAGCTAACCTCTTCCTTTGTACACACTCCTGCACTTCCTCATTCCACCATCAAGCCTCCTTATCTCCTCTCCTTCCAGATGACACACCAAGTATTCTCCTACCTGTCTCCCTGTCTCCCTGATCACATTAGCTGTAGTTGTCCATTCATCTGGAAGCATTTCCTGACCACCCAAAGCCTGTTTCAACTCCTCCTTGAAGACAACAAGACACTCTTCCTTTTTCAGCTTCCACCACTTGGTCTTCTGCTCTGCCTTTGCCTTCTTCACCTTCCTCACCATCAGCGTCATCCTGCACACCACCATCCTATGCTGTTTGGCAACACTCTCACCCACTACTACTTTGCAGTCACTGACTTCCTTCAAACTGCATCGTCTACACAAGATGTAGTCTACCTGTGTGCTCCTACCTCCGCTTTTATAAGTCACCCTATGCTCCTCTCTCTTCTGAAAGAAAGTATTCACCACAGCCATTTCCATCCTCTTGGAAAAATCTACCAACATCTGTCCTTCTGCGTTCCCGTCCTGGATACCAAACCTGCCCATCACTTCCTCGTCCCCTCTATTTCCTGCACCAACATGTCCATTGAAGTCTGCCCTAATGACCACTCTTTCACCTCTGGGGGTACTCTGCATCACTTCATCTAACTCACTCCAGAATCTCTCATTCTCTTCTCGCTCACATCCTGCCTGTGGGGTATAAGCACTAACAACATTGAACATCACGCCTTCAATTTCTAACTTGAGACTCATCACTCTGTCTGACACTCTTTTCACTTCTAGAACATTCCTGACAAACTCCTCCTTCAAGATGGCTCCTACTCCATTTCTCTTCCCATCCACACCGTGATAAAACAGCTTAAACACTGCTCCTAAGCTTCTAGCCTTGCTACCGTTCCACCTGGTCTCCTGAACACACAGTATGTCCACCTTCCTCCCCTGCATCATGTCAGCCAGCTCTCTATCTTTTCCTTGCATAGTTCCAACATTCAAAGTCCCTACTCTCAGTCCTAGACTCATGCATTTCCTCTTCTCTCTCTGCCTATGGACACGCCTCCCGCCTCTCCTTCTTCGACGTCTTCAACCAACAGTTGTCCAATTTCCATCAGCACCCTGTTGGTTAACAGCACTGATGGCGGTCGTTGTTAACCCGGGCCTCGACCGATCCGGTATGAATTTTGTTTTGATCATTTGCATGAGAAATCTGGCAGAAGTTTTACACCCGATGCCCTTCCTGTCGCAACGCCTTTGCATTTATCCGAGCTTGGGACCGGCATAAGGGGGAGAGACACTGCTTATTGCCCCCCCCCGCCTCATGGCTGCAATAAATATACATAAAATATAATTATATATATATATATATACATATATATATATATATATATAGGGCAGTGGTGGTCTAGTGGTATAGGGCACTGGATCGCTGATCCAAAGGTTGGGGGTTCGAGTCCCCCCCAGTGCAGCGAACTGGGTTCTCAAAGGCGGGCCATGTCTCTCACTGTCTATGGAGAGAGGCATGTAAAAGAACCATTGCTGACTTTCGTAAAAGAGGAGGCTGTAAAGTCGTCAGCGTGTTTCTCTCCCTTGCTAAAAAGTGTTGTGACAGGAAGGGCATCCGACGTAAAAACCTCTGCCAAATCAAATGTGCGAATCAGATGATTAGCTGTGGCGACTCCCGAGTAAAAAGGGAAAAAGCCGAAAGGAAGACAGACTATATATATATCGTCCAATATATATATATTGGGTAGGTGGATTCATCCACCGTTCATTCTTGTAGTCTTCAAGATGATGAACTCTAGAGATGCCGAGAAAATGGCATTAAATCAACAAAGTGTGTTTCTTGCAGGTGCATCTGCATTACTACTAATCGAAGACTATGACATTGACATATGTAAGCAGCTGGAATCCACACCTGATACGCCTAGCAAATCAACTAGATCAAAGAAGAGAAAAGCCAGAACAGTGTGGGTGAGGGAATGGTTGAGCAGGAGGCAGCAGTTTGGCCATTATGACTGATTGGTTAACCGTTTGTGCGTGGTGTTGAGGAATACAATGGTTTGAGTGCTCACCCAAACTTAAAGGTGAGCAGCTTAGAGTAGACTATGATTACCTTTGAGGAAACAGTGAGAAACACAGTTCGGTCCACAACTCACTCCCTGGTACATCAACAGTTAATGTTGGACAATGTGTAGTGTATAAGAGGAAACATTGAGCAGTCAATGAACACCATGGAGGACTCAAGAGCACCATTGAGGATACAGGTGTAACATTGCGCGACATTGATTAGCTGTGACGTGGTGGGCATTTACATGTGCCCTCACTGTTTCCTCACAGTTTCCTTATAGTTCGCGGAAAGGTACGCAAAAGAGTGCGTGAAAAAATTAATGAACAGGTTTCATTTTTTGGGTCAGCAATGCCCCTCAATGGCACTCATTTCACTCATAGTTTCCACATTGTTCCCGTGATGGCGCTCACAATTCCCGCGAAGGTACTCACTTTGGCGTACCGTGGAGTACCAGGAATGCCTACTAGTGTCAGGCTGGCATTATCCAGAGCGACTTACAATGGTCATTTTTATATAACTTGAGTAAATGAGGATGAAGGGCCTTGTTCAAGGGCCCAACAGTGGGGATTGAACCGCTAACCTTTGGATTAGTAACCCATCTCATTAACCACTAAGCCACCACTGATGAACTGATGCCTTCCACATAAGTCTTTATACTATCTATGAGATCACCTTGGTCATGAATCATCACTGCTAAGTTTTTGAAATTCTGGTTCACACACATGATCTCTGACTCGAGTTGCTCTGACTTTAGTTTCCCTCTCCTCACTCTGGAATATTTCCATGCCTTCATTCTTTTCAAAAGTCACAAGTTGCCCATCAAGGTTGCTTTTTTTAACCAGAAAGTGTGAACCAGATGAACCCTGACCATGGACTCCCTCCACTCTCAGCTACTTGATGTTGCACCTCCTGGAAGTTGTGAGTGCTTCTGAGAAATGGTCTGAGAAATACGTCCTTCTGAATCCTGGGCTGCCGCTGTTATGAAGGAGACAGAGGAAGAGATAAAGAACCCAGGTCTTTCAGGTTCTTGTTGGTCTCTTTCTGAGCTGGTTTGTGTAATGCTGCCTATCGTGACATCTGTCCTGAAGTTTGGAGTCTGATCTGCTCCCAAGCTGGAACAACATGGATTTCATTTGGCCAGTATTGTGTGTTATTTTCTGAATATTAGAGCTGCATGACTGAAAAGTGTTGGCGAAGTCTTGTGGCTGTGAACAATACAGCCCCATATATCCGGACAACATGATGTGGACAGTACCCAGAACTCCATCTATTCCATTGCAGGACTAACACAGACATACAACCATGGCAAAAATTATGGAATCACCAATCTCGGAGGACGTTCATTTAGTTATTAATTTTACAGAAAAAAGCAGATCACAGACGTGACACAAAACTATATTCATTTCAAGTGGCAACTTTCTGGCTTTAAGAAACATGAAAAGAAATCAAGAAAAAAAAAGTGGTGGTCAGTAGCAGGTATTTTTTTACACCAAGCAGGGAGAATAAATTGTGGAATCACTCAATTTTAAGGAAAAATTTATGGAATCCCCCCCTTTATATTTCCATTCCCAAAACTAACACCGGCATCGGATTAGATCTGCTGGTTAGTCTGCAGTTAAACAGAAGTGATCACACCTTGGAGAACTGTTGCACCAAGTGGACTGACGTGAATCATGGCTCCAACATGAGAGATGTCAATTGAAACAAAGGAGAGGATTATCAAACTTCTGAACGAAGGTAAATCATCACGTAATGTTGCAAAAGATGTTGGTTGTTCACAGTCAGCGGTGTCTAAAATCTGGACCAAGTACAAACAACATTGGAAGGTTGTTAAAGGCAAACATACTGGTAGACCAAGGAAGACATCAAAGCGTCAAGACAGAAAGCTTAAAGCAATAAGTCTTAAAAACAGAAAACGTACAGCAAAACAAATGAGGAACAAGTGGGAGGAAACTGGAGTCAACATCTGTGACCTAACTATAAGAAACCGCCTAAAGGAAATGGGATTTACATACAGAAAAGCTAAACAAAAACCATCAGGAACACATAAACAGAAAAAAACAAGGTTACAATGGGCTAAGGAAAAGTAATGGTGGACTGTGGATAACTGGATGAAAGTCATATTCAGTGATGAATCATAAATCTGCATTGGGCAAGGTGATGATGCTGGAACTTTTTTTTTGGTGTCGTTCCACTGAGATTTATGAAGATGACTGCCTGAAGAAAACATGCAAATTTCCACAGTCATTGATGATATGGGGCTGCATGTCAGTTAAAGGCACTGGGGAGATGGTGGTCATTACATCTTCAATAAATGCAAAAGTTTACATTGAAATTTTGGACACCTTTCTTATCCCATCAATTGAAAGGGTACTTGGGGATGATGAAATAGTTTTTCAAGATGCTAATGCATCTTGCCATAGAGCAAAAACTGATCAAACATTCCTTGAAGAAAAACACATCAGGTCAATGTTATGGTCTGCATCAACATCTTTTGCAACATCGCGTGATGATCTACCTTCTGTAAGAAGTTTGATAATCCTCTCTTTTGTTTCAATTGACATCTCTCGTCTTGGAGCCATGATTTATGTCAGTCCACTTGGTGCAACAGCTCTCCAAGGTGTGATCACTCCTGTTTAACTGCAGACTAAGGAGCAGATCTAATCTGATGCAGGTGTTAGTTTTGGCAATGGAAATTTACAGGCTGATTTCATATGGTGTTCCTCAAAATTGAGTGATTCCACAATTTATTACTCCTACTTGGTCTAAAAAAAGTAACTGTTACTGACTACCACAAAATTAAACAACTGAATGAACATCCTCCGAGACTGGAGGTCCCATAATTTTGCCAGGGGTTGTATAACCATTAACACTCACACATAGGGACGATGAAAATATAGAACCAACATAATGTGCACAGCTTGGCACTCCCTGAGAAAACCAGAGTTCCTGGAGGAAATCCATGGGAGGACATGAGAACATACAAAAACAAAAACAACCTGGCTGAGTCCAGGACCAGAACTCAGGACCACCTTGATGTGAAGCGGACATGCTGATCACTCCACCACTGCACCACCTAATTCTACTGAAATGTACAAGGAAAAACAAATTTATAAAAAAATTCAATAAATTGTTCAATATTATTTTATGGTTTACATTGAAATACTGACTAATTACTGTTTCACTAATTGTACTTATCATTATGTAGACTGAGGTGTTGTAGTGGCTAGCATATCCAGCTCACAGCGTAAAAGTCCTGGATTTGATTCCCGGGTTTGGGTGTTTCTCTGTGGCGTATGCATGTTCTCCTGGGCTTGCATGGGTTATTTATCAGGGAATTCCGGTGTCCTCTCACAGCTTAAAGACATGCACCTTAGGTTAGTTCACTGTTTTCTTTTCATCCTAGGGGCATGTGTTCTTCCTTACAATGGCCCGGTGACCTCTCTTTCCAAGGAGCCCGAACTTGTGCTTTTAGCACCTTGGGATTCAGAAATATGGGCCCATCTCTGCCAGGAATTCTGACTGTAACACACACAGGAACAAGGAAGTCCTGTAGGATTTCATCAGCTTTTCCCTGTCCTCGATCCATGGTCGGTAGCAATGACCAAGCCCCACCAGATTTCACAGACTGTAAGTCTTCGCCCGGTGTTGGCTGAGATAGAATCCAGCCTGCCCACAACCCTAGTAGGATTCATTCATTCATTTTCTGAACCGCTTGATCATAATTGGGGTTGTGGGAAGGCTGGCGCAACTCCAGACAAGGGCGGGGTACACCCTGGACAGCTTGTTAGACCATCGCCACGCCCTTGTATAATTCAGCAGCTTGTGAAAGACATGAGTGACTGAGCTAATACTACAGATCCACTTTTTATTCTTTTCTATACGCTACTTCACCATTTTGTTACTTGTGATAGTGAAACCGCATCAGTAAAAGCGAGTCGGTTATTCCTCCATAGAGCTGGTGGTGTATTCTGATAGTCTCATGGAATTGCCTGGAGCAGTTACACCTCAGTGTTTGTAAAGCATCAATATCGTGATGTTTACTCAGTTCATGAACTAAGAGTTTATAAAATGAAAAACTGTCTGGCTCTGCTTGTATTCTTTTACTGGGTAAAAAAAAAAAAAAAAAAAAAAAAAAACTGATAAATTAATGGAGGCCAACAGCAACAGAAAGAAAATTCATAATTTTAAAGCGAAAAGGTTAAAAGGTAGTGGGGTTGCCAAACCAACTTGTGTGAATGTTCCAATTTTTTTTTTGCAATGGAGCTGTGGTAGAGCTCAGCTTGTGCCAAGAAACACATGGCAAACATTTAATTTATTGGATAGAAATGTCACTAGTGGATTAGGTGTGCCATCCAAGGGGTGTTCCACAGTGCAAAGAGAAACATGGACAAATATTTGTCAAGATACCCACACATGCTTTAGGGCAACATAAGCTCATGGTGTCTTTTCTTTTTATAAAGGCAAGTCTATTAATGCTGTGCCTTTGAGACACTGTTATCAAAAACCTTGTTTTTGAATGTTAACAGTCCACAGTGAGCTTAATAATAGGAGGCATTTCAGTACCAAATTTTGATCCATTTTATTGAAACATATTTGGGTAAACTGCACCACCATTAGGACTATTTTCACACAGATTATAATCCACTAGCCAAGGATCTTGTTCAATGCAGCCGTGAGGGAGGGGCACAAGCCAGTGTCCCAAGCCTGGATAAATGCAGAGGGTTGCGTCAGGAAGGGCATCTGGCGTAAAACAAATGCCAAATAAAATATGCGAGTCACAACAAAGAAAATTCATACCGGATCGGTCGAGGCCCGGGTTAACAACAACCGCCATCAGTGCTGTTAACCAACAGGGTGTTGGTGGAAATTGTACTATTGTTCGAAGACGTCGAAGAAGGAGAGGCGGGAGGCATGTCCGTAGGCAGAGCGGGAAGAGGAAAGGCATGAGTCTACGACTGAGAGTAGGGAGTTTGAATGTTGGAATTATGACCGGAAAAGGTAGAGAGCTGGCTGACATGATGCAGAGGAGGAAGGTGGACATACTGTGTGTTCAGGAGACCAGGTGGAAAGGTAGCAAGGCTAGAAGCTTAGGAGCAGGTTTAAACTGTTTTTTCATGGTGTGGATGGGAAGAGAAATGGAGTAAGAGTCATCTTGAAGGAAGGGTTTGTCAGGAATGTTCCAGAAGTGAAAAGAGTGTCAGACAGAGTGATGAGTCTCAAGTTAGAAATTGAAGGTGTGATGTTCAATGTTGTTAGTGCTTATGCCCCACAGACAGGATGTGAGCTAGAAGAGAAGGAGAGATTCTGGAGTGAGTTAGATGAAGTGATGCAGAGTACCCCCAGAGGTGAAAGAATGGTCATTAGGGCAGACTTCAATGGACATGTTGGTGCAGGAAATAGAGGGGACGAGGAAGTGATGAGCAGGTTTGGTATCCAGGACGGGAACGCAGAAGGACAGATGTTGGTAGATTTTGCAAAAAGGATGGAAATGGCTGTGGTAAATACTTTCTTCCAGAAGAGACAGAAGCATAGCGTGACTTATAAAAGCGGAGGTAGGAGCACAGACGTAGACTACACCTTGTGTTGACGATGCAGTTTGAAGGAAGTTAGTGACTGCAAAGTAGTAGTGGGTGAGAGTGTTGCCAAACAGCATAGGATGGTGGTGTTCAGGATGACGCTGATGGTGAGGAAGGTGAAGAAGGCAAAGGCAGAGCAGAAGACCAAGTGGTGGAAGCTGAAAAAGGAAGAGTGTCTTGTTGTCTTCAAGGAGGAGTTGAAAATGGCTTTGGGTGGTCAGGAAATGCTTCCAGATGAATGGACAACTACAGCTAATGTGATCAGGGAGACAGGGAGACAGGTAGGAGAATACTTGGTGTGTCATCTGGAAGGAGAGGAGATAAGGAGGCTTGATGGTGGAATGAGGAAGTACAGGAGTGTGTACAAAGGAATCGGTTAGCTAAGAAGAAGTGGGAAATAGAGAGAACTGAAGAGAGTAAACAGGAGTACAGGGAGACACAGTGTAAGACGAAGGTAGCGGCGTCAAAGGCCAAACAGAGGGCGCATGATGACTTGTATGTTCGGTTGGAAAGTAAACAGGGAGAAAATGATTTATACAGGTTGACACAGCAGAGAAATAGAGATGGGAAGGACGTGCAGCAAGTTCGAGTGATTAAGGACAGAGTGGGAAATGTATTGACTGATGACAGAATTGTGCTGGGAAGATGGAAAGAGTACTTTGAAAAGCTGATGAATGAGGAAAATGCGAGAGAATAAAAGAGTAGAAGAGGTGACTATTGAGGACCAGGAAGTAGCAAAGATTAGTAAGGGTGAAGTGAGGAGAGCATTGAAGAGGATGAAGAATGGAAAGGCAGTTGGTCCTGATGACATACCAATGGATGTATGGAAGTGTATAGGCGAGGTAGCAGTAGATTTCCTGACAAGAACATTCAACAAGGTCTTTGAGAGTGAGAAGATGGCAGAGGAATGGAGAAGTGTGATGGTGCCCATTTTTAAGAACAAGGGACATGTGCAGAGTTGTGGCAACTACAGAGGGATAAAGTTGATGAGCCATACGATGAAGTTATGGGAAAGAAAAGTGGAAGCTAGACTAAGGGTAGAGGTCAGCATTTGTGAACAACAGTTTGGTTTCATGCCAAGAAAGAGCACCACAGATGCAGTGTTTGCTTTGAGGATTTTAATAGAGAAGTACAGAGAAGGTCAGAGGGAGCTGGATTGTGCCTTTGTGGAGCTGGAGAAAGCATATGACAGGGTGCCGAGAGGAACTGTGGTATTGCATGAGGAAGTCTGGAGTGGCAGAGAAGTATGTTAGAGTGGTGCAGGACATGTATGAGAGATGTAAGACAGTGGTGAGGTGTGCTTTCGGTGTGACAGAAGAGTTCAAGGCGGAGGTCGGACTGCATCAAGGGTCAGCTCTGAGCCCCGTCTTGTTTGCTACGGTGATGGACAGGCTGACAGACGAGGTTAGACAAAATTCCCCACGGACTATGATGTTTGCAGATGACATTGTGATCTGCAGTGAGAGCAGAGAACAAGTGCAGGAAAACCTAGAGAGGTGGAGGTACGCCCTGGAAAGGAGGGGAATTAAGGTGAGCCTCAGTAGGAGAGAATACATGTGTATGAATGCCAAGGACCCAACAGGGATGGTGAGGTTACAGGGAGCAGAGATAAGGAAGGTGGAGGAATTTAATTACTTTGGGTCAACAATCCAGAGCAATGGAGAGTGTGAAAAAGAGGTGAAGAAGCGTGTGCAGGCAGGTTGGAATGGTTGGAGAAAAGTGTCCGGTGTGATGTGTGATAGGAAGGCATCGGCAAGAATGAAGGGAAAAGTGTACAAGACGGTGAATGTCCCATGTCCCACTTCTTTTTGGCTAACCTCTTCTTTTGTACACACTTCTGCACTTCCTCATTCCACCACCAAGTTTCCTTATCTACTTTCCTTCCAGAGGACACACCAAGTACTCTCCTACCGGTCTCCCTGATCACATTGGCTGTGGTTGTCCAGTCCTCTGGAAGCACTTCCTGACTACCCAAAGCCTGTTTCAACTCCTCCTTGAAGACAACACGACACTCTTCCTTTTTCAGCTTCCACCACTTTGTCTTCTGCTCTGCCTTTGCCTTTTTCACTTTTCTTACCATCAGTGTCATCCTGCACACCACCATCCTATGCTGTTTGGCAACACTCTCACCAACTACTACTTTGCAGTCACTGACTTCCTTCAAATTACATCGCCTGCACAAGATGTAGTCTACCTGTGTGCTCTTACCTCCGCTTTCATAAGTCACCCTATGCTTCTGTTTCTTCTTGAAGAAAGTATTCACCACAGCCATTTCCATCCTTTTTGCAAAATCGATCAACATCTGTCCTTCTGTGTTCCTGTCCTGGATACCAAACCTGCCCATCACTTCCTCGTCCCTCTGTTGCCTGCACCAACATGTCCATTGAAGTCTGCTCCAATGACCACTCTTTCACCTCTGGGGGTATTCTGCATCACTTCATCTAAATCACTCCAGAATCTCTCCTTCTCTTCTAGCTTACATCCTGCCTGTGAGGCATAAGCACTAACAACATTGACCATCACGCCTTCAATTTCTAACTTGAGACTCATCACTCTGTCTGACACTCTTTTCACGTCTAGAACATTCCTGACAAACCCCTCCTTCAAGATGACTCCTACTCCATTTCTCTTCCCATCCACACCATGATAAAACAGTTTAAACCCTGCTCCTAAGCTTCTAGCCTTTCTACCTTTCCACCTTGTCTCCTGAACACACAGTATGTCCACCTTCCTCCTCTGCATCATGTCAGCCAGCTCCCTATCTTTTCCTTGCATAGTTCCAACATTCAAAGTCCCGACTCTCAGTCCTAGGCTCATACATTTCCTCTTATCTCTCTGCCTACGGACACGCCTCCCGCCTCTCCTTCTTCGATGTCTTCGACCAACAGTAGTCCAATTTCCATCAGCACCCTGTTGGTTGACAGCACTGATGGCGGTCGTTGTTAACCCGGGCCTCGACCGATCCGGTATGAATTTCTTATTGATCATTTGCATTTTTTTTAATGTGGCAGAAGTTTTACGCCGGATGCCCTTCCTGTCGCAACCCTCTGCATTTATCCGGGCTTGGAACCGGCATAAGGGGGAGAGACATTGGTTCGTGCCCCCCCCCGCCTCATGGCTGCATTTTATATATATATATATATATATATATATATATATATATATATATATATACACATATATACACACATATATACACATATATATACACACACTCATATATATATATATATATATATATATACACACACACATATATATACACACACACATATATATATACACACACATATATATATATATATACACACACATATATATATATTTATATATATATATATATATATATATATATATATATATATATATATATAATGTGTGTGCAAACCAATATGTTCATCACGCCATACTGTATGTCTTTGTAATTGTGTTGAAGTTGCAGAAAAAGCTGAGTCAGGTTCCCAAGGGGTACATCAACAACCCAGAGATCACAAGTTCGCAGCCATTCATGAACGGGAATCCAAGGGAGTTAATCGAGTGTGCCCTTAATGTAGGGAGGGATGGCATATGATCCCTGATGATCAATCACCAGTCAACAACAGGCATCTTTGAGCTAATTCCTGAGAGTGTTAGGATACATGTATCTCAGAAGTTTGTAAAAGATGCAGGAGCCTTCATCGGGTGTCAGGGGCATGTGTAGGACTAAGCCCCTGTCTGGCTGGCGGTCATATGTGATAGGAAGGCAACAGCACTGGGTGGGAATTGGATTTGACTGAAATAGGGAAGGTAGTGCTACACAGAATGACCAAGAGTTTGGGGAGACGTCCATCACACATATAGAGGACTTGCTTTTTTAATAATGCCAGTCTAGATTTAGTCTCTTTGTGCTGTTGTAAAACCTCCACTCTGCCATGAAGATTAGATTTTAGAGCATGGTTATGCAGATTTTGCCATTTAGCCATGGGCGTTTTAATAAATTTTAATAATGATCAGGCTTGGTCATCTGCATGAGGTTCAGTGATCTTGAGATGAGGGTTGTGTGAAGTCTCCTTGAGTTCTTCCACTCCAAACTCGTCAAACCAGATCTTCAAGCACCTCACTTTTTTGTAAGGGGAACGGTCATGCTGCAACAGGTTTTGCACTCCTCAAATCCACTAAAAGCTAATTCTACATTATACAAAATTATATATATATATATATATATATATATACAATTTTCTCACAACAAATATGGAGAAGAAACATGGTTGTGATGGTCATGTGTCCACAATCCACAAACATTTGGCTTAACAATATACAGTATGTGCTTGATAATCTAAGGTTTTTCTCAAATAAAACTTGAAGAGCTTTGGCAGCCTGATGAAAAGAGAAACCTAAACAGCTGTGACAACCCTTATCTGTATCTAATGACTATATTGCACATGCCTTATCCCTAAAACAATACTTAAAGACTACATCTGGTACATGGCGCTTGATTCCCTTGGCTCTGATCATGCTACTGGTCTATATATAATGACTGCCTTAAGTTTATAGTCCTTGGGCCTACAAAACATTACTACCAAAAACATCTGCTGCCCTCTAGCCCACTCTACAAACAACTGAGAGCTGCCAGTACAAAATATGATTGGGCTAAGAGCACTCAATGACGTAAAGTTAGATCTTCAACTCATAACCATTCATAGTAGTTTTAGATATCATTTGCTTGTGATTCAACTGGTTATCATGACGGTAGATTGAGTCAGTCACATTGTTGCAGGTAGTAAGTCAACGGAAAGTATCCACTCACCAGCCAATATATGTTAACATTAATCATTTTATTCATTTTCTGATGCTTAATCCCAATTCGGGTCACATGGAGGCTGGTACCCTTCTCAGTCCATTCTGGGAGAATGCAGAGCACACCCTGAACAAATCACCAGGCCATTGCAGGGCAGACATAGATACACCCATTCACACTTGCACTCACACCTGGGGGACATTTGGAACAGCTAGCCTACTGTGCATCTTTTTGGACCGTTGGCAGAAACCATTGCAAGCCCTGGGAGAACATGCAAACTCCACAACGAAACACTCAAGCCCGGATTCAGGACCTTCTTGCTGTGAGGAACTGTGCTAACCACTGCACCACCGTGCCGCTTTAGCGTTCATCTCAAACACCAAAATGTGGGAAAATTTATTTTAAATGTTTTTTTTTCATGACATAGTTAGTGTCAGATAGGGTTGATTTGATTAGTTCAGGGATTGGTATGTTTGTCTGAGTGAAATGAATTTGGTGATTCTCTGATGAACCTATGGACAGAAAATCCATAATCAATTTCCAAAGTGAAAAATAAACAGCAGCAAAATATGAAAATGATAATTCTTCTCAGAGCTGTATGCTAGCACCCTATTTTTGCATATTTGAGGTCAAAATTTAAAACCTGCCGGAGAAGAAGTAGGACAAAAAAAAAAAAAAAAAAAAAAAAAAGCAGTGTGACCAAGAACTAATACTGAGACTGCTTGTGCATTGCTGAGGCCTGTGGTGTAATGGTTAAGGTGCTGGGCTCATGATCGTGAGGTCATGTGTTTAAATCCCTGTTCGAACCCGGCTGTGATAACACCGACCCTGGGCAAGATCTTAATCACAAGTGTCTCTCTGCCCAGCCAGCAGTATAAATGGGTACTAGTTAAAATACTGGGAAGGTAACCTGTGATGACATCCCATTCAGAAGGGTCTGAACTTCAAGTTGCTCCAGGAAACAGAAACCAGGAAAAGTTAAGACCTGATGAGCCTGGAGACTCAGGAGGAAAAACCCAATAGGCTTGACCTTGCCTATCGCATTCTTCCGGAATAATGAACACAGGTTAAACAAATGCAGTCAGTAAATCAGCTTTCAGTTAGAACAGTATTACTTTAATTACCTTTTTTATGCCCACATCTTTTAAAAGGACCGACAATAATTAAACAAACTAACAAATATTAATGAAATGTTCATTAATACCTGGTTACAAATCACTGACTCTCTGAAGTCTGGACCCCAGAAACTTCCCCGTCTTCAGTTCCTGCTTGTTCATAAGAGTAATTTGCTTTTCGCAAGTGAACTGCATGCTCAATTAGACTGAAGTCACATGACTGAGTTCTTGAAATGTGTTCCACTTTGTTACCTTAAAAGAAATGTTGGATTGCTTTCAACGTACACTTTAGGACATAGGCAACAGGGTGTACATGAATAACTCGTATTGCTCCATACACTTTATAATTCATCCTGCTGCTTTTATCACCAGTCACATCAGTAAAAACAACGGAACCAGTTTTACGGAAAGTTGTACATGCCCACATTACAAAAGGAGACAGCATATTTGAAGTTGTTCCTTGTATTCTCTCCATCATTTTGGTGAAAGTTGATTTTATCTCAACTATAAATAGGATAGTGTTCCAGAACCACGTCACATAAGCCTTTATATTGTGTTCTTGGCAAACATAATTTTGCTTTCCTGTTTCCAGTAGACTTCTGGCAAACACACTGTATATACAGGGATCCCTCACTTTACGCGGTTAATCGGGACCAAGATCCCCACGCGACTATTGAAATCCGCGAAGTAGGATCACCCCCCAACCCAACTGACATATACGTACATGTATATGTGTATATAATATCAATAAATACAGGAATCCCTCACTACTTGGCGCTTTAATTAATGCAGCTTAAAAAATAATCATAATAAAAAAAAATTAATCAAATTAAAAAATAAGGAAATTAAGGAAGAACGGGTGGAAAACGTAAGGAAAATGTCACAAAAACAAAACTAATTATGCAAAAAAAAAACAAAAAAAGCAAAACAAACTAAACCAACACAAAACAAAAAACAACCCAAAATCTCCCATCGAAACTGAATACATTGTTGCACGTGTCTGCACAGCCACCCCCCGTCTGCCGGAGCCTAGTAGTACCGCAGAATAATGTTTAATCATAATTCATACTTATATTTATGATCTATCTTTCTGTAGATTTTATTCCATTTCTATTTGTTCTTCAATTTCATTTCACTTTCGACCTTGGACAGCTTGGTACCGCCGGATGTTTGCAAAACGAATGTTGAGTTGGAGAGCATCTGTATTTATATTTTACTTACATCTTATATTGCATGAAAAGACACACACGCACTCGCGCAGATGCGTGTACACACACAGATGGAACAATATAACTAGTTTGATGGGAGCTTTTGGGTTTTTTTTTTTTTTTGCATAATTGGCCTCATTTTTGTGGCAATGCACTGAAGCCGCATGAATTGAAACACGAAGTAGCGAGGGATCCCTGTATTTATTTTGACAAAGCTTCTCAGTGCTTAATGTTGTTAGTGCTTATGCCCAACAGACAGGATGTGTGCTAGAAGAGAAGGAGAGATTCTGGAGTGAGTTAAATGAAGTGATGCAGAGTACCCCCAGAGGTGAAAGAGTGGTCTTTGGTGCAGACTTCAATGGACATGTTGGTGCAGGCAACAGAGGGGACGAGGAAGTGATGGGCAGGTTTCGTATCCAGGACAGGAACACAGAACAGGTGTTGGTAGATTTTACAAAAAGGATGGAAATGGCTGTGGTGAATACTTTCTTCCAGAAGAGACAAGAGCATAGGGTGACTTATAAAAGTGGAGGTAGGAGTACACAAGTAGACTACATCTTGTGTAGATGATGTAATTTGAAGGAAGTCAGTGACTACAAGGTAGTATTGGGGGAGAGTGTTGCCAAACAGCATAGGATGGTGGTGTGCAGGATGACGCTGATGGTGAGGAAGGTGAAGAAGGCAAAGGCAGAGCAGAAGACAAAGTGGTGGAAGCTGAAAAAGGAAGGGGGTCGTGTTGTCTTCAAGGAGGAGCTGAAACAGGCTTTGGGTGGCCAGGAAGTGCTTCCAGATGACTGGACAACTACAGCAAATGTGATGGGGGATAATGGATCAGCGTTCACGTCGCATCCCTCGTCAGTACCCATCTGGGGAAACTAATGATCCAAACCAGCCAACTGAATTCTAAAATGAATCCCAGTCCTCAGCCAAACAACAACAATAACAACAATAATGGACGCCACGACTTTCAAGACGTCAGCCCCACTATGCGACTCCTCCAAATCAATGTGGAGGGCCTATCAGCTGCCAAGCGAGAAATACTTTCTGAAATATGCCCTACCAACAACATAGATGTGATCTGCATCCAGGAAACACATGTTGCTGCTGATGCACCTGCATGCCGCCTCAAGGTAAATGGATATGATCTTATTTCCTTGTATGGCTATAACAAGCACGGACGTGCAACATATGTACGCTCAGACATGGCAGATGTTGAAATGGTAGAATCAGCAGAATACTATGACACAATCCGTATTGGAAGCTACACCGTCACAAATGTGTACAAACCTCCGCCTGCCCAATGGTCTGATGCACCACTTCCAAACTATCAACACCCAGCTATTTATTTGGGGGACTTTAATAGCCACCATAACATCTGGGGATATGATAGAGAAGATGAGAATGGTGACTGGCTGACAGAATGGGCTTCATCAAACAATCTCCACCTAGTCTTAGACCTGAAGCAGCGCCGGTCTTTCCACTCAGCACGATGGAACCAAGGATACTCCCCACACTTATGCTGGGTTACAACCTCAGAAGGCCATCCTCTCCAAGCTACACCTCAGGTGCTAGACGATTTCCCAAAAAGTCAGCACAGACCCATTGTGATACACATTGGACTCCGGATACCACTCACCAAATCTGTTGAGAAACCGAGATGGAACTTTAGGAAGGCTCACTGGGAAATGTATACCGAAAAAACTGAAAAGAGCATTGTCTGTATACCCAAAACTGGCATCCCCATTGAGAAATGCTTTCAAAGATTCCGCTTTGCAATCTACAAAGCTGCAGGAAGTACCATCCCTAGGGTACAGACCAACATACACCCCATGCCTAAACGAAGAATGCCAACAACTCTTGACAGAGTACCAGGAGTCTGGAAGCACTGACATTGCCGACCACCTGATAAGTGCACTAGATAACGCACGTCGGGCAAGATGGGAAGAGCTTACTGAAAAACAGAACTTTACCCACTCAAGCCGCAAAGCCTGGAAGCTTCTTAGACACCTCGGAACAGGACAGCAACCATCAAAATTGTCACGCCCAAGTGTGAAACCGAATGCTGTTGCTAACCACTTAGTGAAGCTTGGGAAAACTCCCATTGAAAAGACCCAAAAGAAAAAAGCTGTGAAAGAGCTTCGAGACTTTAGAAGGTCTGCCCATACAAATACAACCCAAGCTGAAACAGTTGTAAGTGCAGAGGTCACTACTGCTCTGAAGTCACTGAAATCTGGGAAGGCAGCAGGATATGATGGAATCTTTCCAGAATTCCTTTGTCACCTTGGACCACGTGCACAAACCTGGTTAGCAGCCTTCATGTCCCGTATCATACGTGAAAGACAACTGCCAAAGCTATGGAGAGAAGCAAAGGTTATCGCTATCCTGAAACCCGGGAAGGACCCAAAACTAGCATCTAGCTACCGACCCATATCCTTACTCTCAGTCTGCTATAAACTACTGGAACGCATTATCCTACACCGAATTAAGGATGATGTAGAAGCTGTACTCAATATTGACCAAGCCGGCTTTAGACCAGGTAGAAGCACCCAAGATCAGGTGCTAGCACTCATCACCTTTATAGAGAATGGATTTCAGGAGAATAAAAAGACTGGTGCAGTTTTCCTAGACTTGACAGCTGCATATGATAGTGTGGCACTCAGGTCTTCTACTGAAACTATCAAAAATCCTTCCTTACTGGGTAGTAAACACAGTTGAGCTATTGCTACAGCACAGACGGTTCCGTGTTCATCTTGGTGGATACAGCAGTGCATGGCGAACACAGAAGAATGGACTACCCCAAGGTTCTGTCCTGGCACCAACTCTATTTGCACTGTACACCAATGACCTACCCATCACACACTCTCGTAAATTTGTATATGCAGACGACATATGCTTTGCTCTCCAAGCAAAAACATTTGATGAATTGCATGAGAGATTAACTGAGGACATGAGTCATATGAGCACCTACTGTAATCAGTGGCGGCTTCAACCGAGTGTGAAGAAGACCGTTTCTAGTGTTTTCCATCTACACAACTCTAGAAGTAAACAAGAGCTGGATATAACACTCAACAACAGCCGCCTGTCTCATGATGCAAAACCAGTGTACCTTGGAGTCACCTTGGACAGGACTTTGACATACAAAGCCCACCTGCAAAAAGTAGCCAAGAAAGTTCAAACAAGAAACAACCTTGTGCAGATGTTGGCTGGTACTACATGGGGAGCCAGTGCAAGGACACTACGTTCAGCAACATTAGCACTGTCATACTCTGTAGCGGAATACTGTGCTGCTGTCTGGAGGAACTCAGTTCACTGCAAACTAGTTGACACCAGATTGAACTGTGCTATGCGGACCATATCAGGTACACTAAAATCAACACATACAGACTGGCTGCCAGTTATGTGTAATCTTGCCCCGCCAGATATCCGCAGGGAAGCTGTCACTGCAAAGTTACTGGACTCTACACTCCAGATAACTCCAGGCCTTCCCCTGCTGAATGATATTGAGCACCACCCACGATACCGACTGACTTCAAGAAAACCCATCTGGTCTAACCTGCCCACAACAAACTACTCCATGGTAGAAAACTGGCAATCCAGATGGAATAAGGGAACAGCACCAAACAGGGACATCGTGAATGATCCAACAACTGCACTAAATGGTATGGATATTCGTCGAGACCTGGGGTGTAAATTGAATAGTTTTCGCTGCGGTACTGGCCCGTGCCGATACATGTTGGAAAAATGGGGATACATTGACTCACCAAATTGTGATTTTGGAGCTATCCAAACTATGCAGCACATACTACAAGAGTGTCCTGAAACACAACTGACAGGAGGCCTCTATGAACTACATGAGGCCACGGATGTCGCGGTTGAATGGCTGAGAAACAACAGCATACGATAGAAGAAGAAGAAGCAAATGTGATCAGGGAGACAGGTAAGAGAGTACTTGGTGTGTCATCTGGAAGGAGAGGAGATAAGGAAACTTGGTGGTAGAATGAGGAAGTGCAGGAGTATGTACAAAGGAAGAGGTTAGCTAAGAAGAAGTGAGACATTGAGAGGACCGAAGAGAGTAAACAGGAGTACAGGGAGACACAGCGTAAGGTGAAGGTAGCGGTGTCAAAGGCCACAAAGAGGGCATATGATGACTTGTATGCTCGGTTGGAAAGTAAAGAGGAAGAAAATGATTTATACAGGTTGGCACAGCAGAGAAATAAAGATGGAAAGGACGTGCAGCAAGTTAGAGTGATTAAGAACAGAGAGGGAAATGTATTGCTTGATGTCAGAAGTGTGCTGGGAAGATGGAAAGAGTACTTTGAAGAGCTGATGAATGAGGAAAATGAGAGAGAGAAAAAAAGAGTAGAAGAGGTGACCGTTGAGGACCAGGAAGTAGCAAATATTAGTAAAGGTGAAGTGAAGAGGGCAGTGAAGCGGATGAAGAATGGAATGGCAGTTGGCCCTGATGACATACCGGTGGAAGTATGGAAGTGTCTAGGAGAGGTAGCAGTAGATTTCCTGACAAGAACATTCAACAAGGTCTTAGAGAGTGAGAGGATGCCAGAGGAATAAAGACGTGTGATGGTGCCCATTTTTAAGAACAAGGGAGACGTGCAGAGTTGTGGCAACTACAGAGGGATAAAGTTGATGAGCCATACGATGAAGTTATGGGAAAGAATAGTGGAACCTAGACTAAGGGCAGAGGTCAGCATTTGTGAACAACAGTTTGGTTTCATGCCAAGAAAGAGCACCACAGATGCAGTGTTTGCCTTGAGGATATTAATGGAGAAGTACAGAGAAGGTCAGACGGAGCTGCATTGTGCCTTTGTGGATCTGGAGAAAGCATATGACAGGGTGCCGAAAGAAGAACTGTGGTATTGCATGAGGAAGTCTGGAGTGGCAGAGAAGTATGTTAGAGTGGTGCAGGACATGTATGAGAGATGTAAGACAGTGGTGAGGTGTGCTGTCGGTGTGACAGAAGAGTTCAAGGTGGAGGTGGGACTGCATCAAGGGTCAGCTTTGAGCCCGTTCTTGTTTGCTATGGTGATGGACAGGCTGACAGACGAGGTTAGACAAGAATATCCATGGACTATGATGTTTTCAGATGACATTGTGATCTATAGTGAGAGCAGAGAACAAGTGCAGGAAAATCTAGACAGGTGGAGGTATGCCCTGGAAAGGAGGGGAATGAAGGTTAGCCTGAGTAAAACAGAATACATGTGTGTGAATGACAAGGACCCAAGAGGACCGGTGAGGTTACAGGGAGAAGAGATAAGGAAGATGGAGGATTTTAAGTACTTAGGCTCAACAATCCAGAGAAGTGGAGATTGTGGAAAAGAGGTGAAGAAGCGTGTGCATAACGCCAATCCTGTTGGTCTGGAACTATGATGTTGCCCGTTTACTGGTGTTTGCGCATTCGTTGTCTTGCTGAAACCCATTTCAAGGGCATTTCCTCTTCAGCATAACCTCTTCAAGTATTCTGATGGATTCAAAATGATCCATGATGCCTGGGATGCGATACATAGGTCCCGGCACCGTAGTATGAGGAAACATCCCCATGTCATGATACTTGTCCCACCATGTTTCAACACCTTCACAGTGCACTGTGGCTTGAATTCAGTGTTTGGGGGGGGGGGGGGGGGATCTGACAAACTGTATCCAGCCACTCAACCCAAAAAGAACATTTTTACTTTCTTCAGCCCACAAGACATTGCTCCATTTCTCTTTAAACCAGTCCATGTGCTCTTGGGCAAAATAAAACCTCTTCAGCAAGTCTTTTTTCAACAGTGGGACTTTTCAGGGGCTTCTTGTCGATAACTTGGCTTCACATAAGTGTTTTCTAACTGCAACAGGACTCACGGGTAACTTTAGATCTTCTCTGATCTTCCTGAAGCTGATTGGTGGTTGAGGCCTTGCTCTTTTGGCTCTTCTTTGCTCAATTCGAATGGTAGTTCTTCCAGGTCTCTTTGGTTCCGTTTGCCATTTTAAAGCATTTGGGATCATTTTAGCTGAGCAGCCCCTCATTTTCTGCTCTTTTTTATACATTACCCCAGAAAGCAAGTTATTAATCAAGGTATGCTGTTCTTCTGGATGTCTGAAACTGCCCATTTTTCTCAGAATTTCAAGGAGAAATGTTCTATAACCAGCAGGTTATATAACCTCAGTTGCTGCCTTCCTTCCTTAACTAACGGCAATAATTGTCTCTCGTTTTTCTAAGAATGAATGACATCACTAACTGAATTCCACACGGTTATTATTTTGAAAAACCTTTCAATTAGTGATTCAGTTCCATGGAATCAGCAACATGCGGGTCATGACTGTTGGATCTGTTGGATTTTATTACTCTACTACACCCGCTAGTAAATTTACTACATAGAATTTTCAGTTCTACCAAAAATAGTGATTGATCTGGTTAATGTCTGACTGCTGATATTTTGAACACAAAAGCATGTATGTATGGGTCTGATCACAAAATGTGTGACATGGGTGTGTACCTTTTCTGCAGATTTTGAAGAGAAACCCCCCCCCCCCTTTTTTTTTAACTCTATTAGGCCAAGATGCATTAAATCCAGGGTAATGTTAATATTAGAGGATGACTCAAAAAGACAGTAAGTAACCTGGACAGAATGAAGAGCCTTCTATTCACTAATAGCTTAATTGTGTAATTATTTACACTGTGCAAATTGATGGTGCTGCACATGTTCAACTTTCCCTAATTATCAAAAATTAATAAATGACAATGAATCAGTAAATCGGTAGGAGCTACACCATGTAACGTGGACAGGAAATCTTACGTATATCATCGAGCCCGTTTTAAGTCGATTGTTTATTTCCCATTTTTTCTATAAACGTGCACATTCCGTGGTTCACGGTGCATGCACCTGTGCTCCGGTTCATCTTGTTAGACCTTTAGAGACCTTAGCAGAGGCTCAGTGGGACGTGAAAATAATGAGAACTTTTTCTTGTCATAAAAGTGAGCATGAAAAAGGTGTAAGCAAGGAAATATTTGAATTATGTCAAAAACTGTTTTCACCATATATACTAGTCCTTCTCAAAAAATTGGCATATTGTGATAAAGTTCATTATTTTCTGTAATGTACTGATAAAAATTAAACTTTCATATATTTTAGATTCATTGCACACGAACTGAAATATTTAAGGCCTTTTATTGTTTTAATACTGATGATTTTGGCATACAGCTCATGAAAACCCAAAATTCCTATCTCAAAAAATTAGCATATCATGTTCAGGTAGTCTAAGCAAGAGGGTAAGACACAGAAAGAAATCTCTGAGCGAATAGGCTGTTCCCAGAGTGCTGTATCACGCCACCTCAGTGGGACGTCTGAGGGAAGGAAAAAGTGTGGCAGAAAACGCTGCACAACCAGAAGAGGTGACCGGACCCGAGGAAGATTGTGGAGAAGGGCCGATTCCAGACCTTGGGGGACCTGTGGAAGCAGTGGACTGAGTCTGGAGTAGAAACATCCAGAGCCACTGTGCACAGGCGTGCGCAGGAAATGGGCTCCAGGTGCCGCATTCCCCAGGTCAAGCCACTTTTGAACCAGAGAAGCAGCACTGGACTGTTGCTCAGTGGTCCAAAGTACATTTTTCGGATGAAAGCAAATTTTGCATGTCATTCGGAAATCGCGGTGCCAGAGTCTGGAGGAAGACTGGGGACAAGGAAATGCCAAAATGCCTGAAGTCCAGTGTCAAGTTCCCACAGTCAGTGATGGTCTGGGGTGCCATGTCAGCCGCTGGTGTTGGTCCACTGTGTTTTATCAAGGGCGGGGTCAATGCAGCTAGCTATCAGGAGATTTTGGAGCACTTCATGCTTCCATCTGCTGAAAAGCTTTATGGAGATGAAGATTTCATTTTTCAGCACGACCTGGTACCTGCTCACAGTGCCAAAACCACTGCTAAATGGTTTACTGACCATGGTATTACTGTGATCAATTGGCCTGCCAACTCTCCTGACCTGAAGCCCATAGAGAATCTGTGGGATATTGTGAAGAGAAAGTTGAGAGACACCAGACCCAACACTGTGGATGAGCTTAAGGCCGCTATCGAAGCATCCTGGGCCTCCGTAACACCTCAGCAGTGCCACAGGCTGATTGCCTCCATGCCACGCCGCATTGAAGCAGTCATTTCTGCAAAAGGATTCCCGACCAAGTATTGAGTGCAGAACTGAACATAATTATTTGAAGGTTGACTTTATTGTATTAAAATTTTTTTATTGGTCGGATGAAATTTGTGAGATAGGAATTTTGGGTTTTCATGAGCTGTATGCCAAAATCATCAGCATTAAAACAATAAAAGACCTGAAATATTTCAGTTGGTGTGCAATGAATCTAAAATATATGAAAGTTTCATTTTTATCAGTACATTACAGAAAATAATGAATTTTATCACAATATGCTAATTTTTTTGAGAAGGACTAATTTTATATATGTGTACATACACACACACATTGAGATATCTCCCACGCATGCACTAAATATTCTGATGTATTGATTCACAAATAAACTTGTACATGGAAATGTTAATTCAAATTTGAAGTTTTATAAGTTTGATAACTGGGTTATCAAAGGCGGGCCATGTCTCTCACTGTCTATGGTGAGAGGCATGTAAAAGAACCATTGCTGACTTATAAAGAGGAGCTGCAAAGCCGTTAGCGTGTTTCTGTCCCTTGCTAAAGGGTTGTGAAAGGAAGGGCATCCAACGTAAAAACCTATGC
>CM045741.1:45007515-45060015 GCA_024760905.1 Plotosus lineatus
CACGGTTCACAAAGAAAATTATAAAAGCATCATCTCGACAAGCAAAAATTATTTTTTCAATGGCTTTTTTCATATCTTTTGTGCATGGTCCACACACAAGCTTACAAGTACACACTACCTGCCTTTCTCTCTCTCTCTCTCGCTCTCACACACTCACACACACCCCAACTCACCTTACTATTGCAGCAACGCAACAATAAAAACAAAAACCTGTGTATTTGACTTTGAGGATTTCTAGCACTCATCTTAATTTAGCATTCACACATGCGTGTTGAAGATGGCTGAATATCAATTGAGATCCAAACAGCCTTGTCCATATCTTAGGTTGTGTTGTAATGCAAGGGGACAGTAGGGTTGTCAAGTCATAAGAAATCTGTTGCTCCCCCGCATAACCCCACAGAAAAGGGGGATTCCAGATTGACGGCTCCACTGAGCTGCCTGGCGGTGATGATTTGTGTCTCTTAAGACTGTCCAAAAGGATAGGGTCCATGACAACCCTGTGGAGAGAGACAAAAAGAAAAAAAAAAAAAAAAAAAAAAAAAGAGCTAGGTTAAAATGTGTACAAAATACATTGACGTTTTGAGACACAGTTTGCAGGTGCATGTATAGAATGTCAATGTGTCTGTTAAGCTTTAAATGATACCATAAACTAGGTATAGAACATCAACAATATTGACGGGACAGAATACTGACATTAACAGCAATGACATCAAAGCAACCCATTGCAATAGGGATGTCAAACTCAAATTCTGTCTGTGCCACATCAACATTCTCTGGCAGACCCAAAAGAGTTACCATCAGAGTCTGCCTCTAGACATACAGCAGTGTTCGAAATAACTGGATCTCTGAGATGACCCTTACCCTGGCAAGACAACCAGATATCCATAAAACATATGTCTGATTGCTAGCCAACGTTTGACATGTTAAGATTTAAAATTTATAATACTATTTCAGTCAAAAGTAACCCATGATCATCAATTGACCCAAAGATTGGATTACGTTTGACGCAGTTTGCCTTCTGTTTTTTCACTCATGGCAAAATTACAAATTCCCATATAGTAGTCCTCAAAAGATTATCATATTGTAATAAAGTTCATTATTTTCTGTAATATACTGATAAAAATTAAACTTCAATATATTTTAGATTCATTGCACACCAACTGAAATATTTCAGGTCTTTTATTGTTTTAATTCTGATGATTTTGGCATACAGCTCATGAAAACCCAAAATTCCTATCTCAAAAAATTAGCATATCATGTTCAGGTAGTCTAAACGAGCTATTAACCTAATCATCTGAATCAACCAATTAACTCTAAACACCTGCAAAAGATTCCTGAGGCTTTTAAAAACTCAGAGCCTGGTTCATTACTCAAAACCGCAATCATGGGTAAGACTGCCGACCTGACTGCTGTCCAGAAGGCCATCATTGTCACCCTCAGGCAAGAGGGTAAGACACAGAAAGAAATCTCTGAGCGAATAGGCTGTTCCCAGAGTGCTCTATCAAGCCACCTCAGTGGGACATCTGTGGGAAGGAACAAGTGAAAGCAGGGCCGATTCCAGACCTTGGGGGACCTGTGGAAGCAGTGGACCGAGTCTGGAGTAGAAACATCCAGAGCCACCGTGCACAGGCGTGTGCAGGAAATGGGCTACAGGTGCCGCATTCCCCAGGTCAAGCCACTTTTGAACCAGAAACAGTGGCAGAAGCGCCTGGCCTGGGCTACAGAGAAGCAGCACTGGACTGTTGCTCAGTGGTCCAAAGTACATTTTTTCGAATGAAAGCAAATTTTGCATGTCGTTCGGAAATCAAGGTGCCAGAGTCTGGAGGAAGACTGGGGAGAAGGAAATGCCAAAATGCCTGAAGTCCAGTGTCAAGTACCCATAGTCAGTGATGGTCTGGGGTGCCATGTCAGCTGCTGGTGTTGGTCCACTGTGTTTTATCAAGGGCGGGGTCAATGCAGCTAGCTATCAGGAGATTTTGAAGCACTTCATGCTTCCATCTGCTGAAAAGCTTTATGGAGATGAAGATTTCATTTTTCAGCACGACCTGGCACCTGCTCACAGTGCCAAAACCACTGCTAAATGGTTTACTGACCATGGTATTACTGGGCTCAATTGGCCTGCCAACTCTCCTGACCTGAAGCCCATAGAGAATCTGTGGGATATTGTGAAGAGAAAGTTGAGAGACACCAGACCCAACACTGTGGATGAGCTTAAGGCCGCTATCGAAGCATCCTGGGCCTCCGTAACACCTCAGCAGTGCCACAGGCTGATTGCCTCCATGCCACGCTGCATTGAAGCGGTCATTCCTGCAAAAGGATTCCCGACTAAGTATTGAGTGCATAACTGAACATAATTATTTGCAGGTTGACTTTTTTTGTATTAAAACCATTTTTTTTTTAATTGGTCGGATGAAATATGCTAATTTTTTGAGATAGGAATTTTGGGTTTTCATGAGCTGTATGCCAAAAATCATCAGCATTAAAACAATAAAAGACCTGAAATATTTCAGTTGGTGTGCCATGAATCTAAAATACATGAAAGTTTCATTTTTATCAGTACATTACAGAAAATAATGAACTTTATCACAATACACTAATTTTTTGAGAAGGACTAGTAGTAGTGCACAAGGGTGTGTATAGCAGCCATATACTTTACAAAGGGGAAATTATAAGAGAATCACAGGGTTATTTGGCATGACCCCAATTCATCTGTATCGAGTTATAACAAATATAATTTTACCTTCTGTCACCATAACTGTTCAACCAAATAATATTATTCATGTTGCTGCACATGAGCACACTAATTCAAAGTAATGCTTGTTAACAGAGCACAAGGAGATTACACACAAAAATCGAAAACAGAACTTATTAGGAAGCAAACTGAAACCCAAAAGGAAGGTTTATAGACCAAGACACAGACTTGCACATAAACAAAACAAATATTAAATCAGACTAGAATGTAGGTTTGTGGAGTGCATGTGAAATTTAAAGTAGACATGGGAGCACCAGTTCAGTGCACAAGCTTAAACTTCAACACCGAATAACTGGAAGCAGTGCTGGATGTCGTTTTCGTGCTCTCTCTATACTAAAAAACAACAACAACAAAAAAAACAAAACCCAAGTTAAAATGTACTGGATGTAACATTACTGAAGATTAAAAAAAGCCTGTTGCACTAACATTATGGTATCATTAATATTGTAGTAACCATCTACACACAAAACAATATACTGATGTAATAAATGCAATGCTCCAATAAGCGCACCCCTCCCCCCATGTTTTTTTTTTTTTCAATCTTATGTCTAATGTCTTATGTCTAACCGCCCATGTGTACTGGTCGCAAGATCATAGATCAAACTTACCAATTTTATTTGATCAGTCTCTCTAACCGTAAAATGAAGAGTTCACTGCCTGTGAAAGTGAGTTTACACTGTATTTCAAGACTCCCTGCCACTGGGAAATGTCTATGTTAATCAGTAACAACACATTTGATTGTTCCTCTGTGCTTTAAAAAAACAAGAAAATATTTTGCTGTTCTCTTGGTAAATGTCCAACAACCGATGAACCATTACAAACTGCTACAGCAAAACTATGGGATGCTCTGAATCAATGGAGTGATGAGCATTTTTCACCCAATTCTCCTGTTCACTACATAAATTTAAGCACATTCATGGCCATGTGCTTTTGTTTATGTTAGTATTGATTGGTACAACGTGCCATGTACGAAAGTCGATATTCCTGTTGATTGGCTCAACTTTACTTCCGGGAAAATGTTTAAAGGAACAGCACCGGGAGGGAAAAGTAAGGGGTCTTTTAAAAAAAAATTGCTGTTTTCTGTTTATTTTCAACTTTCATGTAAGTAGTTTGGTTGATAACACAAAATGAATAACACAAATACCAGTAAAACTTTTATTGTTCTGTTATTATTCATGTTTTCCACCTCGATGGTAATAAGCACTTACCATTCCACTCTGCTGGTAACATTTTAACAAGTGCCCACCCACTACAATTTTTTTAAGCGCCCTGGGCACTTATGTCAAATATGGTAATTTTATATATAACCAATTTAAAATAGAGCCGTAGTAGCTGACAACGTGCATAGCACTTTATATATATATACACATATATAAAAACACATCTATATATACACATACACACACACATACATACATACATACATACAGATATATATACATATATAGTATACACTGCAGTGTTTATGTGACAGGAAGCACATCCCAAGTTTTGACAATCAGCTGGTCTGCGGGTTGAAGTTTTTCCATGTCTGTCCATTTGTGTTTGCTTGCCAGCTGTGCTTGGCTTCGTAGAAATGAGCCGATCAAAAGCAAGGGAAATTGATCTCTTTACCCAAAACCAACACGTGCAGTTTGTGGCTGTTGTTATGAGCCAATAAAATTAAAGTTTGAAGGTATCGGCCCCACCCGCATCGTGGAGTACAGAAAGGACTGGCTCACTGCTGTGCGCCACAGTGACATGGCATTGAAAATAGATGTATAGATTTAAATGTGCGAGATTTATTCATCTGTTTTTGTTTTATTTGATGGCTTTTTTTGTGTTTTTATTTAAATGACAGTGAAATCATGCATTCGTTATTCTGTTAAGAAAGGCCACCTGATTTATCGGAGAGCCAGATACGGTCATCAAAAGAGCTGCATCTAGTTCGCAAGCCATCAGGTTCCCGACCCCTGTTTTATGCCATCATAAACCATTTAGTACTGGAGGAACACAAAGTAGTTGAGAGTATTCCACGAAGCAAGGGAAGCCCATCCAAATTCCATTCAGAACACAGGACCTTTTTGCTGTGTCAGGTGTACTAATAACTATGCCGCTGTGCTACAGCTATAAACCAGGGTGTGCAAATATGTATATACAGTGGTTTCGGAGTCTTCTTTTAATGGAGAATTTATAATGAATAATAAATAAAAATACTGGCACAAGCCAGAGAGAAGCAAATTCATCTTGAAAGAAATTCTGTATTGTAGTTTGTGCTGACACCATGATTCAATGACCATAATTCAAGTCTGTATGCTGACCTTTTTTTTTTTTGATTGGAACGGAAATTCAGGAAGGGAGAATGTTCAAGTCCTTGATTGAACAACTGGCAATACAATTTATGATGTGCTACACTGCCTACCGAATCAAAATGGCTCAACAACGGCTTCAGAGACCTGAATAATGCAGCCAAGAGTTCAGAGAGAACCTATTTTGAGCTGCAAAGGATTTCACTGTGTTTTCCTGTTGTAGCCTGGCCATGTATCTTATAGAGGAGGTTTACAAACAAGGCACATCCAGTTTTACCAGACCCTTAGTAATTTGTTCCTGGCTTTCAAGATGTGTGTACAATACACACATTTCTGATTGTATGGGTAAATTATTCTTTCTTTGTTCCCAACAGCAAAAAGATGAGGAAAAAAAGAGGATAATCTTTTCCATGACATATTTTGGTCAAAAAATGATTCTAAACAGTGCAGGGTCAGACAGGTGCTCTAGTGCAACAAGACAATTTAAAGGGACAGCTCAACATTGATAACTGGTAATTACCAACAGGCTTTCCATTTATATTTTTTCCAGGAGTCCATTTGTAACATTTTACTTCTCTTTTATTACATGTCGCTTTACAATTCCAAAACACTTGTATTTAAAAATTGTCCTCAGTAATTGGCCATCAATTGGACACCGTTGAGACGTATCGCTGTTTGCACCAGTGTCTATCAAGCGTTTCCAAGTTGTAGAGCCGACTATATTTGAGTTTATATTCCATTACTAATAAACAACTTCTAGATGCATTAATTTCATGCAAAAAGATGTGAAGTCAAATGCATCCCAGAGCACTTCAGGTGGGGGCTGTGGGACAAAACCAAAATTTTACATTACAACACGAGTTATTTTAAATAAATAAACAAACAAACAAAATGTTCCCTATCTTTATATACTTTGTAAAGTAGCAGGTAAGTAGGTCAGTACTTTGGCCTATTATAGTTGATATAATAAACAAGAGTATAATCAGCTTCAAAACATCAGTGCTTGTGGGGTGTTCCTGGCATGCCGTCCCTACCTACAAGAGATGCAACAAGTGATCATGTAAGAGTGTCATGGGTGCACTGATGTAACGGGACGTGAGGAATATGTAGTTTGTCTGATCCTGAAGGTCTTACTTGTAGGACAAACTTAATCCTGGCTCCAACAGAAAGGTGTGCGAAAACAGCCAACAACCAGGCCACTGCTAATCCAGCCCAAGAGGCATGTGTATGACTTATCGATAGTGCGTAACCATCAGGATTGTGAGGGAAGCCTGAGCAACGAGGGGTGATGTACTGTATGTTCTGGGCAGGTTAGCAGTGACTAGCAGCTTGTTATTCAGAGCAGCAGCAGCAGCTGCATCCTAAATTAAAGACAAATGAACTGACAAAAAATATTAACCTGAAGGGTGTGATTTGTGGCAGCAGAGTAAACAGAACATAATACAAAACCATGGCGCTTTTTATAATGTCACACGATAAACACGAACCTCAGCAATTATTAGTTTTATTGAATACATGGGTGACATTCAGCTCGATCCACAAGTGACTGCAGAGGATGCGTTTTACACCAAGTGCAAACCATTTCATGTCTTTTCCACAACTGATCCAGCCCCGAGAGGCCGTGTACTGGGAAAGTGCGTTCATTCAGGCATGTGGGAAGTAGAACAAACCTTGACAGGACAGTCTGCCCTCGGTGCTTTGAAGCAAATTCAGACAGTACTGTTTTAGCAGATAAACTTCAGACGTTAGTGAATATTCCCTGGTGGAGTTCCTCTACAGGAGATGAACACCATCTTCAATTGGTGAAAAACATATTACAATAAATATTCAGTGCCATCTAATGGCAAATTATTTTTGTAATGTCCACCAAGCTACAGGTGCTGGCCCGAGAGGTTATGGGTTGAATCCTGATTATCACGTTAAAATACAAGGGGGGGGGGATTTAAAAAAAAAAAAAAAAAAAAAACGCAGCCAGATTGACATGACTACATTTAAAAACCACCCAGACCTGTGAAGATGCTCTGTGTATCTGAAATCACTCATTCCCTACCTCCTATTCATGTTGGGATGGAATGCAGAGAACTGAGCTCAGTGGTATTAAAGTGCTTTTAAACCCTCCTCCTTCACGCTATTGTGAGCTGGCAGTCTGCTGCTGGCTTTTATTAAATTCAATTTAAGGCTTTGGATCAATTTCAATCACGGCATCGTAACTTTAATCTATTTTACAATCTATTATTATTTATTATATTTTATGTCTTAATCCATTTTCATTGTTTTTAATTTACTGTCTCCTTAATAACTATTTTAAATTGTAATTGACTGTCCTGCTTAATGTGCGATACAGTTTGGCTTAATGCTTTGTTTAAAAGTTTTGTTAAAAGAAAAGTTGCTTACATTTAAAGGACAGGATAACATCGCCCTTCTGCTCTCACTACCCCCCTCCAAGTCTGTGAGGCGTTTTATCCAACAACCCAAACACAATGCATGATGGTATTGGTTGATTAGTGACTATGACTGAGCTCTTTCTCCACACACACACACACACACACACGTCATTGGCCACCATGTTGATCCTCCTTATCAGCCATCAGTTGGCAAAGTCTGATGATTTGCTGATTTTGATTTCCGTTGCGTCTGAAATGCATTAATTATTTGGTGCTCAGTCCTTTTCTAATATGAAGAATATAATCTGCTTGAATACAGGTATTCATTTATTATTTCAGTTCTAGACAAGAAAGACGAGAACAGTTTCATGTGCATGCCTAATGTCTTTTTAACCAAATACTCCTAACAAATAAAGAACCCTCTTGTATTTATCCTGGGGCTGGCATGGGGACAGCTTGTTTATAGTTGCTATGAACATGATTATAGAAGGAAATATGGCAGGTGTGTGGCCTCAATATCACTGGTGGTTTTATTCACCATTTAGCAGTCCACATTTTACATAAACCACAGTGATTACAGTATTCCCGATTACCCATCATAGTTTAACAGTTTTTAACGAGTATTGATATGGTGGCCCAGTATCTTCAGTGGCGTGCATGTTTGTAATGCACGGTGAAATCTCAGTTTCTATATAGCTCAGTGGTGACCATCACAGTACACTATGTTTTACAGTATACTACATAACTCTCACGATAGTTTGCGAACATTACAAAATGGCAAACTCCCTGTACAGTGCTCTACATAGTGAGTGCTAAGCAATTTCAGACACAAGAATCATGCATGTCGAGGCAGCAAGCTGAAACTAGTGTGTTTGAGCATTTCTATTCAATTCTTTTCTTCTATTTGTTGAAAGTGTTATTGTGTCGGAACATAAAAAAGTGTACTTGCCTCATTTTACAGCTTCAACACATATGATGTGGTGTTAATAATTTGGATGATTTCACCACTGCCATGTCATGAAAAAATGCTTACCTGAATGGATGAATGCATGAACACTATTGCACATACATGCTGGGTCTCCGCCACTACTCACTACGTGCACAAATACATAACGCAGTGCTTCTTAAATAGTGGAGCGTGCCCCCCTTGGGAGGCATGGTATGATGCCAGGGGGTGCAATGTGATTCCGGGAAGGGGAGGGGGTTAAAAGACAATGTTATGAAGTTTTTTGTTGTTTTTTTTTATTCAAAAGTTAAACTATATTTCTTTTTTTTTGTTTTTAATGTTAATAAAGATACAATGTTATGCAAAGGTGTACTAATAATTTTATAGACAAATAATGCTATTTATAGTCGCTCGCGGGGCGAGGTGGGTGGGGTGGCGTTTTTTTCTTCCTAGAGGGGGCTTGAGCAATACTTGAGAAGCACTGACATAATGGGACACAATTACCAAGAATAACACCTGACCGATTTTGAATGAAGCACCTCCCTTTTGATTATATTTGCAACTTAATTTTTGGGTTATCCTTCCGAAACCACCATAAGTGGAGAGAGAATATCACTTCAATAAAACAAAGAAATACCATGTGATGGTCTGAAAATCTAAAACGAGAAATGTTATAGTTTATTTTTACAGAAGTTCAACTGTGGCAGAGACTGTTCAGGTGAGCTATGTGTTTGAGCCTATGGTGCATGTATACACCGGGATCAGCTAACAGCCTTGGAATTCAGGAAGTTAACACCAAGCACAGGAAAATTAAACACGCACAAAACCAAAACAAAACGAGATTATGTTCTAATTTTCAATTTTAAAACTTGATAACTACAACACTGCCTGCTTAAGCTCCCGAAACAAACAGTAAGAGCCGATTTTTTTGATTTATGCATTAATAACAAGGATAACGGATTTTAATCTTGAGATAGTGTGCCAATCTCTACTGTGGGGAAAGCGGTGTAGTAGTTAGGGTGCTAGGCACATAATCAAGAGGTCATGAGTCTGAATCACTGTTAGACCCCAACATGCTAAGACCCCTGAGACCACAAGCGTTCCAATAAAAAAATAAAAATAAATAAAATAAATTAAAAAAACAACAACCCCGGAAAGGTAACCTGCAGTGGACTAGGCTCAGTCATGTAGCTCTGGTAGGAAGGCAGTGCAGGAAATGTTTCATCTTATGACTTATATATTGGATTAACCATTAATTACCAGTCCTCTACAATGTAAACACAAAACAGCTCAACTTCCATATGAACTTGTTTAACTCGACATAAAAAAAAAAAATTGAGAATAAAATTACAATTACTGTCATGCATTATTAATTCATATTTGCATACATTTGTTTTAAGTAAATATAACACCCCACCCACATGTACTTACCTGGCTGTAAGTCACTACTGACAGGTTGCTTTGTAGACCATTTGGTGTAATATTTACAGAGTTGTGAGAGAGTCCATTTTGATCTTGCTGTATGGAGTCCTGAGGGGCCACCCAAGGGCCTCTGGTATCCTTTAGGTTATCTTCGTTAGCATCCTGCTTGTTCTTCTGTGGTGAAGCGAAGGGGTTGAAGTCTCCCTCGACGTTGCGGTGTGGCTGAGTGTTGAACTCCGTCTCGAATGACGACAGCTGTTGCGTGACACCAAGCAGACCCCCAACCTCGACACTCAGGATCACCCAGATCACATCTTGAGAACAATTACACAAAGTACACAAAATGATCATTTCTCAAACAGGACAGAAAAACACTAAATTCCCCAATTTATTTGAAGCATTTTGAATCAGTTTTTTCTCTCTTTTGTACCCCCTTTGAAAGCAGGTATTCAACATTGCTATTACCATCTATTCAACCTGAAGTGGGCTGCTCTGAAATGACATTCTACAGATCATGGTTCCATCATTCACTTTAGTCATGCACCATAAACATTTCAGAACACTTTCTCTTACACCCATCCATCCCACCTTGCTTTTTTGCCCTACTAGTTCAACTAAAAATACCCAAGGCAAAAATTGCTCACCTACTAGAGTTTCATAACATACTAGAGACAGCTGACATGTAACTAGGAACATGCAAAAGGGGTGGCCATGGAAATTCAATTTCCAAAATGGTCTAAATGCATCAGCATACACGACATTCTGTTTAAAATTGACAGATGTTCCAAACACTGCAATATATATATATATATATATATATATATATATATATAGAGAGAGAGAGAGAGAGATTGTTCGAAGAAAATGATTTGGTTTACCTTAGCTTCATTTGCGATTTGAAATTGAACTCTTCGTCATTATACTTAATATAAAATAACCATGTTTGGCACAATATAACACTGTGTTGAAAGTGCCCTTAAACTTCATTCATTCATTCAAAAAATATTCATCAAAAACCCATTAACCGTAGAAAGTGAGGGATCCCTGTACTGCTATCATAGTCAGGTGACTAGCTGAGTAATATGCGAGTCAACCTAATCTCAGTCTTTACGCACTATCTGTCTTATGTGGATGCTTCTGCATCTCAGGATGCTCATCTGGCTTAATGAGAGTCTCACGTTCATCACCAGGATAAAGCACAGCTACAGGTCTCCTCCTGAGACCTTGGATTAACTTTCTTGAATTTAAAGTTACATTGATACAGCTCTGTAAAAGTAATGACCGCCATTCTGTTATGAACAATACTCAGGCTGTGAATGGGCGCTGCCATGTTTATTACTGTGAATGCACCGTTGGCTGAAAGAAGTTTAGGTCACAAACCAAAAGACTTCTAATCTCCGTCTGTACTGATCTAACGCCATGCGCAAGGGAATAATAGATAAAATATAATGATATAATAGAGCGATCTGGGCTTTATGTCCAACTTGCACAACTGTTAAATTGTGACACTGAAGATGAAGAATTTGATGGATTTGTGGAAGAGGAATTGAGCTGAAAAAGTGAGTTTCTTTATTGTTTTATATTGTTACAACTGAACAATGATGAGTGTAATTGTGAGACTTGAATTAAGTTTGACTTATCTGACCTTTGTTTCGCTTAATGCACCTTATAATCGGTTGCGCCTTATGGATGGACAGAGGACGTTTGATAATCGTTCCTTGCTGTTGCGCCTTATGGCAGAATACATACATACACACACACAGGGATTTCTCACTTTCCTCGGTTAATTGGGACCAAGATCCCAACGCGACCACCGAATTCCACGAAGTAGGATCAACAACCCCCCCAACGTATACATACATGTGTATATAATATCAATAAATATATATTCAAAGCTATAAATTCTTATAACAAACATTCAAAAATAACAAGATGTAAATAAAATATAAATACACATACAGATAGTATTGCATGAGAAGACGACACACATACAGACGTGCGTGCACGCACTCAGATGCACACCTCACAACAATGTAACTAGTTTTGATGGGGGGTTTTGGGTAGGGATGTCATTGACAATCAGAATATCGCCGATATAATTATGTCAATCTATAATCGATACCTATAAAAGGGAGAGACACTTCTAACGTTATAGCTTCCTGTGTTCATGACGGCATCTGTAGTAAATGCCATTTTCAATGACACCCCTAGTAAATGGTACATCCCACCTCTCTGTATAGTAAATGGTATGTCCCTGCTTCTAGTGTGCCGTCAGAGCGCGTCTTCAACAGCACGGAACATTTTGAACAAGAGACACTTCTCACCAGATAATGCAGATATGTGCATCTTCTTGCAGCTTAATTATGAATTGTAAAAATGCATATCTCTTAAACTTTTCAATTGACAAGTGTTTGTAGAATAGAACTAACATGCTTGAAATGAACTAGGAAACAAGTGTTTATAGATTTGTTAAATACAAAAAGGTGATTAAAATCTTGTCCATGGAAAACAATTTCCTGCCTTTTATTTCAGATTTGGCTTTAGTAATTGGTCACTTTATTATAAAATATTAAATGCATTATACAAACTACTGTAATATATCTTAGTCTGTTCTATTTAATGCATTTATGGAACAGTACAGAAATATTCTAATGTATCGATACATCGGAATTTTTTTTTAGTCAATATATCGATACCAATAATAGGTTTTCAGTGACACCCCTAGTTTTGGGAGGGGGGGGGGGTTGTTTTGTTTGTTTGGGTTTTTTGCATAATTGGCCTTGTTTTTGTGTCATTTTCCTTAAAATTTTCACCTATTCTTTCTTAATTTCCTTATTTTTTTAATTTGATGAATATTTATATGAAAGGGAAAAAACCCAAAAACCACGATGCACTGAAGCGCATGAATTGCAGCACGAAGTAGCGAGGAATCCCCTGTACGTATGTGTGTATATACAGTCGGCCCCCTACTTACGAAATTTATCCGTTGCAGAGCCTTTTTTGTAATGCGGAGGTTTCGTTAGTAGAGGCACATTTTACATGTAAAACACCTGATTCGTTCCAAGGCTCCCAAGACAACCCCAAAAACCCTTTAAAAAGATAAAAGTATACCAATTTTGTATGAAATGTGTGTTAAAAGTAAAAGAAAATTATTTATTAAACCATTTAAACATTTTAACTAATTAAACCATTATTAAACATTTTTTATTAACGCACATGTGCGCGTGCACGCACACACCCCTGTCTCTCGCTCTCTCACACACACACACACACATTAAATGTGTATTGTGGTGCGCCGCTGAATGCGGGCTCCGCCCACACGCAGGGCGCCGGCGCATTTTAAGACGGGGAATTCAAAGTGCATTCCCTGCTTGACAGATTGGAGATTGTAACTCAACTTTAACTTGATTCCTTGAAGGATCGGAGGCCCAGATGAGCCGCGTTTTACTCACGTTCAGTGGCACGTGCCCCATTTAATAAACATTTACTGAATTAAACAACTTAAAAAACTAAAGAAAAAACTAAAGAGTTAAACCTCCTTTCATCTCTGACTGACTCTGTAGGTAGTCTCTCTCGATCTCTCTCTCACACACAGACAAAACTGTCTCTATGATGTTTTGTCGAATGCGGGCTCCACCCACAAGCAACTGACAGAACAATTCTATTTAAAATGTTTAAATGGGCAGGACGTTTTATTTAAAGCGGAATTACGGTACCTGTTTGAAAGATCAGGGGTCCTCATTCAATATTAACTTGCTTCCTTGCGAGATCGGAGGTCTTGTTCAACGACGCACTCCGCTCATGCTTCTTCTGCTTCAATATCGTGCTGAAATAATCGCCTCTGTCACTGTATTTCCGCTTTAAGGTCTCCTTGTGCTTCAATATCGTCCCAATTGTAGAGGGGTTTCGGCGATAACGAAACATAACGCTGCAATGATCTCAAAACAAGCCAAGATACTTCATAGCCACAAGCCAAGATAGCCTCTTCAACTCTCCTCACGCGTGTGGTGGACAAACGGTATGGGTACAGTAATGCGTACACGTCAACTCCCTCCTGGCCAATGGGAGGCCAGCGGGGTGGGATGTTGGGAGACAGCCAATTTGAGAGCAACTCGTGCATCGTGTGAAATTTTGAATGGCGCGTTTCACACTTTTCGCAAGAGGGGGTCATTTTCATATACAGGAGGACGATAACTTCGGAAAATGTTTTTTGTAACCCTGAGTTTTCGTACCCAGGGGGCTGATTATTTAGCCTTTTCCTTTTGGCTCCCCCCTCCTTTTTTTATAGGGGTCGCCACAGCAAATCATCTGATTCGCATGTTTGATTTGGCATAGGTTTTTTACGTCGGATGCCCTTTCGGACACAACCCCATTAGCAAGGGGCAGAAACACGCTGACGGCGTTGCAGCTACTCTTTACGAAAGCCAGCAATGGTTCTTTTACATGAACCTCTCACCACAGACCGTAAGAGACATGGCCAGGATTTGATAACCCAGTTCGCTGTACTGAAGGGACAGTGACAACCTTGTGAAGAGTGGGACTCAAACCCCCAACCTTAGGATCAGTGATCCAGTGCCATTTACCACCAGGCTACCACTGCCCATAATGCACTTGAAAAAAAAACTCAACTGTTCATCCTTGTGTTTGTGGTGGTCACATACCACACATTTTAAAAGGTTAGCAATTTATTTCCTTTTTCACTCTATGCCACCCAACCCCAATATTTCAAAAATATTTAAATGTGCTGCAAAAAAGATTTATCTACAGTAAGTACAGGAGTTACTTGCAACAAAAACAAGTTCTATTTTTAGATATATTCTAAGCTGCATCATCATAATGTACTCTGGGGAAAATGACTTCATTCCATGGCCATGTGATCCAAATGTCAGGATGAAATATTCCATCCACTGCATAGCTCCAAGTAATATCATCATAACAATATGCAAGAATCCCTGAGTGATCATTGCTCTAACTTGCAAGGTTAGATGTGCATCGAGTGCAAGTTTCCTGGTTGGTATTGATTTTTGAATTGTGTGTGTGTGTGTGTGTGTGTGTGTGTGTGTGGGGTGTGTAGTTTTTCCTGATTTTAAAAGCACGGAGGAACAATCAAAAGTGTTGTTACCGATAAACATTGTACACATTCCCCAGTGGTAGGGACGTGGATTACTGTAATTGCACTTCAAATCACTAGTAGTAGTACTAGTAGTAGGAACAATGATAATGATAAATTACAGTTATTAGTACTGGCAGCAGCCAAAATATTAGCAGTATTATTACCAATAGTACTACTATTAATATTATAACACGGCAACAATAGGTCACGTAACTCACCTGATCTGAACATTCCCTGAACCAACTCCAACGGTGTAGTTTTAGGAGTTGGCCACTACATATCTCTCCAAAAGCCATTTTATAGAGAAGTGACAGCTGAAAAGTTCTCGCTCTCCAGTTGAATCTTGTTGCTTCTTTAATCGAGACATGTTCAGCTGATTGATGGTCTTTTAATGGTCTAATTACACTTCCATGAACACTTAGGGTCTGTGTATGACATTATATGCATATGGTCAACCGCGAAGCAATTCATTAATTCATTCATTTTCTGAACTGCTTAATCCTAATTAGGGTCGCAGGAAGGCTGGCGCCCATCTCAGCCAACTCCGGGCAAGACCAGAGTACACCTTGGACAGCTAGCCAGGTCATCGCAGGGTAGAAACATGATGGCTATACAGCCTACTCTTCTCTAAAGTCTGCAATGATTTTTACAGCCTTACACTATAGACCAGCGGTCCCCAAACTACGGCCCTCGGGTCAGATGCAGCACGCCTCCTCATTCAGCCCGGACCCCTGAACAATACCAGAGACACATTATGATTATTATTATTTTTTCTTAAGTCTGGCCACGCGATCAAGACTAATACACACCCAGCACATTCCACTCCACCCTTCTGCCGTCTGTGCCCCATCTGAACAGACACCCTCCTGAAACAAAAATCCGAGACTCCTGTCAAATTGAACGAGATAATGGTGAAAAGGTTATGGAAGAGAAAAATTGATTCAGAATGCAGGGTATTTAACCTGCAGTGGACAAACGATTATTTTTTTTTGTTTAATGCAAAGAAAAGATTGTATCATCTGTCAATACACAGCGGCGGTATTCAAAGAATGCAATCTGCGCCAATACTCTGAAACCCGTCACAAAGACGAGTATGATCGCTTGCAAGGCCAAATGCAAGTAGACAAACTCTCAAAACCAAAAAGTGGACCATTAGCTCAGGAGAATAGATTTGTAAGTAAGACTCTGCTAAACCAATTGTCTGTTCAGGCAACTTTCGGGTTACTCAACTTATAGCCACCAGCTTTTTTTTTTTTTTTCCTAACTTTTTTCTGTGAAAGTCCCGGAAAGGGTTACTAATATCTGGTTATGCGTGGCTTACTGGAAAACAATAAATGTTTACGTTTAGGCAGCCCTGCGATCATCACACTTTTTCTGTTACAAGCTGACCCCCACCCCCCAATCAGAGAAGGGAAAAGTTATGTGGACCTCGCAGGAAAGAGTTTGGGGGTCCCTGCCATAGACAGTGAGAGCCATGGCCGGCCTTTGATAACCCAATTAGCTACACTTGGGGTGGGGAGTAGGGTGCAGTGACAACTTGTTGAGAATGGGGTTTGAACCCCCAACCTTGGGATCAGTGATCCAGCACCAGGCCACCACTGGCCCTGGGAAGCAATTATTTAGAGTAAAACTACAGGAACTTGCTCAGAATTGGAAATATGTGAACATGATCAGCTGGTCATTCTGGTTACCCAGAAAATTGTTGATTCCAGTGTGGGGGCAGTTTCTCAGTACACCTCTAGAGCCAATAAGACTTCATTTGATTTAGATCAGTGGTTCTTAACCTGGGTTTGATCGAACCCTGGGGGCTCGGTGGCGGTCAAGACAAACACCCGACTCATATTCATGATGATGCGCCCCGCTTCGCAATCACTGGCTGCAGGTGATCACGCTACATTGTTTGGCCAATCTGTACTGCAGGAAATTTGGTGTGATCAGTAGTCGAACGGTGACCGTCAGGATGGTACGTCGTGTGATTTCTTTCTTAATGTTTTAATCCATACTCTGTTGAGAAAAAAAAAAAAAAGAAAGTAGTCGGACGAATATGTACAACATGGAAACTGGTATGGGTCAGTACCTCCAACAAGGTTAAGAAGCTCTAAATTTTATATTTATCATTTACATGGGGCTTGTCAAACAATGTCAAAGAACATCTGGACCAAAACACTTGGTTTTCCATTTCCTATTTTTAATAGTATCCAGAGACAGATTCCTGGAGACCTTACGTGTGTTAATTCAGATCAGTGCATTATGGACCCTTACACTCTCCCCCACAGAAGTCCGTACTGAGCCAAATTAACACACAAGGCTGCTGGCCCTGACGGAATTCCTGGTCATGTGCTCAGAGCCTGTGTTGAACAGCTGTCAGGGGTCTTCCGACATATTCAGCCTGTCTCTCGCCCAAGCAGGAGAACCAGTATGCTTTAAGACCATAGTGCCAGTGCCAAGACACTCTTCTCCGGCATGCCTGAATGACTACCGCCCTATTGCACTAACACCAATTGTGAAGAAGTGTTTTGTGCGACTGGTTCTGGCACACCTCAAGCAATGTCTGCCTCCCACATTAGATCCAAATCAATTTGCATACCAAAGAAATGGGAAAACAGAATGCTTTCTCCACAGTGCCATAACAGGTTGACTCACACCTGGATAACAAGAGCACAAATGCAAGAAGCTGTTTGTTAACTTCAGCTTAGCATTCAACACCGTTATTCCCTCCAACTTAACCACAACCTCGAGAATCTTGGAGTCAATAGCTCCCTCTGCAAATGGATCATAACCTTTTTAAACAACAGATCCGGGAATATTAGTTCAAGCCACAACTATTCCCCCCACCATCACTCTCAACAGTGGCACACCTCAGGGCTGTGTACTGAGCCCATTCCGCAACTCCCTTTTCACCCTTTACTGTAGGCCTATGTATGGATCCAACGCCATCAAAAAGTTTGCAGATGACACCACAATATTGGACTCAGTGTCAATGATGAGTCTGACTACAGGGCAGAGGTAAAGCACCTAGCTGCATAATGTGCTGACAACAAACTGCTCCTGAACACCAGCAAAACAAATGAGCCCGCTGTGGGCTTCAGGAAGGAAAAGGGGGACACTTGTTGCCCTATCCATATTAACGACATAACTGTCAAATGTGTCACCAGCAAAGGCACTGATGGACCCACATCACAGAGAAGAACCTGTTCTGGTCAACGAACACCTCCAGCCTGATCAAGAAGTCCCACCAGTGCCTGTCTGTTCTTGAGGACACTGAAGAACCACCATCTGTCCACTGACATCCTGGGTAAAGTCTACCACTGCACAAAAGAAAGCATCCTGACCACTGCATTACAGTCTGGTATGGGACTTGCTCTGTCGCGCAAGGTACTGCAGCAATTGGTGAAAACTGCCCAACACATCACAGGGACTCCACTTCCTGCTATTGAGGTTCTCCAAAAGAAGAAATGTCTGCTGGATGCACAGCATTCTTAGGGACTCCTCACATCCTGCCAACAGACTCTCTCAGTTCCTCCCCCAAGAAGGTGCTTCAGGAGCGCGCATATTTTTATATATATATATATATATATATATATATATATATATATATATATATATATATATATATATATATATATATAAACACACACACACCTGTAAATGACTAATCCCACCTTATACGCTACCCAAATCTGTACATAACCGTTTTTAACTGTACATACTGCACACACTGTATTTCTTGCACTTATTGCTCTCTGAGCTTCTGATTGGACGCTAAACTAAATTTCGTTAGCCTCTATCTATACATGTGTAATGACAAAGTTGAACTTAATCTAATCTCCCTTTATGTATGTAATCGTAGTGCAGACAAGGAAAATACCAGGATTGAAATTATGATTATCATGAGCCTATTTTCAATGATGGAGCCATAGATAAAAGGGACACCCACAAAACTGGGGTCCATCTTGGTTAAATCCATCTCTGACTCACAAGGACTTATTGTTCAAGGGACAACAAAGATAAACAAAAAGTTTTACTTATAATGTAGTTAAGACCACACTGCATGTCTCTGTGTGGAACAAGTTAGCAATTGAATGTGGACAATTTTATCAACCACTCCGCCCTGTTAAAATATCGAAGCCATCCCCAAATGGAGCCTGGAGGCCCATTAGAACAAAACCAGATGTGGCATTCCTAAACCAATGGCAAATGGCCTTGTAAACAGAGCAAAGAGAAGAAAAACTTACTGGACACAGAAAGATGGTCTTCCCTCTGATAGGCAAGAACAATGCCCATAACATGATCAATGATCTGAATAATTATTATAATAATTGTTTCACTGTTCTGTTAAAATATTTTAAAATAAAAGGGTTGTGAATTGCACACATTGATATTCAGCCAGATTTCTCTGCCAGGACTGAGAGAAGAGGAACATAGACAGCAAATAAGACATAAAATACACCCTACTGACAGCACTGCTGGGTGGTGGAACTTTGTGCTGCTGACTTATAAAATAAAATGAAGTTTTGACTGATCAGAGCCACAGTGCTTCACTCTTAACTTGGCTAACTAACAAGGCAAGATGGCAGACCGATGGAGGCATCTGTCAAAGGGCGTGATCCATCTAGCTTACATGATATCTATGAGGAGGAACATTGGCATGACAATCTTGCAATAATCATCCAACTTATCCGAGGTAAATGATGGACAAGGCAACTTGAAAAACACCAATAATTTGCCCGACAGACTCAGGATAGTGTTTGAATCAGTTATAGGTTTCCTTTGAAGTTTTTCACTTTTTGACCAGATCAAATTTCTAGAACCCCAGGCCTGAAGAGTAGTAACAGCAACGCTTCTCTTTGCAGTTTTATAAAGTGTATCAAAAACTGTGCAAATAAGTGAAATGAGTTGGCTACATGTTGTAAATAAATCAGTTATATTAATTAGAGTGATTCCATGGCACTTCACAAACAGCTGAACAGTCAAGTGAACATGCAGTAATGTAACGTTGTGTAATGGAAAGCTGATGACAAAATCATGCTTTGGTGTTGGATTTCATAAATGAATGAACTCATCCAGTTACTGTATTGTTTGCAGCTGCTGCTTTCTCCGTTATGCATTTTTTGTATTTGGCAATATATACACACACCTTTAATTCATCTGAACTATTTTTTTTTTTTTTTAATTTCATTTTAGGTACACAGGGCCTCAGAGCTGCTTCTTCTTTGTCTTTCGGCTGTTCCCTTCAGGGGTCGCCGCAGCAAATGATCTGCCTCCATCTCTCCCTATCCTCTGCATCTTCTACTCTTACTCCAACGACCTTCATGTCTGCCTTCACCACATCCATAAATCTTCTCTTTGGTCTTCAGGGCCTCAGAGCCACTCTTTAAAATAGAAGACCCCACCCCCTCCCAGCCTTTAAAAAGAATGCGTTTATCGTGGACGCTCCCATTAACAATGACTGTATCTCTGGCTCCAGTAGGTCATCAAATCATGATTTATGACCAACCAAAAATCCTCAACATAGAAATAATGAAAAACCACTTAATGGTGGAACTTCATAACAGCATAGTTCAGTCTTTTCACACATTTTCGACAACAACCCTGTTACATGATCCTAAGATGAAGGGTTGAAAGCATGTGAAATGTTATTCCTATAAGATTTTCCTACACCTGACATATGCAAACTGTCTTCCTGCGTACCTGTGCAGTTGTGTGTACATTTTAATTACGAGGTCAGCTGACCATGAAGTAGTGGATGAATTTGACCAAATACAAGGATCCCTCTCTACTTCGTGCTTCAATTCATGCGGCTTCAGGGCATCACTTTTTTTTTTTAAATATTAATCGAATTAAAAAATAAGGAAATTAAGAAAGAATTGGGGGGGGGGGGGGGTGTTAAGGAAAATGCCACAAAACCAAGGCAAAAAAGCCCCCTAGAAAAACACCAAAAAAACCAACACAAAACCTCCCATCAAAACTAGTTACATTTTGTGAGGTGCGCATCCGAGTGTGTGCATGCACATCTGAAAGCGTGCGTCTGTACTTATTTTATTTACATCTTGTGCATTATTTTGAATATTTAATTATTATAAGCATTTATAGCATTGAATATGTATTTATTGATATTATATACACATACATGTACGTATACGTCAGTCGGGCTGGGGGTGGGTGGGTCCTAATTCGGGAAATTAAATGGTCGCGGGGGGGGGGGGGGGGTGTCCCAGTCCCAATTAACCGCGGAAAGTGAGGGATCCCTGTATATGATTTAACCACCCCCTATATTTCTCCTTCATTTAGTCAAATACGCATTCCCAACCATCAACCCTCCTTCCCGATCACAAGACCGCCACCAATCAGGGAGGGGAAAAAACATGCACTAGCCACCCACCTCTTTACGAACTGTAGTGCATGAATATTTGGGGGCAGTCTATCACATTGGGAGGGAAAGTGCTGTCTGTCCCTTTGTATGAATGAGTTCACAGACACCCATGATTGGCTGGCAATTGCTGTGAGTAGCAGCTAAGTGAGAGTATCTCAGCCCCCCATGAGAGCTTGGCCAGTTAGATCCCATGGACACCCGACCACGGGTGGCTATGGCACCGACCCGGATTCAAACTTGCAATCCCCAAGTTAATAGTCTCACACCTTGTTGATGGACTCCCGGGCATGGGTGGCTGTGGCATTGACCCAGATTCGAACTTGCAATACCCAAGTTAATAGTCCCACACCTTGTTGATGCGCCACTCAGGATTTGTGGTTTATTTTTTAATGTCGTCTCTCCTGCAGTCTACACTCTTTTCCATTGGTACTGTAGCACATGGACTTTCTTGGTATAGAAGGTCTTATCTTGACGGCGAGATGTATTACCGTAAACCTTTGAGCCCACCATCATAGGTACATGGAACATTTAAGTCCTACATGAACTGTGTTGTTTTCTATGAGTGGCACCTCACCTCCGTAGAAGAGTCCAGTGGCTGTACACATTCTCCACTGACCCTGGTACATGCCTGGATTGGCTGGACTGTGCATCTGGACACTGACGTCTGAGATTTCCTGCGGCTCCAGAGACCTCACCATCACCATATTTACATGACCAAACTGATCTCCACCAATGTACTTGAGACAGACCCCTGGGGGCCACGACTCCGATCCTACAAAACATGAGCCAATAGAGGACATTCCATTACTCCTCTGATAAACTGACATACTGACTTGAATAAATTACCAAGTGTTGTGTTGAAAGAGAAAAAAACAGCTGCGGTGCAAACACAACAAGCGTAGTAAGCAGCTAGTTCAGTGTGCAAAGCCTGCATGATGAATGAACTGGGGAAATAAGGGTACACAATCCTTAAACTTTCTGGAGTGCTTTTGTGGACATTCTGTTCCAGGCTGAAAATATTTGAAATATTGATTAATAAATATTTCGATTTAGTCAATTTATCCGATGCTTAACATAACACAATCACAACAACTTATTCTTTAAGCCATTTATTCAAGAATTTCATGATTAAAAAAACCCCCACTTGTTTTACAAATATCTACGAGCAACAAAAAAAGCAATAATAATAATAATAACAATATTACAGTGGTAGCTCATCTAACGCGTGTCCCTTATGTCAAGTGTCCCATGATATGAGCTTCAAACCCACCAAAAATCTGCTCCATCCAACGAGCAAAAATTCACTTTACGAGCACTCCTCAAAATGACTTTCAGGCCGCTTAGCCTCGTATTCTTCCGTGTGTATTCCTCTGCGCTCCAAGAATGCTTTTTGCAGTGCCTCTCAATTATTTTCTGTAACACCCCCTTAAGGAAAACAAACAAACAAACATACATTCCGTACCCCCTTGGCATGCGACTATAAATAGTGCTTCCTGCACTTGATATCGTTTGCTCGGTGCATTTTTCCTATACCATAGCGCGACAATGAGCGTGCCTCTAGTACAGTATGGCAAAAAAAAAAAGCACGTTCCCCCAGGGTCATACGCGCCACCCCCTGGCATCACACCGCACCCCCGTAGCACTGGCCTTGTGAGAGCTCGCCATGAGCCTTTTCTCACGGACATTCGTAGTCTGCACATGCACAAAATTCTCCTCCTCCTCTGGTTACGCACCACCTCATGCCTGCCCACCTGACATCTTCGCTACAGTCAATGATCGGAAGGGTTAGTTGACTTCTTGTTGATTCTTGTTTTAATCTTTATGATTAATTATTATTAATGTTAATGTACATGCATTATGATTATTATGAAATATTTGTTTTTACATGTTTATCTTTAATATATTAGGTCAAATATACATGCTTGTTGCAGGTTATACGAGTTTGGGAGGGGTTAGAATGGATTAAGTGGTTTTCTGTTATTTATTATGGGAATAATCGTTTCATCAAATGAACTTTTCGGCTTACGAGCTTGCCCTCGGAACGGATTAAATTCGTTAGCCAAGGTATCACTGTAATAATGTGTACAATCATTACTATATACAGGGTTGAGTATGATTTACTTCAATGGCTTGCATCTGTGAAAAGTTACGTACACCTGTGTTTGTGGAAATCTGTTATTTAGTTTAACATTTCAATATGTGCATAAACAAACTACTCACATCTTGCAAATGCAGCAATGCCGAACTAGCCAGTAGCACACGTGCCCTAGGGAGTTTATTATATTCTTGTTTGTACCATACAAGGTAATGAAACCAACAGTCAGACTAAACACAGTGCAATAACTACTTTGTGCATGTGTAATGCATAAAATGTCATGTAATGCTTTTCTCTCACAGACTACCCCAGACACTTCAAAAATAAATAAACAAACAAAAAGGTGGGCGAGTCTTGGTCTCAAGATACTATACAACATACAAACATTACCACAATATAGATCTAATAAGCGGCCTGTAAAAGAGTGACCGTCACCCCAGTGACTTTTTGTGAAATGACGGGTGTAGTGTCTTCCCTCTCGATAAAGCATGTCCAAGAACGAGAATTACCATCATTAGAGAGGAATATACAGGCGCTCCCCGACTTGCGTTTTTAATTGGTTCCAGACGGCCGAACGCAAGTTGAAAGTGAATGCAAGTTGTTACAATGATGTATGACGCTCATAGTGTACATCCATAAATACCCATTACCGTAGCTCATAAAACACCCCTAAATCAATTATTATAAACAGAACATTGTAAAATAATATCAAATAATAATCACCATTAATTTCAAATAAGTCACTTATTTACACCAAGTCACTTTACATGAAGCTTAAAACTGTCAATCAACGCTTACAATATGTGAAGCGCTCAACACCGAAAGTAGTGTGCATGCTGTGGGTTATACAGACTTCAGGTCTTTCAAGTGCACAAGGGTGCCGTTGAACTCGTTTAGAACACAGCCTGCACTGATGTGAATCGCAGCAAAGCGGAGAGTTCTTTCTTTTGTGTAAGTAAGTAAACTTTATTCAAGAGATGCATGCAAAGAACAAGTACAAATCCTAATGAATATTAATATAAAAATAAGTATACACTCAGGATTCTGCTAAAATATAAATATCTAATTGTTCTGTAATTTGTGGATTTGGGTTTTTATTCATTTTACAACTCTCTTTGCTGAACTGAGTATGCATGGTTGATTGTGCCGATCTGAGCAGATAGTTAATTCGTCTCCGTGTATGAGACTTGCACCCATGCTAGTAGGCTTACACTTCTGACCAACCAGATTTGCTTAGGGTTACAAAAGTCCACAAAACAGTGTAAACACAAACAATGTCTTGATACAAGGGTAACACGCTATATAACCGATACAGATATATATTAACCTGCGATGGACTAGCGTCCCATCCAGGGGGAGTTGAACTCCTGGTCGCTTCAGGCTATGGAAACTGGGGATAAGCACCGGCCTGATGAGCCATGAGGCTCGGGTGTAAAAACCCAACAGACTTACCTTACCATAAAGTGTGTATGTATGTATGTATTATTTTATATATATATATATATACACACACACACACACACACACACACAGTCTGTAGTTTGTAAACAATGAATGCAGCGTCATTGCATCATTACATCAGCGTACTATGTAGGTACGTCGAAACTCAAAATTTGACTTTTTTTTTTTTTGGGGGGGTAAAATCGAAGAAAAAAACCCCCAAAAAAACGTAAAACAGATGAACGCAAGTCAGGGAGCGTCTGTACTGCGCACCACATCAATGCATATCCAAGTACAAGGTGACCCAAAAAACTCCCACATTTTAAAAGGAAAAAAAAAAATTGTAAAAGGTAATCAAACTATTATTTACACACCTGAGGGCTGTCCGTGCATGTTTAGAGGTGATTTGTGAATCTCACATTGAAGAGCAACCTTAAGGGCTTCAAGAGTTTATGTAGGTAGAGGAGGAAACACTTGTGATTTAAGGTTGCCCTACAGAATAAAATACAAGATCTGAATGAATTAATCTTTGCACCTCCAGGAAAAAAAAAAAAAAAAAAAAAAAAAAAAAAAAGTGTTAAACTTTTTACTGTTAAATATGAGACTGGTGCAGCGACAAGCCGAAAGAGGGGCAGTTTTACTGTTTCAGAACAACAGTGTACAGCTGTGCTGAAATAATTGCAAAAAAAAGGGGTTCGAAGGACCAATGATGCTTTCAACATGATAAACTTGGTTTAGCTAAAACAATGTGCCATTAGAACACAAGCATGATTGTTACTAAAAATGAGCCTGTGAATGTTATGTAGCTACTCCATAAAACATCCAGCTGTTTCCACCAATAATAGTCGTGTACAACATTAACAGTGTCTAGACCGTCTTTCTGATCAACTTGACAGTTTAATTTTAAAAACAAGGATTTTTTTTTCTCTCTCCCACTCACACACACACACCAAAAATGAGAGTCAAGAGGAAACGTATGGTAAGGGCAAATGCTGAATGGAATGAAAGGGGAAAAATGAAAGGGGGAATAAATTAATTTAATAATTGAATATAGATGGTTGATTATGGAGCATTTTTCAGTCATGAGTTAACCTCGTTTCAAAATCAATAATAACCAAAAAAAAAAAAAAAATTTATATATATCAAATAAATGGGCTTTAAAAAAATAGCATTAAGTAGCATTTGAAAATACAACTTTATTTTCTCACCACAGTTAATCAGACTCCTTGGGGAAGCGGGAACTGTTTGTAAGTAATTGTAATTTATTGTTATGGGAGGTATGGATGCCAATAGAGTACAGATATCAAGTAAAAACAGAGATGTGCTGTCAATTCCGCCCACACAAGCAAACAACCCCTCAGCTCATGAAAACTATTTAAATACTTTTGCAGTGCACAAGCTAATTGATAAGCAACCTGTATCTTCACTATTGCCAAAACCATTTCCACTTTTTCTGCTCCAAATTTAATGCCGGCCCTCCATCTCCCTCCAGGCCCGAGGAGAGTAAATATTCCAGTAGGACCATCAAGAAAAAAAAAATCCTCAAAAGACCCATTTGGGCCACAACAATTTCACTGAGCTAGTGGCCCAACAGTTTCTTGTATCTGATACTGTGCATTTCAGTCTTGCATGCAAGATTTGAATGTTATTCATAACTTGGTGCAGTACATTCTTTAGCTCATGAGCACTTTTGGTGTATCCATAACAATTGCATGTGAATCGTATACAGCAGGCCCTTGACTATGCGTGGTTTTGCTCTCGCAGCTTTGCATATTCTCAGATTACTCAAACACCACTTAAGCACCAGAAAAAGGTGATGACGGATGTCTCTTCTGAAAAAATAAGACTTTCTCCTGAAGAAATGACAGTTTCCTCTGAAGTGCCTGAAGAGGAATAATCATTTGAACTATTGTAAAGCCAGTACAGTACCTAACTTAATGTTTACAATGTTGGTGTGTGTGATTTTATGTACTGTCGTGTAGCAAGTTTATCTTTTTGTTTTGTTTATCCAACTTATTACATTTCATGTTCTTTTTGTTATGGTCTGTGTTTTGGGGGGACTTTGATTTTGACAGTTGTGCTCATCTAACTCCGGTTTCTTTCCACTCCGACTGAGGGGTGTGGCTGAGCCGCTTATGGCTCACACCTGAATTCACTCTTCTCCCAATATGAATTCATCTACTCCCAATAAACACAAGCACGCTCATCTCTGCGCGAGATTAACTCACATCACTCGTACTGTATTCTCTAACTGTTCTCGGTCCGCTTCGGCTGAGGGGGGTGGCTGAGCTGCTTGGGCTGAATGCAGTTCACCTCAGTGAAAGCATGCTAATTAAGTGTGTCCCCTTTGAATAATAAATCCACTCTGCCATCTCACGCTGCATTCTGGGTAAAGCTGAAAGCGCATACGTCACACTTTTGTTCTTTATGTACTTGTTTAGTACTCAACCTTCACTTGTGCACTAGAACGATCGGAAGTCCGGATAAGCCGCGCTTTGTCCACAAGCACCATATGTCGATATATATAGATACACACACACTTCGGACCAGTGTCCCCCCCCCCCATTAGTCTGTTAAACCGAAGTACCCGACTGTCCAAAGTTTCCGATTCCATGTATTTCAACGATTACATTACGAAAAACTTACTTAAGCACACTATGAAATCTGCAAATGTAAATACTGTACCTATACTCTAAATGTACACCATAGGGTCAGGAACCCTTTTGACTAAGAGAGCCAAAAAAAGACACTTTAAAATCTAATCCTCCGAGGGCCACATTATATATATATATATATATATATATATATATATATATATATATATATATATATATATATATATATATATATCTCACAGGGGTCGGGAATCTATGGCTCGCGAGCCAGACGTGGCTGTTTTGATGACTGTATCTGGCTCTCAGATAAGTCAGGTGGCCTTTAACAGAATAACGAATACATAATTTCACTGTCATTTAAATATAAATACAAAGAAGCCATCAAGTAAAACAAAAACAGATGAATAAGTCTCACGCATTTAAATCTATACATCTATTTTCAATGCCACGTCACTGGCGCACAGCAGAGAGCCAATCCTTTCTGTACTCCAGTGTGTAGGCGGGTCCAATACTTTCAAACTCTAATTTTATTGAATTTTAACAACAGCCACAGACTGCGCGTGTTGTTTTTGAGTAAAGAGATAAATTTCCCTCATTCATCAGCTCATTTGCACGAAGCCAAGCACAGCAGTCAAGCAAACACAAATGGACAGACAGACATGGAAAAACTTCAGCCCGCAGACCAGCTGATTGCCAAAACTTGGGACGCGCTTCCTGTCACAAACACTGCAGCCTGTGAGTCCAATAAAATTAGAGTTTCAAGGTATCGTACCCGCCCACATACAGAAAGGTTTGGCTCTCCGCGTCGCGCCACAGTGACGTGGCATCGAAAATAGATTTAAATGCACGAGATTTCTTTAAGCCAGTCTGGTCATCTGGCGGTCACTTTCGGAAACCACGGCCCACGTCCGGACTAGTCGGAAGCTACAGATTGTGTCTGTTGCATCCGAAATCCGTTAAAGCGAAGTGCATAAAACCGAGGCATGAGTGTGTGTATATGTGTATATAAGATAAGATAAGATACAGCTTTATTAATCTCACAATGGAGAAATTCACTGTTACAGGCTCTTGAGGTACCATCAGTCGGGGGTGCAAAAATAGATACAAATACAAACATACACACACACATACATATATATTATATAAGTAAATAAATCAATAGATACATAAATAGTATAAATTAATAAACAATAAAAGAAAAGAAGGGAACGACTTTGTAGACTGGCCTATATTCAAGTGTGTATGTATCTGAGGGCAGAGGAGATGGGTTGATATGGTTCACAGTCAGTGGGGTAGATATATATATATATATATATATATATATATATATATATATGCGCTGTGTATTAATCATTACATTTTACTACATTAATACGGTATTAATGAGTAAGACTGTCTATAGAATTTGTTTAAGAAGCATATTTAACACTTGTAATAGATACATAGTACTTTACTTCAGGTTGATCATTCGCGCATGTAATATGACACATGGGGTTTTACTTCCGGGTACAGAACTCACGGATTATATTCATTCGCGAGAGGGGTTGGAACCAAACTCCCGCGAAAAACGAGGGCCTACTGTATGTTAGAATCCAAACAGCCATACTCCATTCCGAACATGTGCTGCATTCATATGGAACTCTTTCGTAAAAACATTCATATAGCATTGTTTCCTGTGATCAAAATTTGAGTTTATCATGCCAACACAAGTTTGCAAGTTGTGTAAACCAGCGGTTTTTTGACAATAAATGCTACAAACTTCGCAACCCATGCATTGGAAAAGGTCATAATCTTTCCATTTTCACAACTTTGTTCTGAATGTATCTGTGTCGTCAGCTTGCTTTGCTCCACTAGAAACTGCCGCTTGTTTACACAATAACTTGTATTGCGTTTATAAAAACAACAAACATGACCACAATTATAAGCCACAAGCTCATTGATTCAGAAAACTAAGATATTCACACACCAACTACTCATCATGTATGACTCTTCAATGGACAGTGGTACCTCACCGTACAAAATGAATCCCTTCCAGAAGTGGTTTCGTAACCAGATTTTTTCGTAAGTTGACTCGCATTTTACATGTAAAAGGCCTGATTTGTTCCAAGGCCCCCAATACCATTCCCAAAACCCTTTAAAAACTAGAAAGGTATATCTTTTAAGGCCTCCTTCTGCTTCAATATCGTACCGATGGTAGACGAGTTTCGGCTACATTCCTTTGCGATATCACTCAACCGCATGCCACAAGCCCGCTTCTTTTCACTTGCACCGGGAATCACTTACTTGGGGCCCATGATGAATGATGAAAAATAAAGTTGCAATGAGCACACGCAAAAAAACTCACAAAACAGTAACTGTCCTTTACGCGTGTTAGAACTCCGTGACGAACAATGGGTCGAAGGCACACTAAAAGCATCATGGGTATCATGGAGATGCAGCTCCCTCTTAGCCAATGGGAGGCCAGCGGGGCAGGTGTTCGGAGATAGCTGATGGGAGAGTAACTCTATCGCAACAATTTCAAAACAAAAGCCGAGAGCGCATTGTTTGAATTTTTGAGATGCCTTATTTCATAAAGTGAATTTTTTTTGTATCCAGAGACGGACATTTTAGATAAATACATTTCGTAACTTGTTGGGTCTTTCGTAAGGCGAGGTACCACTGTAATCGTCATCTATTGTAATTTGTAATGACGGGCACCAGCTGTTTACGTTAGTGCTGAAGAAACGGCTAAACCGACTGGACTATATTCTGAATCAGGAATAATGTTCTACAAATACTTCCAACAGTATGTGAACTACATACATGTGAATCCTATAAAAGATCTGAAATCTCATAAGCATCCTACACACAAGGAAGCAAAAATCAGTCAAAAAGGAATCAAAACAAAAAACAGGTCACTCTTCACACTCAGAGAGGTTGTGTTAGACTTGGTGAAAATTCTAACTGCGGCTGACGTACCTATTCAGAAGTGTGTAAGACAAATGGTTTCCTCATTAAAACACTGCAAACAAGATAAAGCAGTACTGTACCCAAAAGAAAGACCATCAGACAGATGTATGTCCCACATCTGTTTCAAAGATATGCTGAAGCCCTGAAATGTATCGTCCATGGAAAGCGTGTTTGCATCGTTGAAGAACACAGACATTATGGACCAAAGTATTTTGAATGTTGTGGCAGGTTCCATGGGCCAGTATTACCTTATCACTATAACAGAGATGCAGGCATGTCAGCCAAGTCCTATTAAAAGGTCAGCCTTTGTTAAATTATTGTTAAAATTAAGACATAGTGGTACCTTGACTTACGAAATTAATCCGTTCGGAGGGCAAGCTTGTTAACTCAAAATGTTCGTTAGATAAAACAAAATTCCAATAAGAAATAACAGAACCAAATTATAGTCATCCCTTGCCACTCCGCGATTTGAGCATGGGGGTCTTGGTACATTGTGGTATTTTAATAAAAAATAAAATTAAAAAAAACAAAATCATAAAAAATTCAAAATTCGTGCTGAAACTCACATGTAAGCAAGCGGAAGTAGCAGGGACCCAAGGCAGGCTGCATCCATTGTTTCCAAACGACAGACTGAAGTGCCCCTCCTCCCCAGTTCAGGCAGGGACCGCCCACTCAACTCAATCTCACAAGCTGTTTGGCTTAGATGCAGGACACTGTGGCCTCGCACATTCCTGCGGGATTTTTTGTGATCTTACTGTATAGTGTTTGTGAACGTCCTGCACCACGGAGAACTATTGTCAGAGGTGAGTACAGTACTTAAAGTATTTATATATAAATTCTATTTAAATATTAATACATTACAGTATTTACATATGCACATAACTAACATTTAATATACACTTCTTGATATTGTATAGAAGCGAAAACGTATAGAAATGAGACAACGTGGTAGAAATGGGGGGCGGGGACGGGACGTGCCTACTTCGCGGTTTTTCGAATATCGCACCCAGGTCTGGTCTACATTATCCGCGATAGTCAAGGGATGACTAATCTGTGCCACCCCCCACTCCCAAACTCATAATCTGACACAAACACACATATTTCACCTAATATATTAAGGATAAATATGAAAAAACACCACATTTCATAATAATAATGCATGTACATTAACATTATTACTAATAATAAAATAAGAATAAACAATAAGTCAACTAACCCTTCCGATCATCGACTGTGACAAAGATGTCACGTGGACGCGAAGATGTCAGGTGGGCAGGCATGAGGTGGTGCGTAACAGAGGAGGAGGAGCTACGAATGCCAGCAAGGAAAGGCTCCTGGTGAGCTCCCACAAGGCCAGTGCTTCTCAAATAGTGGTGTGATGCCGAGGGTGGGGGGTTATCTTGGGGAACATGCTTTTTTGTCATTCTGTACTAGAATTAAGTGTAATTGCACATCCTCTATAGTGGGTGGCAGTGGCGCTCTTGCTGTGTTCCCTATGGTGTAAGGGAAAAAAAGCACCCTGCAAATGATATGAAGTGTAGTAAACACTATAGTTGTGTGCGGGGTGCTGAGGGTATGAAATGGGTTTTTTTCTTCCTATGGACAGCATCACAGAAAATAACTGAAGCACTGCACAAGGCGTTTTCCGAGCGCGGAGGAAAACACGCTGAAGAATACGAGACTAATTGGCACAGAAAAGCCATTTCCCCAGCAGAGCTCATAAAACAAAATTTTGGTCGTTGGATGGGGCAGATTTTAGTGGGATCGAAGCTCATATCATGGAAAATTCGTTATAAAAGTAAGTCAGCGTACCACTGTGTTGTCAAATTGAGATCAGTTGCATGCTTTGCTATGTGTAATGATTATTCGATTTGTAGCAGATAATTTATTATTATCATTATCAGTATTACTGGCTCATTTAGTTCCACAGGTTATTTAACTAGATCATAGTTTATTCAACAAGAATTCAATGTTGACAATGTCTGTCTTGCTTTCGGCTTTTTCCCTTTTACTCGGGAGTCGCCACAGCGAATCATCTGATTCTTACGTTTGATTTGGCAGAGGTTTTTACGTCGGATGCCCTTCCTGTCACAACCCTTTTTGCAAGGGACAGAAACATGCTGACGGCTTTGCAGCTACTCTTTATAAGTCAGCAATTGTTCTTTTACATGCCTCTCACCATAGACGGTGAGAGACATGGCCCGCCTTTGATAACCCAGTTAGCCGCACTGGGGGAATTCAATGTTGACAATGTTATCAATTAAAACAAAGTACAGTCGGCCGTCAACTTGTGAAATTAATCCATTCCAGCGCCTTTTGCGTAATGCGGGATTTTCGTCAGTAGGGGTCGCATTTTACATGTTAAACGCATGATTCGTTCCAAGGCTCCCAAGACTACCCCATGAACCCTTTAAAATGATAAAAGTACACCAATTTTGTATGAAATGTGTTAAAAGTAAAATAAAATTGTTTATTAACCCATTTAAGTATTTTATTAACATATTTATTAATTAAACCATTATTAAACATTTTTTTATTAACACAAACACCTGTGTCTCTCTCTCTCTCTCTCTCACACACACACACACACACACACACACACACACACACACACAAAATACAGTACGCATTAAATGTGTATTGTATACACATTAAATGTTTATTGTGGTGCTGCGGGCCATGCCCACAAGACATGGAATTCAAAGCGCATTCCCTGCTTGACACATCGGAGGTCCAAACTCAACTTTAACTTGATTCCTTGAGGGATCGGAATTCCAGATGAGCTCACATGGGCCACATTTATTAAACATTTACTGAATTAAATAACTTAAAAAACTAAACTAAAAACTAAAGAATTAAGCCTCCTTCGGTCTCGCTCTCTCTCTCTCTCTCTCTCTCTCACACACACACACACACACACACAGGATGCTTTATTTAAAGCGGAATTACAGTACCTGTTTGAAAGATCAGAGGTCCTCACTGTATTTCCGCTTTAAGGTCTCCTTCTGGTTCAATATCGTCCCGATTGTATAGGGGTTTTGGCGATAACGAAATACTGTATAACGCTGTATGATCAATCTCAAAACAAGCCAACAGTCAACTCTTCTTCACGTGTGTGACATACAGGAAGTTGGGGAAGGTTCAGCTGCGTCATCCCTCCTAGCCAATGGGAGGCCAATGGGGCGGGATGTTGGGAGACAGCCAATGAAAGAGCAACTCCTGCAGCGTGTGAAATTTTGATTGGCGCGTTTGAATAGCGCTTTTCATAAGAGGAGGTTGTTTTCATATCCCGGGGATGAAAACTTAGGAAAATGTTTTTCGTAACCCAGGATTTTCGTACCCAGGGGGTTTCGTAAGTCAGGGGCCGACTGTATTTTGTATTTACTTAATACAAATTAATATTCCAGAAAACTCATCAAGTCACAAGGTTGGTAATTTCTTGTTTGGATTGGTTTCTCTTGCTGCTGTGTAAACAAAACGGAATTGAAACCAAATTTATTAAAAACCAAATGAAAAAGTCCATTTTTTAATAAAGGGAAATCCTTGTTTCTACAATTTATTATTGCGTGAAGGTTGCTTAAGCACCGCTGAGCACCTGCAGTAATGGGGATATAATAAGCAATTACTCACAACTATAAATGTTTATAACTTTCTTGGTAATTATCACACTTCAGTGGTCTTGGTGTCTTATTTTTATATACCCTGTCTGACCGTGGGTCCTTTTAAAAGGTTTCTTAATGCAGGTCCCTCTCCATCATGTGCATACGTCATGTGCCTCAACTATGGAACAAGACAGCTTTATACAGCTGTATCCAATGGGTGCAGTTACAAGTGGGTAACTAATCATACTTTGGATATTCTGACTTCCTCTTCTTTTCCTTTCAGCTTTTCCCCCCCTTTTCCAGGGGTCACCACGGCGAGAGATGAGATTCCCTTTCGGCTTTTTCCCTTTTTCTGGGGTCGTCACAGCGAATGATTCGCATGTTTGATTTAGCATAGGTTTATACATCAGACAACCTTCCTGACACAACCCTTTAGCAAGGGACAGAAACACGCTGACGACTTTGCAGCTCCTCTTTATGAAAGTCAGCAATGGTTCTTTTGCATAAACATCTCACCATAGACAGTGAGCGACATGGTCGGCCTTTGATAACTCAATTAGCTGTACTGTGGGGGGGGGGCAGTGACAACCTTGTGGAGAGTGGGACCCGAACCCCCATCCTTATGATCAGCGACCCAGCGCCCTATACCACTAGACCACCACTGCCCCTTCAATCAACCACAAAAAATTTAGTGAGCACTGGTTTCACGCCTGTGCTCGGGTTAAACCCCCCACAAACACTTTGTACATTTACTTACCAAACCACGTAATCCTACGAGAGTTGCAGATTTCAATTGACTCTAGGCGAAGGCAGGGACTACTATGGAGTCTTAAATTTGACATTTCAGTAAAAACCAATTCACTTTTTCCAGAGAAATAATACCATGTATTGATTACACTTCGGTCTAAAGCAAGTAAAAAAATACAACAAGAATATGATAAAATGGAAATGTTTGGAGCTTTATAAGTTCAGATCAGATGTTAATGGAACCAATATTCTAGAATTTGTGGCCAATTTACCTTCAAAAGTCAACAGTTTTGCCAACTCGGCAATTAGGACAAGTAGAACCCCCCCCCCCCCCCCCCCCCATTTTTAGAAGTAAAATTTTTATATTTATTTACATTTTTGGAGTAAATTTTTTAACTTTGTAAAATAGTTTAATTTACTTTAGACAAATGCCTTTTATTTCCGCTGAGAATAATACAACATCTGACCTATGCTGAAAAATTTGCAGCCATGTAGGTAAAGTGTTAAATTAACCTGAAAACAACGATACCGATTTCACTCAGATTCCGACATAGCAAAAAGTACCAGTAAATCAGGTCATGTGATCCTGTTTTTTCCTGCAGTGTTTAGAAAAGACTCGTACAAACCTGTGTTCTGTATCCGCCATGTCTTTGTGAACTGCGTGTCAGGAGGCACAGACTCGCCCTCACCAATTGTCACATCTTCTACAAAAGACATTGATGGTGTGTTGATGTTTGGACTCTCAAAGTCATAATATGCACCGATGGCTGCTTGAAGGTTCCTGTAAAAATTTTAAAAACATTAAAAAAAAAAAAAAAAAAATCACATTAAATTTGAAATAGTCTTCAGAGAGCGAGTCCACATGCCTTTCCAGCATTGAGAAAATGTACAGAGATGTTCCCATACCATTTCTTCCCTTCCCAATACATGTTGATATTAATCTGACACCCATGAATTTAAAATATCTGGATTACTTTATGGTAACAGCTGTATATCACCTAGCTCTGTAAACCTCAACACAGATGCAGAGAGCAAATACCGTAATGCTTTATCTCAGATTGCTTTATTTATATACAATATTAAATAACTCTTAGCAAGGCCATCATATAGAAAAGATAGAACTATTTAAAATGGCTTTCCACAGAAATTTACCTGAATTAGTGTTGAGATCTTTAAAACAATCATATATAGGACATCAGTTGTTCCCTACAACATCAGTCCTTGCTCCTTGTGAAGGTACATGAGTACCACGACTCTAGCCATATCCAAAGACACTGTGCCATTCTGAATGGCAGTTCCAGCCTGGTAAGGACATGAACTTGTTGAATTGGCCGGGCTGCATCCCTGACCCTGGGCTTCATAACACTGTACAAACAACAGTCACAGAAGTCCCAGAAAACGTTTATTTTTGTTTCTAATACCCCCATTTCACTGGACTGCGTGATGCAAGGATCGGAGCAGAAATGCGCGGAACGCAGTCTACAGAAGAGCTTTGGCATTTTTACACGGAAAATGGGTGAAAATCCTACGAAAAAAATGGAAATTCTTATACTTTCAGAACTTTCACAGCATGTGTGGAACAGGTACACCCAAGTGACCCCACGGAACACTCACGGAATTTTTTTCCATGAACGTGCTTGTGAACATTTTCAAAAGCACGTTCACGGAATATTTTGGCCTGCTGGAAGCATACGGAAGTGAAGGTAGACTTGAGGAATAACAACGAAATCACACGAAATGACACGAAACATGAGGGAATTATAGACCAAATTCGCATCCCGGCTCACGCACGGCATCATGAGATCGCGACTACCATACAAGCTACCAATATGGCGGAAATAAACCCTGATGTGAATGAGAACTGCACTATCGATACTTTCAATTTATGGAAAGTTCCCAACCTTCGAGCGTACTGTATATGTAGGGGTCTTCCTGGTTGTTCCCACAAGCGTAAAGATGAACTTATTGCGCTTGCATTTGCGATGACTTTACAAAAGCTAACTATAATTTTGTCAAAGGCCGAGGAATCTAAACAAGTCCAACGTGACTATGACAGCTTGTTGACATTTAAAGTGGATGAGGAAAGCGTGACAATTCCCGACCCCTTGGGACTTGAAGACGGCTGGGAGACAGAAAATGATGCCAATGACCCGTGTATGTACACTGACATAGCGGATTTTTTGCTAATGAAGGACCAGGCACCCCTACTAGCGCAACTTCGTAATGACTACAAAGAAAGTAAATACAAGTTTGACAGCTGTTACCGAGTGATCTGACAGCTCTTGTTTGTCCATTTTACAAATGAACACAACAGTTATTTTTCAAGATCTATGCTATGTAATGATTACGGCATCGCCGATTTTTATGGTAATTCAGCAGGTAAATAAAAGGTAATATAATCTATAGGGTCTATGAATTCGAATAAAGAACACTTTAATTATAAACTGACTGCTTTAATCCAATGTTTGCGTCCCTCCGGATCCTTCAGCTTGGTTGGGAAGGTAAATAATGTGAATGGCAGCGGACATGTACACCCGTCCTTTTTCCAACGCTCGAGATGATAAATGCTGTTCCCACAGTTCACTACGGCACAACGCGCACCTCGCATATCGATAATTTAAGGGTTAAGGCAGGCTTTAAGTGGCAGTTGTTAGGGTGTGTTTACATACAAAAGCAAGTGGCTACAAGAAAGCTTGGTAGCAGTAACCCTTGGACCAGAGGTTGGGTCACGTTCCACGCACATGCGCAGTCGTAATGCGAATTTGTTCTATCGCGAAACATTTGCGGATGACATTTTAGCATCCGTAAGTCTGCTGTGCTCCCGTGAAATGGGGGTATAAGCAATACTGACAACAGGAAAGTCGAGTTGGAAAAACGTTCGCGACATAAATTATTTTGTGTTTACCATCACATTCATCATCCTCATAGTCACTAGAATCACCGTCTCCACAAGACTCCTCCCTCTCTGGTTCAAATAAGTAACTGTTCACACCCATTTCCTAGAAACCGCTAGCTGTGGATGCTTCTTGAACATTTTTTTTAATATTATTTATTCTTTTAAAATACGCATCTGTATCACTTGAATGTATTACATGACACACAGATATGCTATAATGATCAATACCAGTAAACTAATGTCAAACTTATATAATATCATCTTCAAACACTCCTGCAATTCCTGGAAGTTAACTGTTCAGCATTGCCTTCAGAGTTATTTAAAGTCACTGAACACATCTGTTATCTGCCTCTCTCTCAGACTGTCTCTGAAATTTATGACACTGCTTGAATACGCTGTGTTGCAGTTTGTCTTTTTTCGACTCCTTTGACTTGGTGTATTCCTATGCTCCAACATTGCGTCTTTAATAATACACGAACACACACACTTGTAACAGTGCAGATGAGGTGACTTGCTCAAGCACACTTGCTCACCTCCTTGCAATCTCACGTTCTTTTTTTTTGCTGGTTTAGTCTTCAAATTTGGCAACACTAGTGTCATCCTTCTATAACGTTGTGAATACTATGCACGCTTTTTAATTATTAAAAAAAAAATTACCAAATTGTGTACATTATGCTTACGGTGCCTTGCGGCATTCCAACAAGTTCTTATTTGTGGTAGTGAGATGTGGCAGACAAGTGGTTGTGATGGCGATTCACTGTGACAGGTATACCAGTTGTGATGGCCATCTGTTATGATGTATCAACTGTGACGTAAACAAAGATTCTTCATTCGCCTGACCACGCAGAACACCGCACAACTGAAAACCAGACAAACGCCACACACACTCTGAGCCACTACCAACCCCTACGACTTCCTCTCTGTTTCAATAAAGTGTTATACCAACCAACTCTGCCTAACTTTTGTGTGTTCCAGAAATTTCTCGAATAATCCCAGTCTCACAGTAGTAAACAGAACCTGATAAAATAAATGCGTTTTCTTTAACGAAAAAGAAGCACCAATTTTGAGATTGAAAGTCACAGTTTAATTTGTTTAAAATAACAGTTTCATCGGCTAACTGGGTTATCAAAGGCGGGCCATGTCTGTCACTGTCTATGGTGAGAGGTTGATGTAAAAGAACAATTGCTGACTTGCGTAAAGAGGAGCTGCAAAGCCGTCAGTGTGTTTCTGTCCCTTGATAAAAGGGTTGTGACAGGAAGGGCATCCGACGTAAAAACCTCTGCCAAATCAAATGTGCGAATCAGATGATTCGCTGTGGCGACTCCCGAGTAAAAGGGAAAATGCCGAAAGGAAGACAGCAGACCGACAACAGTTTCATCATGTGGTGTCAGCTGGGTCTACAGTCCAGGAAACTCACGGATACCAATCTTTTGCCGTTATTGGTGGTATTTCCAAGGCATAGGTACAATGCTACAAATGTATAAAATAAAACGCTATTATGCCAAGGTTATTACAATGCAATTATAGTGGGTACATGTCTACCTACGAGTTTTGTACACACACGAGCAATAGTTTATTTTTATCCTCTTAATGCTTCAAGAATAATCAAAATTAGTGGCTTAATTTATCAGACTTTGGTTTATTCGAGGGGAAGGGAGGGGGTGTCGGAATTGATTTATTTACAGGGTGACGAGGGGGGCAGTGGTGGTCTAGTGGTATAGGGCGGGTTCGAGTCCCACTCTCCACAAGGTTGTCACTGTCCCCCCCAGTGCAGCTAACTGGGTTATCAAAAGACGGGCCATGTCTGTCACTGTCTATGGTGAGAGGTTCATGTAAAAGAGCCATTGCTGACTTTCGTAAAGAGGAGCTGCAAAGTCGTCAGCGTGTTTCTGTCCCTTGCTAAAAGGGTTGTGATAGGAAGGGCATCCGACGTAAAAAAAACCTCTGCCAAATCAAACTTGCGAATCAGATGATTCGCTGTGGAGACTCCCGAGTAAAAATGAAAAAACCGAAAGGAAGACAGACAGACAGACAGACAAACAGGGTGACCAACGAGGGCAATCAACTGGCCTGGACTCAAATATTTCTATTCTGAACCCATCCCCATCATATTATATTTTGCATGCATGCCCATGGTCCCAGCACACGCATGTAATGTGGCGGCCACGGGCACATGTAAAGCCCCAGGCTGACATTGTTCGATCGTTCATGTGAAAGTTTCCCACCAAGAGTAAAGACAAAGCATGCAATTTGTAATAAACGTAAGGTCTGGGATCCCAAAGGAAACTGGAAAAAACAAAAACAGTGATTCCTCACTACTTCGTGCTTCAGCTCGTTGTGGGTTTTCCAAAAATATTCTTCAAAAAATTTTAAAAATAAGGAAATTAAGAAAAAACAGGGAAAAGGTTAAGGAAAATGCCGCCAAACAAGGACAATTATGCAAAAAAACAAAAGCATCCCAACAAAACTACTAACATTTTTATGTGAGGTGCATATCTAAGTATGCATGTGCACATTTATGTGTGTATTTATATTTTATTTACATCTCATACAATTATTTTTGAATGTTTAATTGTTATTATAAGCAATTATAGAGTTGAATATGTATTTATTGATATTATATACACATATACGTCAGTGTACCCCCCGTTGGTCCTACTTCGTGGAAATCAGTGGTTGAAGGGGATCCCTGTAAATGATCCATTCTGAAAAAGGTTGACATGATGTCTAACTCAAGGCAGAGTAGAATATACTCGAAATTAAAACTGTGCAAAAGAAAATCAGAAAAGGCAACAACTAGTACAGGAAGGTCACATTTGGGGGGCTCAAAATCAATCAGAAAAGTTGTAGTCTGTCTTCCTTTCAGCTTTTTCCCTTTTTGTCACAACTCTTTTTAGCAAGGGACAGAAACACGCTGACGACTTTGCAGCTACTCTTTACAAAAGTCAGAAATGGTTCTTTTACATGCCTCTCACCATAGACAGTAACAGACATGGCCCACCTTTGATAACCCAGTTAGCTGCACTGGGGAGGACAGTGGCAACCTTGTGGAGAGTGGAACTCGAACCCCCTACCTTTGGATCAGCGATCCAGCGCCCTATACCACTAGACCACCACTGCCCCAATCAGAAAAATTGTAGTGCATCTCTAATTTTAATAAAGCAATCACTCACATCAGGTGGTTTATTGAGCTTTAACAACAATAATAAGAACAACAACAATAATAATTAATAGCTTAATCAGTTTATTATGGCCCACCTTACGTGTAAGAAATCAGAATATGTACAGATTAGTAAAAAAAAAAAAAAAAAAAAAAATCCAGAAATGATAGGACAGCATAAAAAATAATTTAAAACTATAATAAATGTGTGACTTCATGTGTTGGATCACAGATTTTTTTTAAAATCCCGAACAAAATAACTAATGATGCAACACTTCATATCCAAGTGTCTTATGATTACTCAACCTACAAACGTGACGTCAATATAACTCGAGGATTTTCTTCATGTCATCAGCGATACTACGACTAAGACCAAGTTCGGTGCATTATGTAACTCGGTGCAGGCACTTTGACCCATAACCGGAGTTAACAAACTTAGCTGCAATTAGCAAGCTATTTATCAGTCAAGAGCTTCAACATTCGAGTTCGAACTGTACACTTCAGTTGCGTTCAGAAACATGAAAACTATAATCCCTGGAGTTGTATTTAACCTGAAAAACTCCAGTTTACATGTAAAATACTGGCTGTTAAATCGTGACTATGCGAGTTAGCTGTCATGCTAACGAGCTAGCCAAGTTATGTTGACAAGCAAAGAGAAGCTAATGATGGAGGAGTTAGCAAACATGAGACATTTGGCATATGTTTTGCTCGTACACTGAGGACAAAACAGATTTTTTTTAACGTAATGTCAGCTTTGTCACTGACTATTCAAGCACAATTCATGTATATTGTGTAGTAATGTGACATTTCGTCTCTGCATTTTTGGTTAATTTAGCTACACCGATACTTGCTAGTCGAGTAATACTTTGGTAGTAAAGTTAGCTTAGCCGCACTTTATGTCATAAACAAAATCCCTTTATTTCTACCATTCAGACACGTGACTCCGTGTAGATTTAGATTTAATAAAACAATTTTCACACAGGCTAAATACGAAAAACGTGAACATACCGGAGCCGTGAAAATAAGCACAAATAAGTTAGGCCCACTCCCATCCCCGGACTCACCAGTTGGTCATATCCAGGAAGAAGGCGCAGCCGGCCGGGTTCAGCTGGAAGCCCAGCAGCCTCTGGAACTCTGAGATCAGCACATCTTTATCTGTGGTGCCCATGCAACTAAACTTTTGCATGAGCTCCTGGTCCAGATCGACGTCCATGCCCTCCATGAGCAGGGTTCCCGGGGCAACGGCGGGAGAACTTCTTAATTTAGTCCGAGGCCTGCTTCACTCATAACAACAACCGCCGAGAGTCGACGGCGAGCCCTTAGTACGCATGGTTCAGGAGAAGTTGTGACGTCACTACGCACAACGTCAGCTGTTGCTATTCGAATGCATGCTTCTGAGTGGGCGCACACACACACACCCACACACACACACACACGAGAACATCCACCGAACAATGTGCAATTAGTGTGTGTATGTTTCACCTCTGAGCAGATATTGTGGGTTACTATGAACATCTATCGAGCATGAACCTACAGGAACATACCCAGCACCTATTTCCTGATTATCCACAGTTAGATTGTTGTTACTTCTGTTGTCATACCTCTTGTGGAATTTCTGAACGTTCCCCACTGTTGCCTACAAACCATTGTGGCCTTTCTACATTTGAAGCATAGGCATGCACAGCAAGCTGCAATAAACTACGGTAAGCTACAGCAGACCAAGGAAAACCCGCAAGAGCTTCTGGATTGAAAATGAATGGACTCAGTGGTTTTGCTATATCACAGTGTGGCTCTTGTCAAAGTCACTCAGCTGTTTACACTTGCTTGTTTTTCATGCTTTCAACACATCAACATTAAGAGCTGACTGTTCAGTCAGCCGAACACAACCCACTCCTTGGCACTGTACTGTATTAAGATAGTCAATGTTATTCTGTTTAAACTAATAATAATGTTAGATGTGTACCCAATAGATGTTACAGTACTACTAGGTGAAAACGGAGGTGGTTGTGACTTGCTAACGCTTGCATCCATTCATCCATTCTATACGTATTTCACAAAGAGAAAATAATTTAGAATGAAAATATTTTATGGCAATAATACATACACACACACACACACACACACACACACACACACATATATACTAGTCCTTCTAAAAAAATTAGCATGTTGTGATGAAGTTCATTATTTTCTGTAATGTACTGATAAAAATGAAACTTTCATATATTTTAGATTCATTGCACACCAACTGAAATATTTCAGGTCTTTTATTGTTTTAATTCTGATGATTTTGGCATACAGCTCATGAAAACCCAAAATTCCTATCTCAAAAAATTAGCATATCATGTTCAGGTAGTGTAAACGAGCTATTAACCTAATCATCTGAATCAACCAATTAACTCTAAACACCTGCAAAAGATTCCTGAGGCTTTTAAAAACTCAGAGCCTGGTTCATTACTCAAAACCGCAATCATGGGTAAGACTGCCGACCTGACTGCTGTCCAGAAGGCCATCATTGTCACCCTCAAGCAAGAGGGTAAGACACAGAAAGAAATCTCTGAGCGAATAGGCTGTTCCCAGAGTGCTCTATCAAGCCACCTCAGTGGGACGTCTGTGGGAAGGAAAAAGTGTGGCAGAAAATGCTGCACAACCAGAAGAGGCGACCGGAACCTGAGGAAGATTGTGGAGAAGGGCCGATTCCAGACCTTGGGGGACCTGTGGGAGCAGTGGACTGAGTCTGGAGTAGAAACATCCAGAGCCACCGTGCACAGGCGTGTGCAGGAAATGGTCTACAGGTGCCACATTCCCCAGGTCAAGCCACTTTTGAACCAGAAACAGTGGCAGAAGCGCCTGACCTGGGCTACAGAGAAGCAGCACTGGACTGTTGCTCAGTGGTCCAAAGTACTTTTTTCAGATGAAAGCAAATTTTGCATGTCATTCGTAAATCAAGGTGCCAGAGTCTGGAGGACGACTGGGGAGAAGGAAATGGCAAAATGCCTGAAGTCCAGTGTGAAGTAGCCACAGTTAGTGATGGTCTGGGGTGCCATGTCAGCTGCTGGTGTTGGTCCACTGTGTTTTATCAAGGGCAGGGTCAATGCAACTAGCTATCAGGAGATTTTGGAGCACTTCATGCTTCCATCTGCTGAAAAGCTTTATGGAGATGAAGATTTCATTTTTCAGCACGACCTGGTACCTGCTCACAGTGCCAAAACCACTGCTAAATGGTTTACTGACCATGGTATTACCGTGCTCAATTGGCCTGCCAACTCTCCTGACCTGAACCCCATAGAGAATCTGTGGATGAGCGTAAGGCCGCTATCGAAGCATCCTGGGTCTCCATAACTATAGACTATCTAACACAGACAGGAAAAGTTATGGATATCGTCGATACTGTTTTAAGTCTGATGGTTATTTACTAATTTTGCCATACACATGTAAATTCCATGGTTCCCTGTGCTCTGATTCATGTGGTTATTGGGACTGGAGATCTTAGCAGAGGTTCAGCAGTACATGAAAATAGTGAGGTCTTTCTCTTGTCAAAAAAATGAAAAAGGTGTAAACTAGAAAGTATTTGAATTATTTCAAAAACTGTGTTCACCATATGTACATATTTTGGTATGATATAATTGTCCAGGCATGCACTAAAGATTCTGATGCATTGATTCACAAATAAACTTGGACATGGAAATATTTATTCAAGTTTGAAAATGTGCCAGCTTCATGATCAGAACCATATATGATATTTGCAAAAAAGCATGGAGCTCCAAGATTTATGAACATGCTTGGAGCATGATTGGAGGATAAAAAAGGAGACAGCTCACATCCAAGAATTAAAACTTGAAGGAATTGTGATCAAGTTCATCATGATTCCCTACTATGGCATATCAGGGACTGTTAAGGTCTGTCAAAATCACCTGAGCCCTACCGCACTTCCCATGTTCAATCACTATTGGCATCAAATCAAAATACATCATAGTATTAACCTGGCAAAATTTTTTAATAGGCAAATCAAAAATGTTGCCATGAGTATCACGATTTGATCCCATGACCCTTCACACTCATCACAATTCTCTCAAATATTGGAAATCAAGGACATCATGTTTTAGTGTAAACCCAGGGTATATAACATATAGAACAATTATTCCACTTCCTCTGATTGTGACTAATAATTTTATTACATAATGTATCATGGGGCTATGAGTTTATTTATATATATATATATATATATATATATATATATATGTCATCAGAGAGCATGGAATTACTCTTCATTATCTAGTCCAACTGACAGACAATGTAATCCATAATTAAGGTCCCGGGGAGGCTGGCACCTATCTCAACCAACTCTTGAAAAACCCTGGACAGCTCACCAGGTGAACGTAGTGCCAACACACACAATCATTCACACTCACACCTAGAGGCGAGTTTGAACAGCCAATTCGCCGACTGTGCATGCTTTTGGACCGTGGGTGGAAATCCATGCACGCACAGGAGGAACATGCAAACTCCACACAGAAATGCCCAGAGTCTGGGATGAAACCTGGGACCTTCTTGTTGTGAAGCGGATGTGCTAACTACTGCCCCAACGTGCCGCACAACAGTAGACATAATGTTTTTAATTTATGGCTGATTGGAGTATGTTTGTGTTTTAGCTGCAGAAGCAATCTCTTCCACATAAAGAAGGTGTCAGGAATTTGAACTGCACTGGGAATCAATAAGGTTCTGCAAATGAGAAATGTTGCAAAATCGATGGACAACTTACATGACCAGTCAATAGGAGTGTAATAATACGCATGAAATTCAAATCAATACAATACACTGATTTCCTAATATGACATGGGGTGGCACAGTAACGTAGTGAATGAATGAGTAAATATTACAAGTTGTTGATTCAGCAAAAGTTATTCAAGTCGTATTCAAGTATGTAATGCTTGAATAAATTTTGCTGAGTCAACAACTTGTAATATTTATTCATTGATTCACTATGTCACTGTGAAACCTAAAGGTTTTCCTTTTTCAGTTAATTAAGTCATTCAGCTTCAGATGGTCATGAGCCAATGGTGCAAAATTTGCTGTGCCCTCTGAATGGGAGGAATGGCGTTACTCTCACTCCCCTGTCAGTTATAGCGATGTTAGCCAGTCATGGCCATCAGTGAACTCAGGCCTGTGGATGAGAGGAGATTGCGTGCTTTCCTCAGAGTGCATTATTCTTTCTTGGCATGCTGCATGAGCAGCAGTTCAAAAACATGAGGCTTTTTATTTTGAAATCTGTTATAAGCCAGTTTGTAAGCTGCCAAGTCATGGTGCTCTCTGTATCTTTGGACCTCTGTGAGAATCCCAGGCTACGCATTAATGTGTACTGTCTTGTAGCAGCAGGGATGCATTTCTCAATCCTCAATTCAATTCTCTTTCTGTAAACAGTGCGCGCGTGTGTGTGTGTGTGTGTGTGTGTGTGTGTGTGTGTGTGTGTGTGTCTTTGCTGAAGAGAACATCAACGGTAGATGGTCAGATATGCTTGTGATGTTATAATAAAGTATACTGCTGTATATCAAGCTTACTTTATTATGACTATCATATCTTGGCTTGCAGGCTTGCAAAAGAAAAAAGTATTCACCTCTTGGCATTTTTGTTATTTTGTTCCTTACAACTGATAATCTATACAGTATTAGTTTTTTTCTTGAATTTTATTTTGTATTTTTACAAAAAATAGTCCAAATTGGTGACTTGAAAAATATATAATAAAATATATAAAATATATTTAATATATCAATAATATATAGATATATACAGTGATCCCTCACTTTCCGCAGTTATTTGGGACCGAGACCCCCACGCAGCCACCAAATTCCATGATGTAGGATCGACTCCCCTCTGACTGACAGATACGTACATGTATATGTGTATATAATATCAATAAATACATATTCAATGCTATAAATGCTTATTATAGCAATTAAACATTCAAAAAATAATGCATAAGATGTAAATAAAATATAAATACACATACATACGTGCGTGCACACACACACACACACACACACACACACACACACTCAGATGCACACCTCACATAAAAATGTAAATAGTTTTGATGGGGGGGGGTTTGAGTTGTTTTATTGTTTTTGTTTGTTTGGTGGGTTTTTTTGGGTTTTTTTGGGGTTTTTTTGGATAATTGGTTTTGCGGCATTTTCCTGAACTATTTCCCCTATTCTTCCTAGATTTCCTTATTTATTAATTCAATGAATATTTTTTAAAAACCACTATGCACTGCAGCCACATGAACTGAAGTGCGAAATAGCAAAGGATCCCTATATATATATATATATATATATATATATATATATATATATATAGATAGATAGATAGATAGATAGATAGATAGATAGATAATTAAATGTTCAAATCAGATGATTCGCTTTGGTGACCCCTGAAAAAGGGAAAAGCCAAAAGGGAAAGAAGAAGAAGAAGATATAGATATTCAGAAAATGCAGCCGTGGGGGGGGGGGGGGGGGGGTTGTTCTTGGTTCAATTCCTGGGCTCATCGAGGGCATTTCTGTGTGGAGTTTGTATGTTCATCTCATCTCATCTCATCTCATCTCATCTTCTTCCGCTTAGTCCGGGGTCGGGTCGCGGGGGCAGCAACCTTAGCAAAGAGGTCCAGACATCCCTCTCCCGAGCCACTTCCTCCAACTCTCCCGGGGGGACACCGAGGCGGTCCCAGACAAGCCGAGAGACATAGTCCCTCCAGCGTGTTCTAGGTCGACCCCGGGGTCTCTTCCCGGTTGGACATGCCCGAAACACCACACCAGGGAGGCGTCCGGGGGGCATTCTAACCAGATGCCCGAGCCACCTCAACTGGCCCCTCTCAATGCGGAGGAGCAGCGGATCTACTCCGAGCTCTCCCGGATGGCGGAGCTTCTCACCCTATCTCTAAGGGAGAACCCGCCACCCGGCGAAGGAAGCTCATTTCAGCCGCTTGTATCCGTGATCTTGTTCTTTCGGTCATTACCCAAAGCTCGTGACCATAGGTGAGGGTTGGAACGTAGATCGACTGGTAAATTGAGAGCTTCGCCTTGCGGCTCAGCTCCTTTTTCACCACGACGGACCGGTACAGGCACCGCTTAACAGCAGAGGCTGCAGCGATCCGTCTGTCGATCTCTCGCTCCATCCTTCCCTCACTCGTAAACAAGACCCCAAGATACTTAAACTCCTCCACTTGGGGCAGGACCTCATCCCCGACCCAGAGGGTGCATTCCACCATTGTCCGACTGAGAACCATGGCCTCGGACTTGGAGGTACTGATCTTCATCCTGGCTGCTTCGCACTCAGCTGCGAATCGCTCCAATGAGAGCTGGAGGGCCCGACTTGATGAAGCCAAAAGGACAACATCATCCGCAAAAAGCAGAGATGATATCCGATGGCCACCGAACCAGAACCCCTCATCGCCTCGACTGCGCCTAGAAATTCTGTCCATAAAAATTATGAACAGAATCGGTGACAAAGGACAGCCTTGACGGACTCCAACTCCCACCGGAAACGAATCCGAGCTGCTGTTACCAATACGGACCAAACTCTGGCTCGGTGATACAGCGACCGAATAGCTCGTAGCAACGGATCCGAACGCCAGACTCTCGGAGCACGCCCCACAAGATCTTTCGAGGGACACGGTCGAAAGCCTTCTCCAAATCCACAAAGCACATGTGGACAGATTGGGCAAACTCCCATGCCCCTCCAGAATCCTGTGGAGCGTATAGAGTTGGTCAAGAGTGCTGCGGCCAGGACGAAAACCACATTGTTCCTCCTGAATCCGAGGTTCGACTATCGGTCGGATCCTCCTCTCTAGTACCCCTGCATAGACTTTACCAGGTAGGCTGAGGAGTGTAATTCCCGATAATTGGAACACACCCTCCGGTCCCCTTCTTAAAAATTGGGACCACCACCCCAGTTTGCCAATCCAGAGGTACAGCCCCGATGACCACGCGATGTTGCAGAGACGTGTCAACCAAGACAGTCCTACAACATCCAGAGTCCTGAGGTATTCGGGCGGATCTCGTCCAACCCCGGAGCTCGACCACCGAGGAGCTTTTGACAACCTCAGTGACCTCCACTCCAGTGATGGGCGGACCCTCACCCGAACCCCAGGGTCTTCCTCTTCCACGGAGGGCGTGTTGGTGGGATTGAGAAGGTCCTCAAAGTATTCCCTCCACCTCTCAACAACATCCCCAGTCAAGGTAAGCAGCTCCCCACCTCCACCGTAAACAGTGTTTGTAAAGAACTGCTTCCTCCTGAGGCGCCGGATGGTGGCCCAGAACCTTTGAGGCCAACCGATAATCACTCTCCAGGCCCTCACCGAACTCCTCCCACGCCCGAGATTTTGCATCTGCGACAGCCTCGGCTGCAGCACGCTTGGCCTGCCGGTACCCGTTTGCTGCCTCAGGAGTCCCACAGGCTAATAAAACCCGATAGGCCTCCTTCTTCAGCTGGACGGCCCCCTTCACCGCAGGTGTCCACCACCGGTTCGGGATTACCGCCACGACAAGCACCGACGACCTTACGGCCACAGCTATGGGCTGCCGCCTCAGCAATGGAGGCACGAAACATGGCCCATTCAGATTCCATGTCCCCGCCTCCTCCGAACGTGGTTGTAGCTCTGCCGGAGGTGGGAGTTAAAGGCCTCTCGGACAGGGGCTCCGCCAAACGCTCCCAGCAGACCCTGATTACACGCTTGGGCCTGCCAGGTCTGGAAGGCAACCTCCCCACCACCGGCCAACTCACCACCAGGTAGTGATCGGTAGACAGCTCAGCTCCTCTCTTCACCCGAGTGTCCAGAACATATGGTCGCAAGTCCGATGACACGACTACAAAGTCAATCATCGAACTGCGACCTAGGGTGTCCTGGTGCCAAGTGCACTTATGGACACCCTTATGTTCGAACATGGTGTTCGTGATAGACAAACTATGACGAGCACAGAAGTCCAACAACGACACACCATTCGGATTCAGACTGGAGAGGCCGTGCCTACCGATCACACCCTTCCAGGTCACACTATCGTTGCCCACATGGGCGTTGAAGTCTCCCAAGACAACGAGCGAGTCTCCCGAGGGAGCGTTCTCCAACACCCCCAAAGACTCCAAAAGGGTGGGTACTCTGAACTGTCATTTGGTGCATAAGCACAAATAACAGTCAGGACCCGTCCCCCACCCGAAGACGGAGGGAAGCTACCCTTTCGTCAACCGGGAGAACCCCAACATTTGGGCACCGAGACGGGGCAACAAGAATACCCACACCGGCTCGCCGCCTCTCCCCATGAGCAACTCCAGAATAGAAGAAGGTCCAGCCTCTTTCGAGATGGATGGTTCCAGAGCCCAAGCTATGCGTTGAGGTGAGCCCGACTATATCTAGTCGGTATCTCTCCACCTCACGCACCAAATCGGGCTCCTTTCCGCCAGAGAGGTGACATTCCATGTCCCGAAGGTCAGAGTAAGCAGCCGAGGATCAGTCCGACAGAACCCATGCCTTCGGCTGCCACCCAACTCACACTGCACCCGACCCTAAAACTCCTCCCACGGGTGGTGGGTCCATGGGAGGGCGGACCCATGTCTCCTTTCGGGCTGGGCCCGGCCAGGCTCCATGGGCATAAGCCCGACCACCAGGCGCTCGCCTTCGAGCCCCTCCCCTGGGCCTGGCTCCAGGAGGGAACCCCGGTGACCCGCGTCCGGGCAAGGGAGACTGATTCCTCTGTTGTTTTCTCATGTCTTAGGGGTCTGTTTTGAATCGCACTTTGTCTGGACCTTCACCCCGGACCTGTTTGCCTTGGGTGACCCTACCAGGGGCATTTGCCCCCGACAACATCGCTCCTAGGATCATTAGGTCACGCAAACCCCTCCACCACGATAAGGTGGCGATTCGAGGAGGGGTGTATGTTCATTAGCTGTTCCAAATTGATCGTATGGGTGTGAAGGGTTGTGTGTGTTGCCCTGCAGTAGTCTGGTGAGTTTAGGGTATCCCTCACCTTTGCCCAGAGTGAGTCAGCAGAGTGAAGGAGAGTGATTTAGTTGAAATTGTACACACAGTGTGCCATACAACCTTTTTTACAACATTGTTAAATCCCATCAATATTTTCCCCTCAGTGTAATGTAAATACTTTTACAACTGTGAGTGAAAATTTTATTTTTGTGTTCATTTTTGTTTGCTTTCTGTTCGACTGTGAATTTTTTTTGACGGAATATTAATGAAATAATTAAATCTTACTCAGCAACGCCTTTATCTTGATTAGGTTTGTGGTGGATTTGGAAGCCCTCAGGGCAATGTAGGAATACAAGCAGATAATTTCACGGAATCCATTCACCCACAGCCTTTTGGGAGGAAATCAAATGAGATAAATCCAAGAGAGGAGAACATGAAATGCAGCACAGATTACAACCTGTAATAATATTCAACTATAATTGAAGCATTCATGCATGTTTCGAGCTTTATAATGTTTTCTCGGTAAAGACAAGTGACAGACTTCAAATTTTGGTTAAATTTTGAATATGAGACTGATTTCATGTTTACAAAACTGACCCTTTGGAATAAACAGGAAAACCAAACCAGAGGTGGACAAAGAAACTCAGGAGAGAGAGAGCGAGAGAGAGAGAGCGAGAGAGTGAGAGAGAGAGAAGGAAATTGTTGTTTAAAAACTGTTTATTGCTTCTCACCATGGGGAGGGCAGGATAACAGAAACTGTGGGTGGACCCTGAGAACAGAGACGAACTCCTGCTGCCCATTTGAAGTACATCTTAAAAACGCTCAAGCACCAAAGCAAAGCCTACAGAGAAGAAGAAACAATGCTTATTGGACGACTCTGAATGGTTAGATATCACTGGTCTCTGTATAATGTTTTCTGGGATCACTGTGCAAACATGTTTATTGCCCTTCCAGAGGCATTCCAGAACTGTTTCAGGGAGGCCTGCTCTACCTTCGGATCCTAATTTTAACTCTGTTGCCATCATTGCTTTGGATCAAGCTGAAGATGAATCCAGTCACTCTCCTGAGATGTTGACCCAGGCCAGGAGGCGGCCACGTGGGCATCTGAAAGCTTTCTCGCAGCCTCTCCAAAATCAGATTCAGACTCACTGGTTCAATGTGAAGAGGATGTCCAAGCTCTAGGTACACATAGCTAATCACCTGCCAACAGCAGGATGGAGAGGACAAAACTGGATCGACTGTCCTCACTCACCACTGTTCTGAATGAGGTAAGCATGGTAATTTCAAGAAGTAAGAAATAAAATTATTAGCATGAGAGGGAATGAAAAAGAGGTGTGAAAAGAGCATGACACAGAAGAATGGTTGTGTAGAAGACGGATGGAAAGCAAAGCATTGCAAGTGCCAGGCAGTCCATTGTTCCCTCATGATCCTCCACAGAGGACGTGATGCACCAGGCTAATTGGGTCTGAGCTGTCATTCCACATTTTCTCAGGCATCTTCCAGAGGGTCAACCCACGCTCAGCGCATTTTATTTCTCTTCCCGCCTCTCTATTTTCCTTGTTTTCCTAATGGGCTTGTTTCAGAAACAGAGACATTGCTATAGTGCAATTTCCATCATTTCAAATCATAATAAAATATAAAGCAATTGATAAATATGAAGAGAATACTATGGATTCCACAATTCATTTATGTAAATGAAAAAAGATAAAATAATTGTATATATATATATATATATATATATATATATATAT
>CM045741.1:45065015-45117515 GCA_024760905.1 Plotosus lineatus
ACAGTGTGTGTTCTGACGTCTTTTTTAACACAACCAGCATTAACAGTTCTGCTTAATACTCCAGTAGCACTTCTGTAGGATCAGATCAGACATGCATCGCCATATACATCAATGAGTTTTGAGCATTCATGACACTGGGGCAGCCATGGCCTAATGGTTAAAGAAGTGGGTTTGGGATCAAAAAGTCACTGACTTGATTCTCTGCAGGAAAAATGTGACACAAGAGGATTGATCAGCACCTTCTCAGGTACCGCAATGTGGTTTCCACTGTTTACGTGTGTGTGTGTGTGTGTGTGTGTGTTCTAATGTTTCCATCTATCTATACATTAGAATGGGGTGGCACGATGGCGTAGTGGTTAGCATATTCACCTCATAGCAAGAAGGTCCTGGGTTTGATTCCAGGCCTGGGCGTTTCTGTGTGGAGTTTGCATGTTCTCCCCGTGCTTGCATGGGTTTCCTCCCAATACTCCGGTTTCCTCCCATAATCAAAAAACATGCATAGTAGGTTCATTGGCTGTTCCAAATTGCCTGTAGGTGTGAATGAGTCCATATGTGGCCTGGCGAATCGTACTGATGATTGTGATCGCAGCCTTGAAAATCCCTGTATGGTATGAGCATTATTCAAGCTTCAGGGATCGACGTCCGTTCCTGGTGATTGGATATAGACGTAGATAGATACAACAAAATTCTGATTGTGTACCTCTCTGTCACATGTAGAGATTAATCTTGATTTAATTTGCTGTTTATGTTTCTGTTTGTACATAGTACTTAAATAAAAGGCAAGTCTTCCAAACTCTCTTTCTTCCCCTGCATAGTATAAACATGCATCTCGTAGTTTATTGCACCTCTTTTAGGTTTCAGAGCAGCGTCAGTTCACAAGTGCATGAATTCAACAAGATGCTGCATGCATTATGCAGAAATGTTGGACCATATGCAAATGATTGCTCTGCACACTTGCACTGTCTTGTTGCAACCTTTCCTTGTAACCTCATCCCACAAACGACTGACTGAAGTCAGGTGGTATACAGTGAAGAAAAGAACTCACGTTCACGATTCTAAAGACATTTCATGACACTTCATGCGTTCTGAATTGTACGTGCAGCCGGAGATTAACCTGCTGTATGAAACCATAATCAGATTCACAGTTACATGCAGAAATGTAGGTCACTTTGGGTCACTGTCCAGTCCTGTCCTTTCCTGTCCACACTAAACTGGTCTATTCTTGGAGATCACTAATTCAAATCCAGATTGATAACACAGCCATCCATGACCAGCAGTGCATGGGAGCTAATTGGCCAGGCTCTCACTGGGAGGAAGCGATGGCATGCACTAACTTCCCCCTCACTCACTTCAATCACCAGCCATTCATGGAAGTCTGTAAGCTCATTTGGGCATTTTCACTTCTGTCAGTTTGTGTTTTTGTATTCATTCACTTTCTGAATCGCTTAATCCTGATTAGGGTCGCGGGAAGACTGGCACCCATCTCAGCCGACGAATACACCCTGGACAACTCACCAGGCCATCACACTGACAGACATGGCTGGCCTTTGATGACCCAGTTTGCTGTACACTGGGGGGAACACAGCAGTGACAATTGTTGACAGTGGGGCTTAAACCCCCTTAACCTGCAGATGGGTAATCCATCACCTTACCACCAACTGCCCTGTTTTTTAGTTTTTTTTTTGTTTTTTTTTTGTGGCTATACATCTCGTAAATTACATTTCACATTAACTTTTCAGGGTTACATCTTGGGATGAAAAGCTGAAACATGTCACATGAAATAGGTCAACTTCAAGGTCAGCAAAATGACCACCAATTGTTTATAATAGTGATATTTCTCCATTGAGGCCAGTAGTTATTTCTTAATTTCTGGTTCTTAACATGTCTCTCCATTCCTTTTAATTCAAGCTACTTTTGATGCTCCTGTATATGCACAAGATGAAGTGTATTTTTCTTCACTGACAATAATGGCATGGTCTTTGGCTATTGTAGGGTTTAAAAACATCTCAGAAAATGAACACCAGTGTTTCCCTTTGATGCTGTTTACCTGTTATTTGTGTTCGGTTCCAGCTTTTGTTTGGACAGTTCTGGCTGCCACTGTGGTCCATAGCATGTCATTTTCCTCTTTTAATACACCCAGACAATGGTTGAATAGATGGAAATGGTGAATGGTAGAATTTTAACATACAATTGATTGCTGGTGAATTAATTGTTTGAGGGTACAACATTTCAAAAGTCGATTTGGTGCTACATAAATTCTATGTAATCAATTCTGTTACCTTCATAGTAGCCCTCTTAATTTCTTAGCAAATAATAGCATTTTATTATTCATTCATTTTCTGAACCGTTTTTATCCGAATTAGGGTCACGAAAAGGCTGGTGCCCATCGAGGGCGAGGGATGGGCACACCATGGACAGCTCACCAATCCATCGCAGGGCCAACACTCACAAACCTATTCATACTCATACACCTAGGAGTGATTTGAAACAACCAATGAACCGACTGTGCATGTTTTTGGACTGTGGGAGGAAACTGGAGAACCCAGAGGAAACCCACACAAGCACGCATAGAACATGCAAATTCCACACAGAAACACCTGAGATGGGAATCAAACTCAGGCCTGCTTGCTGTGAGGCAGACGTGCTGACCATTACACTACACCACCATGCCACGGCCATTTTATATACTAGTATATATACTAGTATATACATACAGGGATCCCTCACTTTCCGCAGTTAATGGGGACCGAGACCCACCCCCCCCCCCTCCTGCGACCACCAATTTCCGCGAAGTAGCATTGACCTCCCAACTGACGTATACGTACATGTACATGTGTATATAATATCAATAAATACATAATGAACACTATAAATGCTTATAATAACAATTAAAAATTAAAAAATAATACATATAAAATATAAATAAAATACAATTACACACACATACAGATACTTGAGCGCATACACAGATGTGCACCTCACATAAAAATGTAAGTATTGTTGGGTCTCATCTCATCTCATCTTCTTCCGCTAAGTCCAGGGTTGGGTCGCGGGGGCAGCAACCTGAGCAAAGAGGTCCAGACATCCCTCTCCCCAGCCACTTCCTCCAGATCTTCTAAGGGGACACCGAGGCGGTTCCAGACAAGCCGAGAGACATAGTCCCTCCAGTGTGTTCTAGGTTGACCCCAGGGTCTCTTCCCGGTTGGACATGCCTGAAACACCACACCAGGGAGGCATCCGGGAGGCATTCTGACCAAATGCCCGAGCCACCTCAACCGACCCCTTTCAATGCGGAAGAGCAGCGGATCTACTCTGAGCTCTCTCCGGATGGTAGAGCTTCTCACCTTATCTCTAAGGGAGAACCCCGTCACCCGGTGAAGGAAGCTCATTTCAGCCACTTGTATCCGCAATCTTATTCTTTCGGTCACTCCCCAAAGCTCGTGACCATAGGTGAGGCTTGGAACGTAGATTGACTGGTAAATTGAGAGCTTCGCCTTGCGGCTCAGCTCCTTCTTCACCACAACGGACAGGTAAAGGCTCCGTTTAACAGCAGAGGCTGCAGCGATCCATCTGTCGATCTCCCGCTCCATCCTTCCCTCACTCGTGAACAAGACCCCAAGATACTTAAACTTCTCCACTTGGTGCGAGACCTCATTCCTGACCCAGAGGGTGCATTCCACCCTTGTCCGACTCAGAACCATGGCCTCAGACTTGGAGGTGCTGATTTTCATCCCGGCTGCTTCGCACTTGACTGCAAATCGCTCCAATGAGAGCTGGAGGTCCCAACTTGATGAAGCCACAAGGACAACATCATCCGCAAAAAGCAGAGATGAGATCTGATGGCCACCAAACCGGAACCCCTCAACGCCTCGACTGCACCTAGAAATTCTGTCCATAAAAATTATGAACAGAATCAGTGACAAAGGACAGCCTTGGCAGACTCCAACTCCCACTGGAAATGAATTCGACCTGTTGTTACCAATATGGACGAAACTCTGGCTCCGGTGATACAGGCCCGTAGCAAAGGCCCGTAGCAACGGGTCCGGAACGCCGTACTCCCAGAGCATGCCCCACAAGATTGTTCGAGGGACACGGTCGAAAGCCTTCTCCAAATCCACAAAACACATGTGGACAGATTGGGCAAACTCTCATGCCCCTTCCAAAATCCTGTAGAGCGTATAGAGTTGGTCAAGAGTGCTACGGCCAGGACGAAAACCACATTGTTCCTCCTGAATCCAAGGTTCGACTATCGGTCAGATCCTTCTCTCCAGTACCCCTGTATAGACTTTCCCAGGTAGGCTGAGGAGCGTGATTCCCCGATAATTGGAACACACCCTCCGGTCCCCCTTCTTAAAAATTGGGACTACCACCCAGTTTTACCAATCCAGAGGTACAGCCTCCGATGACCACGCGATGTTTCAGAGATGTGTCAACCAAGACAGTCCTACAGCATCCAGAGCCCTGAGATATTCAGGGTGGATTTCATTCAACGCCGGGGCTCGACCACCAAGGAGCTTTTTGACAACCTCAGTGACCTCCACTCCAGTGATGGGCAGACCCACCCATACCCGGAGGAGTTGTACTTCTGGTCGCTTCATGCTACAGAAACAGAAAGGATAAGCACTAGCCTGATGAGTCACTAGGCTCGGGTGTAATAACCCCACCGACTTTACCTTACCTACCAGTCCCCCCACCCGAAGACGGAGGGAAGCTTCCCTTTCGTCAACCGGGGAGAATCCCAACATTTGGGCCTCGAGATGGGGGGGGGCAATAAGAATGCCCACACCGGCTCGCCACATCTCTCCATGAGCAACTCCAGAATGGAATAAGGTCCAGCCTCTCTCAAGATGGTGGTTCCAAAGCCCAATCTATGCGTTGTGATGAGCCTGACTATATGTAGTTGATATCTCTCCACCTCACACACCAGATCAGGCTCTTTCCCCGCCGGAGAGGTGACATTCCATGTCCCGAGAGTCAGAGTCAGTAACCGAGGATCGGTCCGGCAGAACCCATGCCTTTGGCTGCCACCCAACTCACATTGCACCCGACCCCTAAAACTCCTCCCACGGGTGGTGGGTCCATGGGAGGGCGGACCCATGTCTCCTTTTTAGGCTAGGCCTGGCCAGGCGCTCGCCTTCGAGTCCCTCCCCTGGGCCTAACTCCAGGGGGGAACCTCGGTGACCCACGTCTGTACAAGAGAAACGGCATCCTTGTCTCTTTCTTAGTCATAGAGGCCTTCTGAATCGCACTTCGTCTGTTGGGTTGTTTTTTGTTTTTGTTTGTTTGGGGTTTTTTGCATAATTGTCCTTGTTTTGTGGCATTTTCCTTAATTTTTTCCCCCCATTTTCCCATAATTTCCTTATTTTTTATTTTTTGATGAATATTTTTGAAAAACCTGCAATGCACTGAAAGTCGCAGAAACTGAAGCATGAAGTAGCGAGGAATCACTGTATATATATATATATATATATATATATATATATATATATATATATATATATATATGTGTGTGTGGGTGTGGGTGTGTGTGTGTGTGTGTGTGTGTGCGTGTGTGTGTTTGTGTGTGTAGTATGTATTTCTGGTTACTTGGAGACAAATTTTGATTTTAGCTTTGGGTTATTCCCATGAAGTCTGCATTTATTGCTGAAAAAAGACAAATTAACATGAAGAACACAGAAAATCAAGCAAAATGAAGAAGAGTAATCCATCATACCAAAGCACTGTGTATAGCCAAGACAAATGTGGACTATTCATTAAAAAAGAAAGAGAGGAACCACTGGTTTATTAACAACCAAAAATCAAACAGTCGAAGGAAACAATCACATTTGACCACAGAGTCCTTATGAGAAAAACCCAATGCAAAAGTCATGATATCACCGACAGTTCGCACAGGGCAGGGATGAAGACAATACAATCCAGCATTCAAAGAAGACTTTAGAAGCAGGAATATAGCCGCAAGACACAAAGCACCATTCAGCAGTCAGAATTGAATTACATCCAACTTCATTGGAACAAATATCATAAGATAACAAGACAATTTCAACACAACAAAGAAAAAAGCGGATGGTTTTCGACCATCAAATTCAATCACCAGACTTGAACTCAACCGAGCACATCCTTTCACCTTCAGAAAAGGAAAAGGAACAGAGACCCCTCCAACCCCCAGAACAAAAAGAATGCAATGCAAAATTTGTTGGGCTTGATGCGGTTATTACAAGCAAACTGTATACAACCGAAAACTTATAACTTAAATTTTAACTTCCTCTTTGATGTCAAATCCCTTCAATGTATAGCAAAATTAATTATTGGCCTGTTACATTCCCATTCCCCCCACCACCACTCTCCCGCACAGTGGTATTTCTGCTCTGCCTGTATGCCTTCTTGTGCACTGACCACGGAGCTTCCAGTTGTCAAAAAGTGACCAATCAGGTGACCAATCAGGTCAGTCAGTCAGACAATACAAAGTCTATAAATGGGAGGAGGAAATCAAACAGGTCATCCAGTTCAAACCCTTAAAATCAGCATTTCAGAGAGTGAGGTGGGGAAGTAGCTTCTTTGAAAACTTAGATGTTTCTGATCATTAAAAAAATGACTCTGCACTAAAATAGATTTGTATCTAAATTTTGTGTATGCAACAGGAGTTGCTCTGAGGTCTCCAGAGTATAGGAACTGTAATGATAGATAGCCAAGGGGTGGCTGATCCAATATAGAATGCAAGGAGGTTAATTTGAAGAGGAAAATGTGAAGGGCAGTATAGCTTCAGGGTATCCTCCATTTTGGCCTTGGTGTTTGAATGTGAAATGAGTTGAGGACCATTCTAACGCCACTAGAGAGCAGAGATTGGGGACTTTTTAGATTTGATTTCTCCAGTTAAAATCTACGAAAGAAAGCAAGTGTTCAAAACAACTGTTATCTCCGGTACTAGAGAACATTTCTGATCTTTCATCTAGCCAAGTATTCATTCATTCATTCATTCATTCAGTTGATAACAGATTGTTCTACTCAGAGATATAGCGCATGATTCGATTAGCCAATGGGGGCACACATTCACATTTAAATGCATTTTAATTAGCAGAACTGCAAATTGTAGAATAGTAATACATTCATCAATTTATTTCTTTTTCTTTCATATTTTAAGATGCTTAATACTAATTAGGGTGATGTGGAAACTGACGCCAATCTTAACCGATGCGAGGCGAAGGCAAATACACCCTGAACAGTTCACACAACCAATCGCATTGACAATGGGTGATTTGGAACAGCTATTTAGCCTACTGTGAATGTTTTTGGACTGTGAGAGGAAACGCCCAAGACTCGAACCCAGGCCTTCTTGCTGTGACGGAGACCTTCTAACCACTGTGCCATCATGCTTCTGGTAGTACATTCAGTTTTATTTAATGCTATTCAGTTTTATTTGTCTAATACTTTTCACAACATACAGTATATGGTAACAAGCAATTAGATAGAATTAGATCCCAGTGTTAGACCTATCTATGTGAATGTGATGACCGTTGTAAGATTTCTTTATATTAGTACAATTTCCATAAGCTTTCAAACGTCAAAATGGTGTCCATTGAAATCCATAAATTATAATATGCCTTCGTTGTGACTGATTTGAAATATTTTGCCATTTGTGGGGGAAAAAACAATTTTAAAACAATCAGTGCCTATAACCCTGACATTGTTCTCCACCAGACGGAAAAGTTCATGATATTAATTGACATCACCATTGAATTCTTCAAAGCACCGAGCAGCAGGGAAAGCAACACCAAAGAAGGAAAAGGACAGTGCTATCATCTTCTCCTCACATCTCGTCCTAGTTATAAAAGCGGAACAAAAATCATGTTCACAGAAGTTGTTGAGTTGCCTCTTTATGAGATATTTACTCATCACTCACTCATTTGCCAAATTTAATCCTATAAGGGTCACAAATTCTATTTTTGCTTCCGCTGGGCAAAGACAGGATACACCCTGAATGATCCAAGAGACCATTGCAGCACCAACAAACACAACCATTTGCATTCACACTCACATCTAGAGGCAATTAAAAATAAATAAATAAAAAAAATAATGAACATGCTTTTGGAGTGTGGGAGGAAAGCAGAGAACTCAGAGGAGACCCACGAAAGCATGAGGAGCACATGTAAACTCCATACTGAAACACCCTTGTTGAGCACAGGACTTAAACCCAGGACCTTCTTGCTGCTAGGCAGTCGTGCTAACCACTATACCACAGTGCTGCCATTATACGATTAGCGAATACAAATCATATTGAAAACAATAAACCAAATTAGAATACTCCATTGAACCCAGAGGAAATTCTATGCACGCTGTTGTTTCATTTCAATTAAAGAATAAGGATAAAGATAAAAGTTTAAAATTAACATTTTCAAATATACTGTGTACACACACACACACACACACACACACACACACACACACCCCCCCACACACACACACACACATACATATATATATATATATATATATACACACATCTTCTTCTTCTTCTTTTCCTTTCGGCTTTTGCCTTCAGCGGTCGCCACAGAAAACCATCTGCCTCCATCTCACCCTATCCTCTGCATCTTCTTCTCTTACTCCAACTAAGTTCATGTCCTCCTTCACCACATCCATAAATCTTCTCTTTGGTCTTCCTCTGGGCCTTCTGCCTGGTAGTTCCAACCTCAGCATCCTACTACCAATATACTCACTAGCCCTCCTCTGTACATGTCCAAACCATCTCAATCTAGCCTCTCTGACTTTGTCTCCAAAACATCTTACATGTGCTGTCCCTCTGATGTGCTCATTCCTGATCCTATCCATCCTCGTTACTCCCAAAGAGAACCTCAACATTTTCATCTCTGCTACCTCCAGCTCTGCCTCCTGTCCAGGGCCACTGTTTCTAAACCACAAATATATATGTATCAGTGGTACCTCACCTTACGAAATTAATTCGTTCATGAAGTGGCTTCGTAACCTGATTTGTTCCAAGGCCCCCAGTACTACCCCCTAAACCCTTTAAAAATGATTAAAGTATACCTTAAGGCCTTCTTCTGCTTCAATATCGTACCGATGGTAGACGGGTTTCGGCCATATTCCTTTGCGATATCACTCAACCACATGCCACGAGCCCGCTTCTTCTTTACACTCGCACTGGGAATCACTTTCAACGGGAATCACACACACATGTGTGTGTGTGTGTGTGTGCGTGTGTGTGTGTGTGTGTGTGTGTGTGTGTGTGTGTGTGTGTGTGTGTGTGCCTTCTTAGCAGAGTTATAATCTTACAAATGTTTATGCAAGGTTAAAAGCCTGAGCCAAAAAATTTTTGCAATGAGCACACTCGAAAAATTCACAAAACAACAGTAACTCTGTCCTTCACATGTGTTAGAACTCCGTAAAAGAACAATGGGTCGAAAAGCATCATGGGTATTATGGAGATGCAGCTCCATAATAGCCAATGGGAGGGAGCTGCGTCATGGGTATTATAGAGATGCAGCTCTTTCCTAGCCAATGGGAAGCCAGCGGAGAGGGATGTTGGGAGATAGCCAATGGGAGGCCAGAGGGGTGGGATGTCGGGAGATAGCCCATGGCAGAGCAACTTGCGCATTGTTTAAATTTTTGAGATGGCACTTTCGTAACGTGAATTTGTTTTGTATTCAGAGATGGAAATTTTAGGTAAATGCGTTTCGTAACTTGGATTTTTTGTTTGTTGGGTCTTTCGTAAGGTGAAGTACAACTGTTTTTTTATATACATACACAAAGGTCCCTCACTTTCCACGGTTAATTGGGACCGAGATCTCCCTGCAACCTCCGAATTCCTCAAAGTAGGATCACTCCCCCCCCCCCCCGAGTGACATATACGTACATATATATATATATATATATATATATATATATATATATATATATATATATATATATATATATAAAATAATAATAATAATTATTGTTATTTGCTCTACCAAAAGTATTGAGCACTCTCTTACGGAAGGATCTACTCAGAAAATTCTCTCTCTCTCTCTCTCTCGCTCTCTCTCTCTCTCTCTCTCTCTCTCTCTCTCTCTCTCTCTATATATATATATATATATATATATATATATATATATGTATATGTCTGTCTTCCTTTTGGTTTTTTCCATTTTACTCGGGAGTCGCCACAGCGAATCATTTGATTGGCACGTTTGATTTGGCAGAGGTTTTTACGTCGGATGGCCTTCCTGTCACAACCCTTTTTAGCAAGGGACAGAAATACACTGACGACTTTGCAGCTCCTCTTTACGAAAGTCAGCAATGGTTCTTTTACATCAACCTCTCACCATAGACAGTGACAGACATGGCCCGCCTTTGATAACCCAGTTAGCTGCACTGGGGGGGGACAGTGACAACCCTGTGGAGAGTGGGACTCGAACCCCCAACCTTTGGATATGTGTGTGTGTGTGTGTGTGTGTGTGTGTGTGTGTGTATATATATATATTATATATATATATATATAATATCAATAAATACATATTCAACACTATAAATGCTTATAATAACAATGAAACATTCAAAAATAATGCATAAGATGTAAATAAACTGTAAATACACACACGTACAGATGCACCTTTCACATAAAAATGTAAGTAGTGTTGTTGAGGGATTTTGAGTTGGGTTTTTTGTGTTTGTTGGGGTTTTTGCATAATTGGCCTTGTTTTGTGGCATTTTCCTTAACTTTTATTTCCTTATTTTTTAATTCAATGAATATTTAAAAAAAACAAACAAACAAAAAAAACCCACGATGCACCGACGCCACATGAATTGAAGCGCAAAATAGTGAGGGATAACTGAATATGGACTCAGAACCCCCTCAATATTGTACACAACAAACAAATTTTCACATTAACAAAATATTAAATGTAAAATTAATATTAGGATAAAATATAAAAGAGTGAAATTACTTATACAAGGTTGGAACATACGTTCCGGGCAGTGGTGGTCTAGTGGTATAGGGCGCCGGATCGCTGATCCAAAGGTTGGGGGTTCGAGTCCCACTCTCCACAAGGTTGTCACTGTCCCCCCCCCAGTGCAGCTAACTGGGTTATCAAAGGCCAGCCGTGTCTCTCACTATTTATGGTGTGAGGTTCACGTAAAAGAACCATTGCTGACTTTCGACAAGAGTAGCTGCATAGCCTTCAGAGTGTTTCTGACCTGCGATGTCCTGGCAGGTCATCCAGGGTGTACTCTGCCTTCGCCCTGAGTCGGCTGAGATCGGTGCCAGTCTCCCCATGACCCTAATAAGGATTAAGCGATTCAGAAAATGAATGAATGAAAGAATAAAAACTATATAAGTAAAATGAATATAATATCAGAGCTGTTGTCTTGCTGCTGTTGTGATCACACCCACCTGATGTGAAGAGCTCAGATCCTCAGTGATATTGATCCCCATGAACCTGAAGCAACTGACGCTCGCCACCTCTGTTCCCTCGATGTGGATAAGAGTGTGGCCTCCACTACTCCACAGTATCCTGTAGTCCATGATGAGTTCCTTGGTCTCACTGAAGTTGAGCAGCAGGTTGTTGTCCCAGTATGATAATGTCAGGGCTCTTACTTCAGCTCTGTAAGCAGACTTATCTCTGTTTAAACTGCAGCTGATGATGGTGGTGTCATCCGTAAATTTGATGGCTTTGTTGGAGCTGTGAGTGGCCGTACGACCGTGGCTGTACGATGTAGTAGCATACAGTATGGGGCTGAGCACACATCGCTGGGGCTCACTGGTTCTGAGTGTCAGTCTGGAGAATGCCACACCGCTATTCTGCACTGTACAGGAGCAAATTGACGCGGCTCAGGCGTCTCATTAGAATACCTCCCGAATGTCTCCCTGGTGTGGTGTCTCATGCATTTCCAAGCGGTAAGAGACCTCGGGGTTGACCCAGCATATGCTGGAGGGACCGTGTCTCTCGGATGGTCTGGGAATGCCTCAGTGTCTCCCTGGAAGAGGTGGAGGAACTGGGTGGGGAGAGGGACATCTGGACCTCTCTGCTTAAGCTGCCACCCCTGAGACCTGACCCCAAATTAAACAGAAGAAGAAGAAGAAGAAGAAGAAGAAGAAGAAGAAGAGCAAGATAATAATAATGGTGATGATGGTGATGATGAACAAATACAGAATGAATCCTGTCAGTGAGTAGTATGTCCAGTATTATCAATATGATCAGCAGTAGAATAGAACTATATAACAGCGGATGTTGTTGATCCATTCTTTGGTAGGAATGAGTTCCTGTGTCGGTCAGTCGGTGCATTTCGGTGGTATCAGTGTCCGACTGGATGTGCTCCTGTGACTGATCAGCACATTGTCAACTGGCTGGAAGGTATTGTTCAAATTTGCTTTTTTGGACAACATTCGCCACTCCAACACCAACGTCAGGCGCCCAGTTCCATCCCCACAATGTTACTGGGCTTGCAGATCACTCTATTGGCATCAGCAATCCTCAGTCTGCTGCTCCAGCATGCAACAGCATAGAGGATAGCGCTGGCCACAGTTCGGGAGATGTTGAACGACCTTGGCGGCATCATTGAACAGAGACCGCTCTGTCCCGTTTTATAAAGTGCAGTAATGTTCTCAACCCAGTCCAGTTTATTGTTGATATGATCCATCCAATGTATTTATAATCCGCCACCATGACAACATTGACCCCTGGATCAAACGGGGGTTGCTGGTGTTTTGGTTCTCCTTAAACAATCATAATCGACACATTGCTGTATAAATTGTTGCTGCTATAAATCAATTCGGTCCAGGTTCGTGTATCACGTTGATCTATATTTTCAACCTGATACAGTACTTTTATATCCAGTGAAATTAAATGGATGGCATGACCTGATTTAATAAGGAGTGACCTAATTACCCCGCAGTGCTCGTCTTGCCTGTGGTCTTTGGTAATCAGGCCTTAAGCTTTTCCTTCACAAGTCCCAAAGCAATCTCTAAAATGAGCGAAATTGTATATTTTAGATCTCCTTTTTTCCTGGAGTGATACTGTTATAGCCATATATTCATGGTCAGGAGAATGACAGCATATTTACACATTATTTATGTGACATTGTGGCTGAAAGGAAAAGTGTACAAGACGGTGTTGAGGCCAGCGATGTTGTATGGTTTAGAGACAGTGGCCCTGGGGAAAAGACAGGAGGCAGAGCTGGAGGTAGCAGAGATGAAAATGTTGAGGTTCTCTTTGGGAGTAACGAGGATGGATAGGATCAGAAACGAGTACATCAGAGGGACAGCACATGTTAGATGTTTTGGAGGCAAAGTCAGAGAGGCTAGATTGAGATGGTTTGGACATGTACAGAGGAGGGATAGTGAGTATATTGGTAGTAGGATGCTGAGGTTGGAACTACCAGGCAGAAGGCCCAGAGGAAGACCAAAGAGAAGATTTATGGACGTGGTGAAGGAGAACATGAAGGTAGTTGGAGTAAGAGTAGACGATGCAGAGGACAGGGTGAGATGGAGGCGGATGGTTTGCTGTGGCGACCCCTGAAGGGAACAGCTGAAAGGAAAAGAAGAAGAAGAATATTGGCTTTGTAGAAGATCTTGGAGGAAAGCATGAATTCTTAGTGTTTCAGTGCTATAATCTTACCATGTTTGTAACAGTATGTCATCATATTTGTTGTTTCGCTGAAGTTTGCAATTTCGTCTCCAAAAGTAGAATCAAATCTATACTCATATAAAGTGTAATTCTTCCAGATGGTGTGTGGAGTAATCTTAAGTTCCCCTTTATATGGGCCGGCACATGCATTCATTCAGACTCACACCAAGGGACAATGTGGAACGGCCAATTATCCTGATATGCATGTCTTTGCATTGTGGAACAAAACCAGATTGCACAAAGGAAACCCAATCAAGCACAGGATGAACATGCAGACGCCACACATATGCCGATACCAAGCCTGAGACTAATGCTGTGCTTACCACGAAGCCACTATCCCTCATTAGCCACTATCATACCAGGACAAGTCAAGGTTATCTCAGAGCTACCCCAGGATTGGAACTCTGGGCTTTAGGCCTCGAACTGAAAGCCTATTTTTCGTTTCTGTTATTATGCAAAAGCCTCATAGTTTCAACGCCCATAACACACTGCCCTGTGTAAATGCCACCCACACCCATCGAAGAACCAGCGAGAAAAAGTCCAGTGGAGATGGAACGTTTAGAGCGAGCGATCCAGTGGCACACACTGCTGTTGCAGTACAAGCATCAGCATCACAACAGGACACAACAGGATGCAAATGGAAGTTTTTTAAAAACTTGAGATATTCAGAGAGTCCCACTCTCCACGAGGTTATCACTGACTGCCCCTCCCCCCCCCCCATCCCCAAGTACAGCTAACTGGGTTATCAAAGTCCGGCCATGTCTCTCACTGTCTATGGTGAGAGGTTCATAAAAAAAGAACCATTGCTAACTTCTGACAAGAGTAGCCTCATAGCCGTCAGCGTGTTTCCGCCCTGCGATGGCCTGGCTAGCTGTCCAGGATGTACTCTGCCCTTGCCCGGAGTTGGCTGGGATGGGCGCCAGCCTCCCCGTGATCCTAATTAGGACTAAGTGGTTTATGAAAATGAACGAATGAATGAATGAATGAATGAATAATAAATCTCAATTAGATAAACAGCTAATTATATTGCTTATCAAGAGTTTCTGTATTACATCCTGGTTGGTCTCTTCTGGCCCATGGATAATATTGTCAGACATCTTCAGGCTTCTAGCATTGAAGTACCCTGAAGGGAGTGTGATCAAGCCCGAGTAGAACCATGAATGGCTTTGGATCATGATTAATAAGAAGCTGCAATTGGGAGCCTGACCATCTGCATATGCTGCTGATCAGCATTGACGTTTTCTCTCTTAATAGGCCCTTAGAGACAGACAGGGGCCGTCTCTCTGGCCTGTTCACATCCCAACAGGTGTGAGTATTAGGTGTGAGTATTCGTGAAGATCTGCCATATGGTGGGAAGAGTTGGAAGTCATACGCTGAAGCACTGAATTAGTGTAAGTTGTGTGAAAGAGTGGGTTAGTACATTTTGGGCGTACAGAGGCCTTGGAAGGCATTGACAGTCCAGTTCTGGGAGCGGTAGGATTTCAGCAATGTGCCACACTCTGTCCTCATCGAGTATCCCCACTCGGTCATTAGACCACGGAAGGCAACAGTATAATGCTAATGCAATGGTAAATTGTTTCGAGACAGTTCTTTCCAACTGAGAAGTGAATTAGACCTCTCTGCTAGACAAAATATCCTCTGGTATATTATAATGAAATGATTTCTTAATGTGGTCTTTGCAGTCTCCACAGAAGTGGGACATCTGGGATCAGTCGGCTGGCCTTAGGAAATGTGTGAATGACTACGTTATCATTTCGTGATTCAGAGGAATCAGTGATGAACTTTAATGGATATTTGTGTGAAGGGTTAATGTAGGGTAGCAAAGTAGCAAAGTAGGATCGACATCCCTGACTGACGTATAGGTACATGTATATGTGTATATAATATCAATAAATACATATTCAATGCTATAATAAGAATTAAACATTCAAAAATAATGCATAAGATGTAAATAAAATATAAATACACTCACATACAGATGCACACAGTCAGATGCGAACCTCACATAAAAATGTAAGTAGTTTTGAATGGGGGGGTTTTGGGTTGTTTTTTTGTTTTTGTTTGTTGGGGGGGGGGGGGGGGGTTGCATAATTGGCCTTGGTTTTGTGGCTTATTTTTTAATTCGATTAATTTTTTTAAAAAATCGCAATGCACTGAAGCCGCTTGAATTGACTTTCCCTTTCTCCATTTCCATAGCTGAAGTGCCTTTGAGCAAGGCACCTATCCCCAACTGCTCACCAAGCACTCAACAGTGTTGCATCCCACTGTTTCGAGTGTGTGTGTGTGTGTGTGTGTGTGTGTGTGTGTGTGTGTGAGCTCAGTTTGGATGGGTTAAATGCAAAGGCAATATTTTCTCTTGTGAGATTAACACAGTATATCAAAAATAAAAGTAAATAAATAAAAAAAATAGAACATTTGTACCAAGTATTGGCCCTGTGATATCCTGGTGAGCTGTCCAGGGTGTACCCCGTCCCTCCCCTGAAGTCAGCTGTGATGAGCGCCATCCTTCCAATGACCCTAATTAGGACTAAGTGGTTCAGAAAATGAATGAATGAACATTTCAATCAATGCTGGGTGTGATATCGATCTGGCCGACTATGCATCGTGTCATTTGTGTCTTTTCTACATAAACAGATCGTTTGCTACAGTATCAAGTCCGGAACATGTCAAATACGCCTACATATGCCAAGATACGTTGGAGATAAGTTTCATATTAGTCAGCCATAAGTTTGAAATTGGTTCTGGATAAGTTACTAATAAGTTATGAACACGGTCAAAACTGGAATAACATTCATAGTTCAGCATATGCCAGGGTTTTACAAAATGTCATCCTTTGGAATAAGTTCTGCAAATCGTTCATTTGTGACAGAGGCCTAAAGAATTACAGACGCTCCCCAACTTACGAACATTTGTTTTACGAACATACGGACATACGAACAGAGCTGTCCGAAGTCGAAAGTGAAAGTGAAATGAAATTGAAGAACAAGTAGAAATAGAAATGGAGTAAAATCTATAGCAAGATATATCATAAATAAGTATTAAATATGATTAAAGCTGGGGAGCGTCTGTATATGAATGAGAATGGGTCAATTTGGAATGAAATAAAAAATATTTTAAAGCTAAAAACAAACAAAACACAAAATGCACTTCTTTACTCCAGTAAAACGACAGGCCCAGGAATGTTCATTCATTGTTCATTTTCTGACCCGCTTGATCCTAATTAAAGTCGCGGGGAGGCTGGTGCCCATCTTAGCCGACTCTGGGTGAGGGCACAGTGTACCCTGGACAGCTCGCCAGGCCGTCGCAGGGCAGAAACACGCTGACAGCTATGCAGCTGCTCTTGTTGAAAGTCAGCAATGATTCTTTTACATGAAACTCTCACCATAGACAGTGAGAGACATGGCCGGCCTTTGATTACCCAGCTGGCTGCACTGGGGGGGGGGACAGTGACAACTCGGTGAGAGTGGGGCGTGAACTCCAAGCCTTGGGATCAATCATCCAGCACCTAACCTCCAGGCTACCACTGCCCCCGGGAATGTACTTGAAGTATAAATTAGTTCCTCTTTGAAAGACATTACTATCAGCTGTTTGTGTGAAAAGCCTAATGCAGCCGTGAGGGGGGGGCACAAACCAGTGTCTCTCCCTCACGCCGGTCCCAAGCCCGGATAAATGCAGAGGGTTGCGTCAGGAAGGGCATCCGGCGTAAAACAAATGCCAAATAAACTATGCGAATCACAAGAAAGAATCACATACCGGATCGGTCGAGGCCCGGGTTAACAACGACCGCCATCAGTGCCGTCAACCAACAGGGTGCTGATGGAAATTGGACTACTGTTGGTCGAAGACGTCGAAGAAGGAGAGGCGGGAGGCGTGTAAGACCAAAGAGACGATTCATGGATGTGGTGAAGGAGGACATGAAGGTCGTTGGTGTAAGAGAAGAAGATGCAAAGGACAGGGTGAGATGGAGGCAGATGATTCGCTGTGGCGACCCCTGAAGGGAAAAGCCGAAAGGAAAAGAAGAAGAAGAAGAAGTGTAAAAAGCCTAATAAACCATAAAATCTCTCCCTGTTGCTCTCTCTCTCTCTCTCTCTCTCTTTCTCTCTCTCTCTCTCTCTCTCACACCCGCTCACTCCCTCCCTGAATACTTTGTTTTTAAAATATTAACTTTTTTCGTGCTTTTGTTGAAAATCTGATGATTGTTTGCTCTTCAGGGAGTAGGATATTAATTCATTCATTAATTTTTTTGAACTACTGAATCCTAATTAGGGTCGCGGGGATGCTGCTGCCCATCCCAGCCAACTCCAGGCGAGCATAGAGGACACCCTGGGCAGCCCACCAGGCCATCACAGGGCAAAAACACGCTGGCGGCTACGCGCTACTCTTGTCGAAAGTCAGCAATGGTTCTTTTACGTGAACCTCACACCATAGCCAATGAGAGACATGGCCGGCCTTTGATAACCCAGTTAGCTGCACTGGGGGTGGATATTAATTTTTGCATCAAATCATGATTACAGTCAGATGTTGACATCACCTGTTGCTGGAAAACATTGTAGTTGTGAAGACTATTCAACATTTCTATGTAGCTAACATTTGCAGGGATGAGGACTCGCAGGGTGTTCTAAAATACCGCTTTCCTCTCCAGTGGCCATCCTTCCTTTCAGTCATAAAAAAAATCTACACTTATAATAAGTATACCCATCCTGATTTCACAGCTTTTTTATTCCAAGGAAGGACAGCGAGGTTGGATTGTACAGTGATTGCGTGTATTGAATAAATTGTTTGAGTGAGAGCTGAAGAACTTGGCATGACATTTCGCTCTGGCGCACTTCTGTGAATCCTTGCCAGGGCATAGTTTTCTCTCAGCTCTGGTTCCATCCACTTCTTACTGTCAGTTCAATGTTTAAAGTTCAACAAACTTTGCTGTGGATTGCGTTCCCTGCTGAAGCCTGGTTGTTTGCCCTCCTGAACCCTTTTCAGTGATTCAGTGATCAAACATGTCTTTTTAAAAAAGTCTCAAATTAATGATATGATCTGGTGTACAGTTTGCGTGATGTCGGGATGTGTCATCAAATCTTATGCCTTTCTTACGAGTACACCAAAAACGAACCTGATATTCTCAGCACAGTGGTACCTCACCTTATGAAATTAATCCGTTCCAGAGCCTTTTTTGTAACCTGGATTTTTCGTAAGTAGAACCGCATTTTATATGTAAAACGCATGATTCGTTCCAAGGCCCCCAATACTCTCCTTTAAAATGATAAAAGCATACCTTACTTTGTGTTGCCCGTGTCTTCTTAGCAGAGTTATAATCTTACAAATGTTTATGCAAGGTTAAGAGCCTGAGCCAAAAATGAAGTTGCAATGAGCACACTTGAAAACCTCATGAACAAGCTGCTGCTCAAGGGAGCTGCGTCATTACTCCTAGGCAATGGAAGGCCAGCAGGGCGAGAGACAGCCAATGGGCGAGCAACTCGTGCATTGTTTGAATGTTTGAATCTTCTTCTTTTCCTTTCGGCTGTTCCCTTCAGGGGTCGCCACAGCGAATCATCTGCCTCCATCTCACCCTGTCCTCTGCATCTTCTACTCTTACGCCAACGACCTTCATGTCTTCCTTTACCACATCCGTAAATCTCTTCTTTGGTCTTCCTCGAGGCCTTCTGCCTGGTAGTTCCAACCTCAGCATCCTACTGTCAATATACTCACTATCCCTCCTCTGTACATGTCCAAACCATCTCAATCTAGCCTCTCTGACTTTGTCTCCAAAACGTCTTACATGTGCTGTTTCTACTCTCAGTCCTAGACTCATGCTTTTCCTCTTTTCTCGCCGCCTACGGACACGCCTCCCGCCTCTCCTTCTTTGACCAACAGTAGTCCAATTTCCACCAGCACCCTGTTGGTAGTCGTTGTTAACCCGGGCCTCGGCCGATCCGGTATGGAGGTGATATCTGTGATTTGCGTGATAAAGTTTGGCATTAGTTTTATGTTGGCTGCCCTTCCTGCTGACACAACCCTCTGCATTTATCTGGGCTTGGGACCGGCGTGAGGCAGAGACAAGGCTTTGTGCCCCCCCACGGCTGCATTTTTTGAATGTTTGAATGGTGCGTTTGGCGCGTTTCCTAAGGAGAACTTGTTTCATATACAGAGACAAAAAATGTATTAAAATGTTTTCGTAAACTGGATTTTTCGTTTTTTTGGGACTATCGTAAGGAGAGGTACCACTGTATTTTGAATATAAAAAGAAGATGAAAAGATGTTGTATGAGACTTTCTTTATATTCATCCGGGGAATAATTATACTGCATCTCGCATTCATTTATTCGCTGAGCCTCTCAATCACACTAGGAATGCAGAGAGGTTGGAGCCTGTCTCGGCCAACTCTGGGCTAAGGTAGGGTATACCCTGAGTACCTTGAAGAGCTTTCCAGTCCATCACAGGGTGACACACACACACACACACACACACACACACACACACACACACATTTCCATTCACATTCCCACCTCGGGGTAATTTGGAAGTCAGCCTAATGCGCATACCTTTTGACTGTGAGAGGAAACTGGAGTAGCAGCACAGTGCTGCAGTGGTGAGCATATTTGCCTCACAATAAAAAAGTCCTGGGTTTAATTCCCGGGCTCGGGCATTTCTGTGTGGAGTTTGAATACTTTCCCCATACCTGGGTTCACTCCAGGCACTTCAGTTTCCTCCTACAGTTCAAAAAACATGCACAGCAGGCCCATTAACCATTCAAACTTGCCCCTCGGTGTGAGTGTGAGTGTAAATGGTTGTGTGTTTGTGTGTGTGTGTGTGTGTGTGTGTGTGTGTGTGTGTGTGTGTGTGTGTGTGTGTGTTGGCCCTACAATGGCCTAGCGTGCTAAACAGGGTGTATCCCACCCATGCCCATAGTTGGCTGAGATGGGCGTTCCCTAAAACGCTAATTAGGATGAAGCGGCATAGAAAATAAATGAATAAAAGAAAACTGACATACTCAGAGGAGACCCATGCACGCATGGAGAGAACATGCAGACTCCAAACAGAACCGCCCACACCGTCCGGAAATCAGTCCAATGATCTTCTTGCTGTCAGGCGGACTTGGCAACCACACTACATCACCCTGCCACCCTCTGCGAAAAATATGAGGTCTGTGTAAGCACATTTCCTGGTGCTTGCTTTGCTCTCGCTCAGTGTGTACGATTTCCAGGGTGGAATTAACATTGATTTGGTAAACTGAAATACTGTCTGGCATGGCTTCCCATTACCTTATTCTTAGAAATGATTACTGTCCACCACTTCGGAACCTCCACTGTTCTCATGGGTTGAAGCACCAGTGACAACTGCTGTAACTATGAGGATTTAAAGAATGAGGGTCCATGCACAGAAGGTTTAATACCCAATCAATATCCAGTAAACAGTGTCGTTCAATAGGCACTGCTGTATTATAAAACCAGTCATAATAGAAGCGAGTGACAAAAGTCATATATAAGGCACATAACAGTGTAAACGGTTTATAGCTTGCACAGAGCAGGATATGGTGTAGAAGTGAGCGTGAACAGTAAAGGCTGCACTAGAATTCAGTATTCAGAATTCAGTAGAGTGAAACCGAATCTCCCCCTTCAGGGCTTTAGCTCTCTTACTTTGTGACCCACTGAACTAGGATGAGAATGTTTTTGATATAAACTATGTAAGCACGCCTATAAGTCAGACCAGATCATAATATACGATAATTGCTCAGTGTGTGTGTGTGTGGGGGGGTGGGGGTGGGGTGGGGTGGGGTGGGGTGGGGGCATTGTGGCGTAGTGGTTAGCATGTCCATCTCACAGCAAGAAGGCCTGGGTTCGAGTCCAGGCCTGGGTGTTTCTGTATGGAGTTTGCATGTTCTCCCCGTGGTTGTGCGGGTTTCTTCTGAGTACTCCAGTTTCCTCCCACAGTCCAAAATCATGCATAGTAGGTTAACTGGCTGTTCCAAATTGCCCGAATCTGTGAGTGAATCCGTATGTGGCCTGAAGAACCATACAGTAGATTACTGTGATCACAGCCATGACAAGCCCTGTCAAGCTTCAGGGATCGATGTCCATTCCTCATGATTGGATGCAGACATAGACAAGACCTGTGTGTGTGTGTGCGTGTGTGTCTCTCTCTCTGTCTGTCTGTGTGTGTGTGTGTGTGTGTGTGTGTGTCTCTCTCTCTCTCTCTCTCTCTCTCTCTCTCTCTCTCTCTCTCTCTCTCTCTCTCTCTGTGTGTGTGTGTGTGTGTGTGTGTGTGTGTGTGTGTGTGTGTGTGTGTCTCTCTCTCTCTCTCTCTCTCTCTCTGTGTCTCTCTCTCTCTCTCTCTCTGTGTGTGTGTGTGTGTGTCTGTATGTGTCTCTCTCTCTCTCTCTCTCTCTCTCTCTCTCTCTCTCTGTGTGTGTGTGTGTGTGTGTGTTAAGCATAGGGTAAGAGAAAGATGTATGTATAATATTAATTCACATCTCACACACACACACACACACACACACACACACACACACACACACACACATCTAGTCTATGTCTACACCCGATCACAAGGCATGGAAATAGACAAGACTTGTGTGTGTGTGTGTGTGTGTGTGTTAAGGATAGGGTAAGGGAAAGATGTATGCATAATATTAATGCAAACCGGTAGGACTCCTCCACACACACACACACACACACACACACACACACACGTCTAGTCTATGTCTACTCCCGATCACAAGGAATGGAAATAGACGAGACTTGTGTGTGTGTGTGTGTGTGTGTGTGTGTGTGTGTGTGTTAAGGATAGGGTGAGGGAAAGCTGTATGCATAGTACTGTATTAATTCACATCTCACTCACTCATCTGCCAATCTGCTTAATCCCATTTGTGTCGTGGGGTGACTGGAGTCAATCTCAGCCAACACAGAGCGAGGCCAGAATGCACTCTGAACAGCTTGCCAAACAAGCACAGGGGTTTATTCACACTTAGGGGCAATTTGGAACAGCCAGTTAGCCTAATGTGTATGTCTCTGAACTGCGGGAGAAAACTTGAGCACCCAGAGGAAACCTATGCAAGCATGAGGAGCACATGCAATCTCCACACAGAAACACACGAGCCTATAGCCCAGGACTCGAACTCATCACCTTCTAGCTTCTTGCGGACATGCTAACCACCACTCATTCATTCCTTTTCTGAACCATTAAATCCTAATTAGGGTCGTGGGGAGGCTGGTGTCTATCTCAGCCGACTTCAAGCGAGGGCAGAGAACACCAATGACAGCTAGCCAGGCCATCGCAGGGCAGAGCCATGTTGACGGCTATACGGCTAATCTTTACGAAAGTCAGCACTGGTTCTTTTACATGAGCCTCACCATAGACAGTGAGAGACATAGCCGGCCTTTGATAACCCAGTTAGCTGCACTGGGGGGGACCACTACCGTCACTACCATAGCATTAACTACGTAAGGTAAGGTAAAGTCTGTCGGGCTTTTTACACCTGAGCCATAGCAGCTCATCAGGCTGGTGCTTATCCGCGGTTTCCGTAGCGTGAAGCGACCAGGAGTTCAACTCCTCCTGGATGGGCCGCTAGTCCATGGCAGGTTCCCTTCCCAGTATATTTTTACTGGTACCATTTACACTGCTGGGTGAACAGAGGCACACTTGTGGTTGAGACCTTGCCCAGGGGTCTTAGCACAGTGGGGGTCAAACTGGGATTTGAACTCACAACCTCCCGATCATGAGCACAGCACTCTAACCACTACACCAGCGGCCCCATGACATTAACTAGTTGCATTAATTTCTTTCTTTCTTTCTTTCTTTCTTCCTTTCGGCTTTTTCCCCTTTATCGGGAGTCGCCACAGCAAATCATCTGATTCGCACATTTTAATTTGGCAGAGGTTTTTACGTCGGATGCTCTTCCTGTCACAACCCTTTAGCAAGGGAATAACTAGTTGCATTAATATTTATGCCAAAAGGAAGGTCTTCAGCGGGATAGCAAAACAAGTGTGTGTGTGTGTGTGTGTGTGTGTGTGTGTGTGTGTGTGTGTGTAAGAGAGAGGGTGAGAGAGTGCTCCTGTTTTTGCTGACTTAGCATTTAGCATGTGGACCCAGCACTCAGAGGTAGAGTGTAATGTTTGTGGATGTAATTCCCTTTGCAGTATTTGATCGTCTATGGCTTGGTGATGGTTTAATTTTTCAATGCAACAGTGCACTAACCCTGAAAGCACTTAAGTGTGCATTGGGGTAAAAAAATAAAGTACCTTCACATTATTTTCCCTCGTTTTTTTTTATTTATTTATTTATTTATTTATTTTTCAGCTGATCCTGATATAGTAGTTTGTAATTTGGGTTTGTCTATCCCCTGCTTCTGCCTCTGATGATGTCCTTTCTGCAACAGCAAGATCAGAGTGCTTGCGTGCAATTTTAATCAGCCTGGTGAGTGGAGAGGAGAGAGGGAGAGAGAGAGAGAGAGAGAGAGAGAGAGAGAGAGAAGGGGGGGGCGGCACTGGGAGAGAGAGAGAGATAGAGAGCGAGAGAGAGAGAAAGAGAAGGGATGGGGGGTGATTGTGGAAAAGAGAGAGAAGGAGTGAAAGAGGGGTGAGAGTGTGTGAGAAATCGAGAGACAGTTAAGGGAAGGGAGGGGGGACAGAACGTGTATGTGCTGTGCAGCAGCACACAGCATCAGCCAGCATATGGCAGCCCTGCAGTGCTTGCAGACAAGGCAGTGTCAATGAGAGACAGCGCAAGGAAGAGAGAAGAAATTGAAGAACGATCACGAAAGCCAGAAGAAGAGAAGCTCAATTGCAACAACAACAACAACGGGATTAGGATGAGGCTGCTTCGACAAGAAGAAATTGTTTCGTGTAGCCGAAGGAGGACAGAGCTGCCGGTGGGTTTCAGGAGGAGGAGTGTATCATCTGGATGTTTTGCTTTGTGAGCGGTGATTGCAGCTGCCATTGGGACTTTGCGCCACCTGAACTGGGGATGCAGCAAAGCCTGGTCCCAAGAGCGGCACCTTTAGGAACGTCAGGCAAAGACAGTGCTCGGGGGACGAGAAGGAACCACCTGCAGGGTTTTCGAATGGGGCTATCTGTCTATCATTCAAGCTCACCTGCATTCTGCTGGATCATGGTTTTCCTCTGCCTGCTTTGATGATGTGCTCTGCTCTGGCATGCTAGACCACCGGAGTGCATATAAGCCAAGAAGGACCAGTAGCATTTGGATTGCAGTGAAGAGGAAGCAGTCGTCATCGGGAGCTGGCTGATTTGGCACTGGCTCTATCTGCAACTCTGAAGGCTTTCGAAAATTGATTGAGGAATTCTGAATCGAAGGGAAATGTGACATGTGATCTCGTCTTCAAGATGTGCAGACATGATGCAAATACTATCTTCTCTCTCGGCACTTGGCGGTTGTAGTTCAATTACAACATGATCGGGTGATTTTTTTTTTTTTTTTTTTTTTTTTTTTTTGGAGCATTCAGCGTGATAGGCATCTAAATAGACATGAAATAGAATAGGAGAAAAACACATCGACACTTTTTTGGCATTTCAAAAAGTCCACAGTCATAGAAAGAGTTTAAAAAAAAAAAAAAAAAAAAAAAATTGGAAAAAAAAAACAACAACAAAAACAAACAAACAAAAAAAAAATAACGATATCATTAAACAGGTTTGATTAAGACTTGTAACCTAAAGGATTGTGTGATTCTAAGAAAAGAACATATGCATATCAGGGAGTTTTGCTGCCTCTTTGTAGCTCACTGTGGGTGTGATGATCTTGCTGCAGCGCAAGGTTCCCTGAGCACATTCTGATCTTCCATTCACAACACCAACCCTCTCCCCTTTAAGGCCAAACAGTTGAATCAAATAAAAGGGACTGAAGTATGTACGCATTGCCCCCAGATATTTCTTCGCTTTAGAAGGACAATGCCAAATTATCTTTCCAATCTGGACTTGCTTCCTTGAAGCCACCCTTTGAAAAGGACTACTCACAGATCTCTACCTCCTTGGCCCTCAATCCAACAACAAGGGCTCGTTTTTATCTCTGTGTTTTGTGGGCCCCTGCTCTGTTGGCGGCCCCTCAACCAAGCCTGGATCGTGCCGTGCTGCTGCTGTTGCCCGTGGCTCTGCTGGCCGAAGATGATGTGGCAGTGCCATGTCTCGGCCTCTGAGTGCCGCTGCTACCGGCTGAACGGCTTCTCACTGCTCAAACGCCTCCCTCACTCGGCAGATGCTGCAGGAAGCCGGGTGCTGGAGCAGTCGGTGGGGGAGTGGCTGGAACACGTGGGCTTTCCTCAGTATGAGAGTAAGCTGCTTGTAAATGGATTTGATGACCTGCGCTTCATGGTGAGTCCCGAGTATATGAACTGAAAAATCACTGATGTTGATCTTGTGAGTGTACATGTCAGACGGACTGTCATTTATTGCTCGAAACTATTTCTACACAGAATGCAGGAAGGAGGTCAGTGCAAATGAAATGGGCATATAGTTAGACTAAATGAAGATAAATAAATAACGAGTAATTCTACATTTTAATTTAAAAATCAAAGAATGTAATAATGGGGAAAAAAAACAGCATACGCTACTTCAGTGTATATACTGTAGTGTTTTTCGTTGGAAAGCACTTCAATCAGATTTCACTGTTTCATATAAATATATTTTTATAATTATTTGATGCTACTTCAATGTACATAATCATATATGATTACATTATTTTGGGTTTAACACATGGGTGTCAAACTCATATTCACCGAGGGCCACATCACTAAATTTTGAAGTCATCTGAATCACTCAACAGCAATTCAAAAACAGCAGCCATGAAATCTGCAGAGCAATATTATCATTCGTTCTTTTTTCCTTTATTTGCTTACCTTTTCTGACGATGTGGGGCCGGTGGCGTAGTGGTTAGGGTGCTGCGCTCATGATCGGGAGGTTGTGAGTTCAAATCCCATTGAGACCCTCACTGTGTTAAGGCCCCTGGGCAAGGTCTCAACCACAAGTGTGCCTCTGTTCACCCAGCAGTATAAATGGGTACCAGTAAAATATACTGGGAAGGTAACCTGTGATGGACTCGCGTCCCATCCAGGAGGAGTTGGACTCCTGGTCGCTTCCTTCACGCTACGGAAACCGGGGATAAGCACCGGCCTGATGAGCCACGAGGCTCGGGTGTAAAAATCCAACAGACTTTACCTTACCTACCTTACCTTTTCTGATGATACTTGCCCGTGACAAGCGAGCTTGCAGTCTTTCCTGAGTCATGAATGGCTAACTGTGTACTTGAGATAGGTTGCCTCACCTAGTGGATGGATGATGAATTACTTTTCACGGTAGCGGTTGGTGCAATTAATGTATGATAATCATATACTTTATAAGCTTGTGTGGGCCACGTAAATTGAGTTGGAGTTGGAGCCTTGAGTGTGACACCTGTGGTTTAACACATTGGATTTGATAAAACTGTGCAGGGCAGTAATGTAATGGAAGATGAAGACCTTAGAGAAGTTGGCATCACTGACCCTGGTCATAGGAAGAAAATTCTTCATGCAGCAAAGAATCTACCAAAGGTAACATTTATAATATCACCAGAAGTAATGTTTGCTTAATATTTTTCATGTCATTCTTGAACGTCATTTTTTTTGTATCCCTAGGTGAAAGCTCTGGGTTGCGATGGTAGTACCTCGCTGGCCACCTGGCTGGACAATCTAGGTCTTGGAGAGTATCTCCACAACTTTCTATCAAGTGGTTATCGCACACTTGAGTGTGTAAAGAATCTGTGGGAGCTGGAGATTGTCAACGTAAGAGTGGTTCATTCTTCCCTCTAATTCAGTTGTGACGTAGCTTTGACTTTCTTTATAAGTTATAAAATCATGTGCTTGATATACTTTCCACCTATATTGAGCTTTCTCAAATGAATTTTAAGACACACACACACACATACAGTTTGTTAGCCTACGTATATTTTTACTTTGCTTTGACCAATACTGGTGATCCAGGCCCGATACTGTGTGTGTCCTCTCGTCTGTAGGTATTAAAAATTGGCCTGCTTGGCCACAGGAAGAGAATAATTGCTTCCATTGCTGAGCGGCCCTATGAGGAAGCACCTTCGAAGTCTAACCACGTCTCCAAACTTCAGGTGACTGACATGTTGTGCTATATTGTGCTAAACATTCATTAATTCATTCATTTTCCATACATTCCAATCCCTCCAGTTGTCAAAGGAAGACTGAAGCCTATTGCAACCTACTCTGGGTTAAAGCAGATTACAATCTAAACAGATCACCAACCCATTGCAGGGCCAACACAGATTCAATCATTCATGCTTGCACTCACACTCACCCCTAGGGGCAATATGGAGCAGACAGTCCTTAAACATCAGTCTAATGTGCATGTCTTTGGGCTGTAGGAGGAAACCGGAGTACCCGGAGGAAAACCAGACAGGTATGATAAGAACATGCAAACTCCTCACAGCAAAACGAGCTGAGAACTCAAACCCAGGACCTTATTGCGTTGAGGCTTACATCGAACACGGGGTGTCCCAGCTCCAACATCTCTATGACCTTAATAAAGTGGCTCTGAAAATCAAATGAGATTAAATTCATTAAATTCTGCAGCCATGAAATGCAGGAATGGATTTTTATGAACAAATAAAATGACACTGATTTGAGAAACATGAAATATATTCATTTGGTTGGTGTTTCACATTGCTGTGTTCAATGAACACAGTCAAAGCAAATGTAGAAATACAGGGATCCCTCGCTACTTCGCGCTTCAATTCATGCGGCTTCAGTGCATCGCAGGGTTTTTTTAATATTCATTGAATTAAAAAATAAGGAAATTAAGGAAGAATATGGGAAAAAGTTAAAGAAAATGATACAAAACAAGGCTAATTATGCAAAAAAAAAAACAAAAAACAACAAAAACCCTAAACAAACAAAAAACAATCCAAAACCTCCAATCACCAATCAAAACGACTTACATTTTTATGTGAGGTGCACATCTGTGTGTGTGTGTGTGTGTGTGTGTGTGTGTGTGTGTGTGTGTGTGTGTGTGTGTGCGTCTGTATGCGTGTATATTTATATTTTATTTACATCTTATGCATTATTTTTGAATGTTTAATTCTTATTATAAGCATTTATAGTGTTGAATATGTATTTATTTGTATTATATACACATATACATGTACGTATACATCAGTCGGGGGGGTGTTGATCCTACTTCGTGGAATTTGGTGGTCGTGGAGGGATCTCGGTCCCAATTAACCACGGAAAGTGAGGGATCCCTGTAACTGCTTTCTTATTTACTTGTATTTTCTATACTGCACCAATAAGACTTGGGTGCCTACAAAAGTGCTACCCTAATATTTAGTGTGTGTGTGTGTGTGTGTGTGTGTGTGTGTGTGTGTGTGTGTGTGTGTGTGTGTGTGTGTGTGTGTGCGCAGATTCAAGACCTCTTATCTCAGAACTCAGCTCCTCTCGGTTATATGGACCCTCATACGAGTCGCTCCATGGACACGCTACTGCCACTGGGAGATTACGGAAGGAGAGGCAGAGATCAGGAGTGCAATGTCTCACTTCGCTCTTACAATGAGAGGCCACGCTCACACGTGAGTCTTCTTACTGGTAGTAGAAGGTTGCATCGAAAAAGTTATACAATCTGTATTTTTAAATTACAATACAGTAGTTGTTGCTCTGAGCATCATCTTGGTGCAGCAGGTAGCACTAGAATCTGGGGAATTTTTAAAGGATTCTTTCCCATTCCAGTATCGAGGTAATTTCATAACAATTTCTAGGTCCATTCATTCATTAATTTTCTGAACCACTTAATCCTAATTAGAGTTGTGGGAAGGCTGGCGCCCATCTGAGTCGACTCTGAGTGAGGGTGGAGTACACCCTGGACAGCTCGCCAGGAGATCACAAGGCAGAAACATACTGATGGCTATGTAGCTACTTTTACAAAAGGTAGCAATGGTTCTTCTACATTCCTCTCACCACAGATGGTGAGAGACGTGGCTGGTCTTTGATAACCCAGTTAGTGATGGGGGGGACGGGGGGGACGGGGGGGACGGGGGGACGGGGTTGGCAGATACAACACTATGACAGTAGGACTTGAAACCCCAACCTTGGGATCAATAATCCAGCACCGTACCACCGGGCCATCACTGCTGACATTTAATCTTTTTAATTATAATTCCCATATACTTTTATATTGGTCATGAGATGGAGAATGTTCACTTAAGATTCAACTACTCACGCTCAATGAATTCTATAAGTGATCATATACTTAAAGTAATTAAATGGTAGATAGATAAGTGATGGGCGGCATGGTGGCGTAGTAGTTAGCATTCTCCCCAGATGTTCTTGTGTGGGTTTCCTCCAGGTACTCCTGTATCCTCTCACAGTCCAAAAACATGCACAGTAGGTTACCTGGCTGCTCCAAATCACCTGTGAGTATAAATGCTTGTGTGAGTGTCGGCCCTGTGACGGCTTGATGAGCCGTCCAGGGTGTACCCTGCCTGCACCCATTAGTCAGCTGCGATTGGTGCCAGTTTCCCTACGACCCTAATTAGGATTACACGGTTCAGAAAAGGAATGAATGAATGAATAAACGATGCCTTGCGCTTGGTCCGTGTGAGCTCTGCGGAGCTGAAGCCCATTACGTACATAAAAGTATGATTTTGTAATTGAGTGTGGAGAATGCCGTCCCTTTTGGGATCATGATGATGATCTTAGGGCGGTAGGATGGCATACTCGTCAGTACTATACATCCACCTCAAACGAAGAAGGTCTTGGGTTCAAGCCCCTGGTTCGGCAAGGGTGTTCCTGTGTGGAGTCTGTATGCTTTCTCTGTGCTAGCACAGGTTTCTTCAGGGTTCTCTGGTTTCTTCTCACATTCCAAAGACACATTTGGCGAATGGGCTGTTCCAGATCGCACCGATGTCTGGATCTCTGTTAATGGTTCTATGAGTGCGAGTGTGTTGTTCCTGCAATGGTCTGTCAAGTTTTTTAGGATGTATGCTGCCCAGTGTTTGCTGAGATAGGCTCTAGCTGCCCCGAGAAGGATTAAGCTGTTTGGCAAACAAGTGAGTGAGTGAGTGAGTGAGTTCTGAACTTGGCTCGAGTCTGCATCACGTGGAAGTCAAAACACCCCAGTCACATTCAAAGCTTCTTAGAAATCAGATGCATTTGTTTCTGATTCAAATGAGTTCAATTTGCATATAATCATCTTCCCTTACATCCCTAAAAGGCATCTTTTGTAATTGCATGGTTCTTGTTTGTTTGTACCTGTCACTTATATTTTCTAAGGAATACAGTTGGTTCTATTCCCCATAAATAAACAGTGAGTATAAAAGGATTGCCTCGATTCAAAATAATCACAATTCATTTCCTTTGTAGCCTGAAATGAACACACACACACACACACACACACACACACACACACACACACACACACACACACACACACACTTCAAGTTGTATTTACTCAATGAAATGTCTCCAAGCACAGTGAAAGATATATAAGGATCCCTCGCTACTTTGCGCTTCAATTCATGCAACTTCAGTGCATCGCGGGTTTTTTTTTAAATATTCATTGAATTAGAAAATAAGGAAATTAAGGAAGAATAGGGGAAAAGTTAAGGAAAATGCTGCAAAACAAGGCCAATTATGCAAAAAAATCCCAATCAAACAAAAACAAAAAACAACCCAAAACCCCCCAACAAAACTGCTTACATTTTTATGCGGTGCACATCTTGTGTGCGTCTGTATGTGTGTGTGTATTTATATTTTATTTAAATCTTATGCATTATTTTTGAATGTTCAATTGATATTATATACACATATACATGTACGTCAGTCAAGGGGGGTTGATCCTATTTCACGGAATTTGGCGTCACGGGGATGGGGGTGGGGTCTCGGTCCCAATTAAGTGTGGAAAATCAGGGTTCCCTGTAATAGCAACAATTCACAGAAACAAAATAAAGCATGAAAAGCAGAATCGCTGAGATGGTTAAAGGAACAACTGATGGACTGAACCAGGACAGTTCTTCGTAGTTCCAAGCACGTTTCATCTCCTGCTCATGGATTTTATTCTGCTCCTGCAGAAGTTGGCTTCAACCCTGTTAATGAAGAACTAAAACCCTGCAAAATTTAAAAACCATACAACAAACAAAATCTCGACTCCTCTTTTCAGTGATGAAGACCTTCTGAGGGCAGTAATAAGTGAGACAGGTGTGCATGATTGGGGTTGGAGCCAAAGTGTTCAGGAACATAGTTGGGGACCCCTGTATTAGGGACAGGTAAAGTTGGGAGAGACTTAAAATAAGATTTCAAAGTTGATCTAATATTTAAGTCCTAAAGTGTAGCGATTGCATTTTCTTTGCATGTTGTGTGGGTTCCCTCTGGGTAATCCAAGTTTCCTTCCGTATTCCAAGGATGTACTCATTATGTCAAGTGCCAACTTGGAAATCGTCATGTATGTGAATGTGGGCGTGATTGGTTGTTTGTTCCGTGTAAGCCCTGTAATACACTGGGGACCTGTACCCTCTGTCTCGCCCTAAGTCAGCTGGGATTGGTTCTAGTTTCCCCTGTCTCCCTGATGAAGGGATGGTATAGATAATAGATGGATGGATTCTGGGAATATCGACACATCTCAGTGTGTGCTGAAGGATTATTGAATGTATATGACGTTTGAGGCCTTGTGTTGGTTCTGCAAAAGACACCTGCATGGTACTCTGACAGATGTAGCCACATGGGCTTGAGATACCTCAGAAAACCAATGGCACGTATTACAATCTTCCACTGGGTCCGGATAGATCATTTGGGACACATGTTTTCATTGGCATTCTGCTTAATCCTCACTTGCAGACTTACAACTGCTTTAATTTGCAGCATACTTGGCATACATCTTTTTTCTTCTTTTCTTTTCGGCTTTTCCCCTTTTTCAGGGGTCACCACAGCGAATTATCTGATTCACATATTTGATTTGGCACAGGTGCCGTTCCTGACACAACCCTTTAGCGTGGGGCAGAAACACGCTGACGGCTTCGCAGCTCCTCTTTACGAAAGTCAGCAATGCTTCTTTTACATCAACCTCTCACCATAGACAGTGAGAGACACGGCTGGCCTTTGATAACCCAGTTAGCTGCACTGAGGGGGATGGGGGCAACACTCACAACCTTGTGGAGAGTGGGACTCAAACCCCCACCTTAGGATCAGCGATTCAGTGCCCTTTACCACCAGGACACCACTGCCCTCCATACCTGGCATACATGGCATCAAAAATTCTAGTTTCAATTTTATATATATTATATGAGGGCAGTAGTGGCCTGGTGGTAAAGGTGCTGGATCACTGATCCTAAGGTTGGGGGTTCAAGCCCCTCTCTCAACAGGTTGTCACTGTCCCCCCAGTGCAGCTAACTGGGTTATCAAAGGCCGGCTATGTCTCTCACAGTCTGTGCTGAGAGGTTCGTGTAAAAGAACCATTGCTGACTTTCAACAAGAGTAGCTGCAAAGCCGTCAGCGGGTTTCTCCCCTGCAATGGCCTCTGCCCTCACCCGGAGTCGGCTGGGATGGACACCAGCCTCTCCATGACCCCATTAGGATTCAGTGGTTACACAAAATGAACGATATATATATATATATATATATATATATATATATATATATAAAATATAAATATAAATATATATAAAATGTGTATGTGTATAACATGATAAGAAGAAGTAATAGACTAACACTGGCCATATATTAAGATGTTGATGTAAATAATATTGTATAATTCATACCATACAATAATAACAAGGATAGCAGAGCTAAGAACATCTTCAGTATTTTCATATCCATTTTTCCATATTTCTGTGAAGAAATAAATATCACAAGTAACATTTTATATTTTCATGCCATGCATGAATTGAGGCGGTAATTGCACAGACTTAAAAAAAAATATTTACAGAAACCTAAAAATAAACTGTACTCAGTATACTTAGTGAAAATCTCTGGCTAATCTCATTGCTACTGAAGAAAAACATCATTTAATCATAAACCCCATCAATATGTCTGTATTTTTGGGGCAATTTCGAAATGTTTTAAATAATCCTTATTATATTAAAAATGTGAAGGCAAGCTTATAACCTTACAGTGAAAAAATTTAGGCACAATAGATTTATGGTCTCGTTCCATGTGACATTGACTGCACCTCTTTTCTTGATGTCACGTGAATCAAGTCATGCTATTTCTCTCAAGCACGTTCATTTCTCAGTACTTTAAAGGGCATTAACTGCTAAGTTATGCACTATCAATTTAGACATCCCAATACAGTAATCCCCCTTAATGGGGACCAGCCCCTCCCCCCGTGAAATTCGAAAAACCGCAAAATGACTTCTGCCACTTCTTAAGGACACCCACCCACCCACCTATGTATTATCTAAAATTTATATAGAAGTTAATTTTAAAGTGTTCTATGCATGTTAATGTCATATAGGCAACATGAATTAATATATAAATAAAGTATACGCCTTATAATGACAATAAATATATAAATACTGTATAACAAACCTTATAAATAACAAATCCACGGCCACGTCGAGAAGGAGAATCACTGGCGCCTCCAGAGCCTTTGCTTTCGTACGTATCATGTTAGTGTCCAAACTCACATTATTTTTATGGCAGTCCGTAATCCACAATGATAAGGCATTTTCCATTTTCACAACAGATATGGTCTGTACTAGTTGGCGGTATTTAACTCTCGTTCTCTCTTTCCTCATACACTGCATGCAATGGTGAGGGGCGTGGCTGTTACCAGCAGGCGAAATCCAGGGAGCGCACCTGAATTCACTCAGCCGTCAGCGTTCTATAAATAGCTCTGTGCTTGACCAGTTTCTGTGTTGACACTCTCCCAGTGATTTTTTTGTTTGTTTTTTTTTACTTTACTACGGTGAACATGATTTTTCCGGCACCCCAGTGCTTCCCCTGAGCTCAATAAATGTTAATGTTTCATGAAAGAGGAAAGGTGTGTTGGATGCTGGGAAATATAATCTAGACCAATCAGCGAGCTGGATTCACAGCCAATCAAAGAACACTTAAATCAAGAAGTAGAACAGAGCATGTTGGGTAGCATAGTTGAATGTACATGTAATGCTATAGTGTGCGTGAATTTTGAATAATCTTTAATTTTTTAATTTCCCAATGGGAAGTCCCGCAATATTGCGGAGACGCGAAGTAGGAAACGCGAAGTGGCGGGGGATTACTGTATACCTGAATTTGCTCTGAATAATCAAGTGTGGGAAGCACGGTGGCGTAGTGGTGAGCACATCAACTTCACAGCAAGAAGGTCTAGGTTCAATTCCCAGTTCCGGTGTTTCTGTTCAGAGTTTGAGTGTCCCTCCCGTTCTGGCCTGGGTTTCCTCCGCGTTCTCTGGTTTCCTCCCGCGGTCCAAAAACATGCACTGCAGGCTAATTGGCTGTTCAAACTCGTCCTGAGGTGTGAGTGTGAATGGTTGTGTGTGTGTGTGTGTCGCCCTGTGATGGCCTGGTGAGCTGTCCAGGATGTACCTCCCCAGAGTTGGCTGAGATGGTTACCAGCCTCCCCACGACCCTAATTAGACTTAAGTGGCTTACAAAATGGATGATAATCAAATGTATCCTCATGTTCTCTACCGTTCAATAAATGAGTGCTTGGATCAATAGTACAGAATTCTATACTAACAGCAACACATTCAGTCAGAAATGTAAGAACACTAAAGGATTGTCTTCAACGTAATAGTTTATATTTTGGCACTCACTCTGAGTGTCTTAATTTTTTTTTTATCTCATTTATACAACCAAACAGTTAAGGATTAAGGATCTTGTAGGAGTTTCAGCAGTGGCAGCTTGGTGAATATATGGAAATATTGGAGCTTTATCCTCTGATCAGCTGAGCAGTGTCCCAGAGCCTTAACCATTGGTCCAGGGCTACCACAATCTATGTACCCTTTAATCAGGATGTGGCCAACAGTGTCTGGACATTGTGGAGGAATTGGCCAATCGCCAGTACCACATACTATGAAATTTATATTTTCTGCTCTCTATATAGGCGGCTCAGTTGTGAGCACATCTGCTTTACAGCAAGAAGGCCTGGGTTCGATTCCCTGGCTTGAGTGTTTCTATGTAGAGTTTGCATGTTCTCTCTGTGCTTGTGTGGGTTTCTTCCGAGTACTTGGATTTCCTCCCACTGTCCGAAGTCATGCACAGTAGGCTAAACGGCTGTTTCAAATCTCCCCATGGTGTGAGTCTGTGGGAATAGTCGTATGAGTGTTGACCATACAATGGCCTAGTGAGCTGTCCAGGGTACACCTGGACCTGCTCGCCCAGAGTCTGCTGATATGAGTGCCAGCCTCTCCAGGATCCTAATAAGCATTAAGTGACTTTAAAAATGCATGACTGAATGGCATCGATATGATAACTCACCTAAGCCAGCACTGCAGCATGACCCACTCTCATATGACTTGAACAACCACAGACTGTGAGCTGTTGAGAAAAGGAATCGGCAGCCCTGGATGACAGAATGCTAACACAACAAGAAGATATGACAACTTGTGTTTCGAGAAGAAAGTATTTATTAAGACATACACCAAGGATACATCAAACTGAGACGAAATGAGGGAACTGTCCAATTCGGTAACATCCACCGTGCCTTCCACCAGATTAAAGTACAGACGACATGGGGACACCAGTATCTAATGCTCCCAGCGGAGCCACACCAGTTAAACAGATCTTACAAATAAGATACAAGAACAAGTGAATCTTATACAGTGGTACCTCACCTTACGATAGTCCCAGCAAACGAAAAATCCAGGTTATGAAAAACATTTTCCTAAATTTTTGTCTCTGTATACGAAACAAGTTCATGTTACGAAAGCACCATCTCAAAAATTCAAACAATGCACGAGTTGCGCTCCAAACATCCCGCCCCGCTAGCCTCCCATTGGCTATCTCCTAACACCCTGCCCCACTGGCCTCCCATTGGCTAGGAGGGATGACGTAGCTCCCTCCCTTTGGCTATCTCACAACATCCCACCCCCGCTGGCCTCCCATTGGCTAGGAGGGATGATGCAGCTCCCTCCCATTGACTATTATGGAGCTGTATCTCCATAATACCCATGATGCTTTTCGTGTAAAGGACAGAGTTACTGTTGTTCCATGAGTTTTTCGAGTGTGCTCAATGCAACTTTATTTTTTGGCTCAGGCTTTTAACTTTGCATAAACATTTGTAAGATTATAACTCTGCTACGAAGACATGGTCAACACGAAGTAAGTACCTGAAAAGGTAAGCTTTTATAATTTATAAAGGGTTTAGGGGGTAGTATTGGGGGACCTTGGAACGAATCACGCGTTTTACATGTAAAATACTTTTCTACTTACGAAAAATCCACGTTACGAAACTGCCTCCGGAACGGATTAATTTCGTAAGGTGAGGAACCACTGTAACCAAATTTCACTGGAGCACAGCATGCAATGATCATAGCGGAAAGGCGCGGAATGCAGTCTACGAAAGAGCTTTGGCATTTTTACACAGAAAATGGGTGAAATCCCTACAGAAAGGTGGAAATCCCTCTGATCGAGTCTGTGCTGGATGAAAGCATACACTTGAGCCCGTGTTTAAGACAGGCTGATCTCTGAACCCTGCTTTGTATTTGCTTGATCATTTATTATAAGGCGGGTTAAACATGGCTGTGCATGCGGTGTGCTCACTACTCCGTCTGTGCTCACGTGATCATCGGCATGAGGAGGATGATCATGCCGACTCAATCGAAGTCTCAAGCAAACCACAATCAGCAATGGATCAGTGAATCACAAGAAGGTGAAATACTCACAGTGTGCCATCGATTGGTCTTCAGGGGCCATGTCTTAAAGTGAGGGGCAAAACACCTGGGAAATGCTCAGGCTGATGTTGCTGCTGCTGCTGCTGCTGCTGCTGCTGCTGCTGATGGTGCTGATGGTGCTGATGGTGTGTGGTGTGTAGAGCACGGAACACTCACGGATTTTTTTTTTTCCGTGAACGTGCTTTTGAACAAATATTTTGGTCTGCCGGAACATACGGAAGTAGAGTAAGACTTGAGGAATAACTACGCAATCACACGGAATGACTCGGAAGACAAGGGAATAATTGTGGAACGTTTGCGGATGACAACATTTTTGCATATGTAAGTCTGCCGTGCTCCAGTGAAATGGGGGTATTAGCCAGTTTCGGATTACTGTACTGTAATAGGACACAGCCCTCGGGGCCGGTGACGTAGTGGTTAGGGTGCTGCGCTCATTATCAGGAGGATGTGTGTTTAAATCTCAGTTAGAACCCCACTGTGCTGAGACCCCTGGGCAAGGTCTTAACCACAAGTGTGCCTCTGTTCACTCAGCAGTATAAATGGGTACCAGTAAAGTATACTGGGAAGGTAACCTGCGATGGACCAGCGTCCCATCCAGGAGGAGTCAAACACCTGGTCGCTTCATGTTATGGAAACCGGGGATAAGCACCGGTCCGATGAGCCACTAGGCTCGACTCAGACTGGTGGTGGTGTTGCGGGTAATTAGTTTATGGCCGCACACTGTACATTTTCTGAGATTTGAGATCTTGACGAGGCAGCCCTCATGTCTGCATGGAAAAAAAAATACAATTCACTCAGCATGGAATTGGTGAGGCTCCCACACCTCCCTGAAGTCTACAATGGAAAATAGAAGTAGAAGAGTAGAAGGAGGCCCCCTGCTGTTTGTTCGTGTTGAACAGATCTCCTAGAAAGTAACAGAGATAAGCTTTAAGGTATTCTATATTACTCTACATAAAGAAATGGCATTTCTCCAGAGGAAGGAAATAATAACATTTCAAAAGAAGTAACTACATCAAAGGTTACTGTGTTTATTATTATTTTTTAATTGAATCAGCTTCATAGAATATCAATGCAATAATTGTCAGTCAAGGTGATACGGAGATACAGTTTTCTCAATTTAGATGTTTGATAAAACAATAACCCTTGAACATGTGTGTGTGTGTGTGTGTGTGTGTGTGTGTGTGTGTGTGTGTGTTGGTCCTGCAATGGTCTAGTGAGCTGTTCAGGGTACACACTGGCTTCGCTTGGTGTTGGCTGAGATAGGCTCCAGCCTCCCCATGACTATAATGGGATTAAGCAGTTTGACAGATGAGTGAGTGAATAAAAACAGAGTCATGTTCCCTCATTCATCATTCAAAACTGTCACTGATCAATGAAGTAGCTTTAAGGATGGACATAGCAAAATAAATCTTTTTAAAAAGATGATGAAAGTGAATGGTAAAATAGACTGAAAAGATCAGCTTGATTAGATCGACTTGATTGACACTTTTGATTGACATTAGTGTTGCTCTGATGATGAAAGTAACAACAATTGCTTTCTCTACATAGTAAATGTCAGTTGACTAGATTAAACAAAGCGGAATATGCATTGTGTGATAACTGACAGCATGAACATGAACATGTTGTTTTCACTTTGCTTTCATGTCGTATCATAAAGGGAGACATTCGCGACTCAGGCAACATGAAATCAAAAGATTTAGGCACTTCCGAAAAACGAAACTTCAGGAAAAAAAATATTTCTCCTGATAAAAGGTTTCTATGTAAATGTGCTTTGATGATGCAATCGATGACATAATGTCATGTAATCATCACGTTTTAACCAGCCCCTTATGAAAGTTTTGATATTGTCTGAAAGTGTTATACTATTAAGGTAATATTTCTTGAATGGAGACCTACTATCACCACAGGGTAGTCAGATGCCATTGCGCTGGGTTGGTTCATTTCCGTAAGGAGATGATATTAATATTATACAGAAACATTATGTGCTTTCTGAGTATGATTGGGTTAAAAGCCTTTCTATTTAAATGAGTAATGCATTGTACGACAGTAATAGTTTATTTTGCCAGCAAAAAATGAAGATGCTGACTGCATGTGGCACATAGAATTCTGTTTACACTGTTAAAATGTTTTATTTACATATTTATTTTATTAAAAGAATGTATTTTATTTTAATGCTTGAAACAAGTAAGAGTTTGAGGGAAGATAGAGTAGGAGAAGTTGCTATCTTGACATTAATTCAAATTGCAATGGTGATGTAGCTACATGAGAAAAATAACCACTAGGTTCCCACATGTACACGTACACAGATGTACATAGTATTCCTGACACTAAAAGTCAGATTGATGCTCTACTAATTTCAGTTGAGATGGTGTTCGGTTTGCGGAGCTCCACTACAAGCATGAAGTTGCATTGTCTTTCTGAAACCATTTGTTTACTCCTGTGCACAAGTACCAATCACCCCTGGAATGGGCACAATTATCGTATTAAACTTTGCTGTCCTTTTTATTCTCTTCAAGTTGTATCTTCTCTTCTGGTTCTCAACACTCGATCTCATATTTTCCCACTTTTTACAAATTACTGTACGGTATGTTGTTCTGCCAGATCTTCAGTCACATGGTCGTAGTATTCTCAATCTCTCTCACTCACTCACTTTGCAAAATTTCTTATTCCTACCAGGGTTGTGGGGAAGCTGGATAATAACAAAGATTTGTTTTAAAATGCATAAGATGTAAATAAAATATAAATACACACACACACACACACACACACACACACACACACACACACACACACACACACACACACACACAGATGTGCACCTCACAAAAATGTAACTAGTTTTAATGGGAGGTTTTGGGTTGTTTTTTGTTTTGTATTTGTTTAAGGTTTTTGTTTTTTGCGGGTTTTTTTTTTTTTTTGCATAATTGGCTTTGTTTTTGCGGCATTTTCCTTAATTTTTTCCCCTATTCTTCCTTAATTTCCTTATTTTTTAATTTGATAAATGCACTGAAGCCACATGAATTGAAGCCTGAAGTAGTGAGGGATCCCTGTATACAATGTCAGTAGAAATAGTAATTAAAAAATCTTAATGTTTGCTAATATCACGGTACCCAGCGCAGGGATCAAGAAAAAACAAATGGTTTCAGAAAGGCATAGTGGCTGATTCAATTTCGTTTCCAAGAGATAACACTGTGTTTCATGTTTATTTAATATATGTAGGAGGTGAATGGGAAAGGCATCTTTAAATAATTTGAGATGTTCGGTTCTGAGCCTAAACAGTGGGGCAGAGAAAGTGATGCAACAGGAGCCTTTTAATTAATTATACATGGCTGTACATTAATCCATTGAGAGGTTATGAGGTTTATGTCTGTGCTTGGTGCTGGGCTGGACTGAAATACATGATATCCTGCAGTAAAAACACAAGTCTCATTCATATGAGTCTATGAAAGCACACAGCTCTACAGTTTTCTGTGCAGTTTTTGAACTTCATGAAGTATCCTCTGAACTTAAGTCCATGGTTGGTGAACCAGGAAGGCACTTGAACATTTCGGGAAAAACCAAGGCAAACATTTTGGTGTCTCCCATGTAAATAATGATTGATGCATATTATTTCCTTGATTTAAACACCTTTTCAGCTGCTTGCTTTGGATTACTAGAATAAATCAAATGCCATTTCACATCAAAACACCATTTTGCAATTTAACTCAGCAGTAGGGAGAGCTACTTTATATATATATATATATATATGAGTGGGGCAGTGGTGGTCTAGTGGTATAGGGCGCTGGATCGCTGATCCAAAGGTTGGGGGTTCAAGTCCCACTCTCCACAAGGTTGTCACTGTCCCCCCCAGTGCAGCTAACTGGGTTATCAAAGGCGGGCCATGTCTCTCACTGTCTATGGTGAGAGGTTGATGTAAAATAACCATTGCTGACTTTGGTAAAGAGGAGCTGCAAAGCCGTCAGCGTGTTTCTGTCCCTTGCTAAAAGGGTTGTGACAGGAAGGACATCCGACGTAAAAACCTCTGCCAAATGAAAATGTGCGAATCAGATGATTCACTGTGGCGAATCCCGAGTAAAAGGGAAAAAGCCGAAAGGAAGACAGACAATGAGCTGTATGCCAAAATCATCAGAATTAAAACAATAAAAGACCTGAAATATTTCAGTTGGTGTGCAATGAATTTAAAATATATGAAAGTTTAATTTTTATCAGTACATTATAGAAAATAATGAACTTTATCACAACATGCTAATTTTTTGAGAAGGACTAGAATATAAACATGTGTGTACTTTTACTCACTTCCTCTCTGATTTGCCAAATGACTTAATTGTAATAGGATCATGGAGAGGCTGGAGCCTATGTCAAGCAACACCAGGCTAAGACGAGGTACTCCTTGAACAGCTTGCCAGATCATTGACTTACTTGACTTAATCTCCCTGGGTTCTTGCAAGCCCATTGGTGTCAGTGACATGTTCAATCCTTTTTCTCCACTCCACTCGGTTCTTTGCCATCCTGCAGATGTTGTGCAGCGTGGTGTTGCACCATTCTTTGATGTCGTCGGACCACTTTTTCCTCGGTCTGCCTCTCTTGTTGTTGCCCTCTGCGATGCCAGTAATCAGAAGTTTGATTATGCGGTGGTCCTTTATACGGCATATGTGTCCCAAGAGGCCCATTTTGCGCTTGATAATCATTTGCATCCGCATAGTTCTTGGTTTGATAGATTGGAGAACTTCTAAATCGGTGACATGCTGGAACCAGCGGATTTTGAGGATGTTACGGTAGCAGTACATTTCAAATGCTTTGATCCTGCGGATATCATCTTTGTGGAGAGTCCAGGTTTCGGCTGCATACGGCAGGACACTGAACACACAAGTATGCATGACTTGAATCTTTGTCTTGAGACCGATATCTCTGCTGTTCCAAACTTTGTTGAAGCTGTTGAAGGCCCCTGTTGCCAGGCCAATCCTCCTTCTGATCTCTTTGCTGCAGTTGTTGTCCTGGATCACCAAACTTCCAAGGTAAACGATCTGATCTCTTGGCCGCTGATCCTCACGATGTTGTCATACACTTGCTTGCCAAAAACCAGGGTTTCCGTCTTATCCGCATTGATTTTCAGTCCTGTCTTCTCTGAGTTGGCCACGACCATATTAAGACTAGACTGGAGGTTCTCAGCAGTTTCTTCGAGGAGGTCGATGTCTTGGGCAAATCTGATGTTGCTAATGATGTGTCCATGATTAGAGACACTCTGCATATTTTCCTGCACACTTTGGAGAATGCGCTCGAGATAGGTGATGAAAATGAGTGGGGAAATGGGGTCCCCTTGTCTCGTGCCTTTTTCTTGTCTGAAACATTCATCAAGATCATTCCCAATGCGAACTGCAGCCTTATTGGTGTCATTGATATTCTTCAGTATGCTGATGATCTTCTTTTCGATGCTGTAGGATTGAAGAATTGCCCATATAGTGCGATGGGTAATACTGTCAAACGCTTTGGTGAAGTCAACAAAGCAGTTATAAACGGGCCTCTCTCGTTTTTGGAGGTATTTTTCCGCGATGAGTCTTAGTGTAAGAATTTGCTGGACCGTACTCCGATCCTTCCTGAGGCCCGCTTGATCTTCGACTAAATAAGGTTCGATTTTTCCCTTGAGTCTTTCCAGAATGATGAGAAGGAGGATTTTGCACATGTGGTTTATCATTGACAGTGTACGATCGTTCTTGCATTCTCCCAGGTCACCTTTTTTGGGGATAGTGATGATGATTGATTGGGTCCACTCTTCTGGGAGCGTTTCCTCTTTCCAGACTTTGTTGCAGATATCGTGAATCTGCTTACTAATAACGTAAAACTAGGTCACTTAAATTACATTTAGATTAGCATATTAGCATCGTGGAAATATTTAAAGCCTCATTGATGTCTTGAAAATATTTATAACATAGTGTTCTTTCCTATGGCCTTAAACGCCAGTATTTCTCCGAGGTGTTTTGTTACTTACTGTGTTTGTACCTTAGTCAATTTCACCTTAAAATAATACAAAAAAGAAACTATTTTTTTTAAGGCTTTTGGTTTATTTAAACACCACCATCTCCCAAACTGAATGCTTTACACCTTGCCAGATCATTGCAGGGCCAAAACTCACACAGAACCCTTCACATTCACACTCACACTTAAGGGCAAGTTGGAATAGCGAATTAGCCTAATGGGCATGTGGCTGGACTGTGGAAGGAAACCGGAGTACCCGAAGAAACTCCATGGTAAGCACGACGAGAACATACATACTCCACACAGAAACATCCTCCTCGATTCTGGGAGTCACATTGTTCATACCAGACAATACCTCCCACAACCACAACCTCCACAACCTGCCGAGCAGTCACACGAGCAGGTTCAGTGAGAGACGGATACCACTGAAATGCTCTTCTGAGCAGCACAGGAAATCATTCCTAACTGTGAATATTAAACTGAACAAAACTTCGCCATATAGCAACAACATCCACTGTTCGACATTTACATTTTACTGTTAATCAAATTGATAATACTGTATATATCACACTAGCAGGATTCATTCTCTATCTATTTATATAGATATTAGTAACGTCTAATTTTAGACTTACATATATATCAGTGCTTGTCAAATAGTGGGGTGCGCACCCCCAAGAGTGGTGCGGTATGATTCCAGGTGGGGGCGCGGTGTGATGCGGGGGGTAGAGCGTATGACCCTGGGTAACATGCTTTTCTGGAATAGTGTACGAGAATCAAGTGTAATTGCACCTCCACTCCAGTAGTTGGCAGTTGCGATCTCATTGACGCGCTATGGTGTAGTCTGTCTTCCTTTCGGCTTTTTCCCTTTCACTCGGGAGTCGTAGCGGTTTTGATATGAAGTCCAGTAAACAACACGAAAAAAAGTCTAACAGGAATGAAGAGAAAGGTGGAGAGAGACGGAGATATTCAGACATAAATAAGTTGAATGAGTTTAAATAAAGATGTATTTTTTTTATAATTTCAGGCACATTGGTGCACTTTAAATCTTTTCTATTACAGATTAAAAAACAGTGTTAATGAAGTTTTTCTTTATTGCAAGTTGAACTATATTTCTTTCTTTTTTGTTTTTAATGCTAAAAGATACAATGTTATGCAGAGGTGGACTAATAATTTTATAGACAAATAATACTATTTGTAGTCGCTCGTGTGTGGGGGGGTGTTTTTTCTTTCTGGGGGGGGTGCCACAGAAAATAATTGAGAAGCTCATATATATATATATATATATATATATATATATATATATATATATATATATATGTGTGTGTGTGTGTGTGTGTGTGTGTGTGCGTGTGTGTGTGTGTGTGTATACAGTGGTACCTTATCTAATGAGTGTCTTTTATAATGAGTTTTTGATACAGGCTTCGAACTCACCAAAAATCTGCTCCATCCAATCAGCAAAAATTGACTTTACGAGCTCTCCTTGAAATGGCTTTTCCAGGCAGATTAGTCTTGTATTCTTTCACGTGTATTCCTTTGCGCTCCGAGAATGCTTTGTGCAGTGCTTCTCAATTATTTTCTGTGACGCCCCCTCTAGGTAGAAAAAAATGCCACGCCCCACTCAGCATCATGTGTGTGACTATAAATAGTGTTTACTGCACTTCATATTGTTTGCTCGGTGCTTTTTCCCTACACCATAGCGAGACAGTAAGAGCACCACTGCCACCTACTGTACTGGATGTGTAATTACACTTGAATGTGTAATTACACTTAATTCTAGTACAGTATGGCAAAAAAAGTATGGTCCTCATGGTCATTACTCCCCCCCACCCCGGGCATCACACCGTGCACCCCAATATTTGAAAAGCACTGGCCTTGTGGGAGCTCACCACGAGCCTTTCCTCACTGGCATTCATGGTGTGCCATGCTCAAAATTCTCCTCCTCCTTCTCTTCCTCCTCTTCTGTTACGCACGACCTCCTGCCTCAGTCGCCACAGTCGATGATTGGAAGGGTTAGTTGACTTATTGTTTCTTCTGTTTTATTATTATTTATTATTAATTATTATTAATGTTAATGTACATGAAATATTTATTGAATTTACATGTTTATCTTTATTATACAGTGGTACCTCTACTTATGAAATTAATCCATTCCGAGGGCAAGCTCATGAGTGGAGATGTTTGTTAGATGAAACAAAAATTCCCATAGGAAACAATAGAAAACCAATTAATCCGTTCCAACCCCTCCCAAACTCATATAACCTGACACAAACACGTATATCTTACATTTTCTGTCAATACTATATCGTTACCTCATGTTTATTTGTATGGAGCAACTATGTGCACACAGTGTCCTCGGGATCAAGAAACTGTTCTGATTCTGATGATTCTGAAACTCTGGACTTTCATGCTGTGAGGCAGACATGCTATACACTATGGCAGCGTGCCACCCAGCCATAACGTTTAAAAATTCTTACATTTGTGTGTAATTTATTTTAAAGTGCAATAACATTTCTTGAGAGCCTCTTACATTGTTAAACAGAAATAGTTTTCCATCACACAGTGTTATCAATGTGCCCGGTTAATAATTAATTCAATCAATTCAATTGTAGCAATTTAAATAAAACAAAAATATCACTGAAGATACAGTAAGTATAAGTAGGGTCAGTACTGGGGGGGTTTGGCATAGTTTAATTCTTAACAAAAAAATTCCTCCGATTCGAGTGGGGGGGAAATTGCAAGCATTTGCTGATATGTATTCCCAACCTGTGCAGACTCCTGGATGAACAGCCACAGTAATCATTAGCATTCTCTACCAGCCCACATCAAAATTCCTTTTTATTAATCATTCATTCATTTCCCATGCCATTTCCCAACCCACTTTATCCTCTATTCAGGATGCATCGAGGCTGGAGCCTATCTCATCCAAAAGCAGATGGGCAAAAGCAGGGTACACCCTGAATAACTCAACAGAACATCGCAGGGCCAATACACAGACACACACACACACACACACACACACACACACACACACACACACACACACACACACACACACACAACTATTCACATTCACACCAGGGACAATTTAAATTAGCCAATTCTCTTAATGTGGATGTCTTTGTCCAGTGAAAGGAAGCTGGACAGCCTAGAAGAAACCTAACCCAGAGCTCAAATCCAGGACCTTCTTGTTGTAAGCCAAATGTGCTAACTACTACTCCACCTGCCAAGCATGTCATTACACCAGTGCGTCTCAATTATTCTCTGTGGTGCCCCCTCTAGGAAGAAAAAAAACCTTTCATGACCCCCACCGCCCCGCGAGCGACCATAAATAGTATTACAGTAAAACCTCCGCCGACGAACGCTTAAGCTCACGAACTTTTCGCCTCAAGAACATTAAATTTGCGAGCACATAGTCTCTGCTGACGAACTAGTTTTCGGCGGACGAACCAAACCACGCGGTCAAACAGCGCCACGGTGGCGGCCACGAGAAGCTGACGGACGCTCATGGCGTCACAGTTCGTCACCCCCTTTCTTTGAGTGCGGAAGTGGTTTGTGTTTGATAGACATTTTGGACCATATTGAGTGTACTTTTGCTATTATGGGACCGAAAAAGACGCCACCACAGGCGGAGATCATTGAAAAACACGAACGAGGTGTGCGTTTGTGTGACTCAGCGTCCCAGTACCAGTACGCTAAGTCTACCATTGCTCCCATCCTTAAGAACAAGGAAGCTATTAAGGGTGCGTGTGTGGCTAAGGGTGTTTCCAAACAGTAGGCGTTTCCAAACACTCCTTCCAAACAGTAAGTCCCTCCCTCCCTCCCTCCTCCTCCCACTCCATTCCATCAAGCCATCAACTACCATCACAAAGGTAAATAAAACCACTTTATTATACAGTACAGTTTATTTCTTTAATTACAATACAATAGCACATTTATTATACATAAAATAAGGTATATTTTTGTGTAGTTTTAAGGCTTATTTAGTAGAAAATTATGTTTTATGGGGACCTGGGAACGGATTATTCTCATTTTAATGGTTTCTTATGGGAAATAAATGTTCGGAAGATGAACTTTTCGCCTCACACACACTTTCTGGGAACCAATTATGTTCGTGAGCAGAGGTATCACTGTAGTTGTCTATAAAATTATTAGTCCACCTCTGCATAACATTGTATATCTGCATTAACATTAAAACAAAAAATAAAGTTCAACTTACAAAAAAGAAATAGAAAAGATTTAAAGTGCACCAATCTGCCTGAAATAAATAAATAAATATATATATATATATATATATATATATATATATATATATATATATATATATATATATATATATATATATATATATATATATCCTTATTTAAAGTCATTCAACTTATTTATGTCTTAATATCTCCGTCTCTCTCTCCACCTTTCTCTTCATTCCTGTTAGAATGTTTTCCGTGTTGTTTCTTGAGGGGTTGTTTACTGCACTTCATATTGTTTGTGCGTGCGAAAAAACCGCTACATCATAGCGCGACAATGAGAGCGCTACTCCAACTACTGGAGTGGAGATGCAATTACACTTAATTCGTGTACACTATTCCAGAAAAGCATGTTCCCCAGGGTTCATACCCCATCAGCATCACACCGCACATCCCCCCTGGCATTAAGCACCACTATTTGAGAAACACGGCATTATACACATAGGCTCAGCAGATGTGTTTGCATCGTAGATGGAAATCTTTGCTGAAAAAGAATCGTATGCTGCTGTTTCGGTTGGATGTCATTGCTGAGAATATCATAGCCGAGCTGATTGCATGCCAGTTCTTTTATTTTTAAAATCTGTCTAAGGTCTGGTTTGTTGTTTTAAAGGGATTTCAGTAAATAAGAAAGTTCATATTCAATATTTTTGTGGATGGATAAAATACACTTGAACTCAAATGGCAGAATGATACCCTAATTGAATGATATTGTCATAATTTCACACTTTTCCAGACTATTCAATTCGACAGTGATTTATTACATTATTTACTAATACAGTATATTTATCCTTTTATTTATTTTGGATTGCCTTTACCCTTCATTTGTTAATAAAGGACCGGCATAAAGATCGACAAAAGGAATCCCGGCGAACTCCAAGCCAGTCTACTACATACACCACGGTCTCCACGTGGCACCACCACCCTGACAAGCTCATCACAGAGGCTTGTTGCTATGAAGCTAGTGTAAGTCAACCTTTATCTTTAGACATTTTTGCAAATAGTATAATCATAAATACAGATCTGAACGCACATACACACTCTATACACACACACACACACACACACACATATATATTGATCATTTGCATTTTTATATATATCTATATATATATATATAGTGATCTGCACATAACACATTTAAGTTGGAATTTTTCACAGCCACAATGGCCAATGGAGGAGAAATTAACTTGGTGTCGGACATTCTTAAAAATCCATTTACAACATGAACTCATTCAGAAAATCTAGACATCGTAAGGAGACGTCAAGGAGGTTTATGCTTATTGCATTTTGCCAAATGTCGAGTTTATCGGAATTTCCTCCAGTAAACGTTGGTGAAAATGATGTAATGCTAAGTTACGAGCAGAAATGCGTGAAATACCATTCTCTGCAAAGCCACGCCTTGTTATATTGTGTTTTTGTATATTATTTGCAATTTGAATAATTACAGTGTGATAGTGGTATTAAGAGGTGGATTAAGTCCAATAGGTCCCACTGAAGGTACCAAATGCATGGCTCGCCACTAATGTGTGTGTACACACACACACACACACACACACACACACACACACACACACACACACACACACACACATATATATATATATATATATATATACAAAAGGACAGGACAAAGACTTTCTATTGAAACTCCATTTATCACTACAGATCTGTTTCGAAGGGTGGTGAAACCATCCTCTCTCTTCAGGTGATTATAGAAGATAAATCTTAGATAAATCTTCTATAATCACCTGAAGAGAGAGGATGGTTTCACCACCCCTCGAAACAGATCTGTAGTGATAAATGGAGTTTCAATAGAAAGTCTTTGTCCTGTCCTTTTGTTATTTGCTCTACCAAAAAGTATTGAGCACTCTCCTACGGAAGGATCTACTCAGAAAATCCTATATATATATATACATATATATATATATATATATATATATATATATATATATATATATATATATATATATATATATATATATATATATAGATAGATAGATAGATAGATAGATAGATAGATAGATAGATAGATATATTAGTATATATATGGAACATATAGATCTCTAACCATTAGACTACGGCTGCCCCAAAATGACCTTAGTGATGTGCATGAGGCGGCTCCTTCATTATGCTCCACCACATGACCTGTTGCACAGTTTTCAAATTCATCCGGCTCCATCAAACTTTTTTGCACAGGTTGCAATTTTTGTTCAGAAGCTTCCCCACTGTGTCAAAAATTCCTTTTGAGTTTTTTTTCCCCTCTTATGTAAGGAGATGATAGATTTTGGTTGGAGAGCTTTCTGGAGCAGAGGTGAAGAACAGATAAGATGACTGCGGTTCCTCAGTACGTTAGACACAGTCGTGTTCAAAATAATCGCAGTGTGTTTCAAAAAGTGAATAAAGCTCGAAATCCTTATAACAGCTTTTATTTCCAAATACAAAAATGCATTGGGAACACGACACATTCTATTCCAAATCAAAACATGAACTAAAATAAATCAAATCGGTGTTATTCTTTAAAGTTATTGAGGAAAAGTGACTATTAGACTGTTAAAAATATCAGTGTCTGCTTTTGTTCTGTACGAAGTCGCTCATTCAGTGTAGAAACTGAGAAATGGTGAACTGTTTGGTTTTCCTTTGAATCTCTGAACTAATACGTATTTATTTGTATAAACACTGTTTCGGAGACCTGCTGCACATCTGTGTTGTGGAGTCGACCAACTTCTGGTACCTGTGAGCAGGTGTTCCAGCCCAGGATGATTGGACTACATTCCATAGATCTTCTGGATTTCTTGGTTTTGCCTCAGAAACTGCATTTTGATGTCACTCCAAAAAGGTTTCCATCGGATGAAAGTCCAGGGATCGGGCCGCCGCTCCATAACGTCGATCCAGTTGGTCTGGAACCAAGATATTTCCCGTTTACGAGTGTGTTTGGGGTCGTTTTCTTGATGGAACCCATTTCAAGGGCATTTCCTCTTCAGCATAAGGCTGCACGACCTCCTCAAGTATTCTGATGTATTCAAACTGATCCATGATCCCTGGGATGCGAGAAATAGGCCCCGGCACTGCAATATGACGAACATCCAACTATGATCTTTGCGCCACGTGTTTCACAGTCTTCACAGTGTACCGTGGCTTGAATTCAGTGTAGCGGGGTCCAGTAGAACCAAAAAGAACATTCTTACTTTCATCAGTCCACGAATTGTTGATCAGTTTCTCTTTATTTTAGTCAATGTGCTCTTTGGTGAATTGTAACCTCTTCAGCACGTCTTTGTTTCAGCAGCGGGACTATTCGGGGGCTTCTTGCTGACAGCTCGGCTTCACATAGGCGTCTGCTCATCATAACAGGACTCATAGGTCGCTTTAGACCTTCTGTGATCTTCCTGGAGCTGATTGGTGGTTGAGTCCTTGCCAGTTTGGTTTTTCTTCCATCCATTCGAATGGTAGTTTGTCACTTTCTTCCACATCTTATAGGTGTTTGTTGCTATTTTAAAGAAATTTGGATCATTTTAGCTGAGCAGCCTCTCATTTTGCCCTCTGCTATCAACTTTTTAATCGAGGTGCTCTGTTCGTCCGGATGTCGGAACAACCCATTTTCCTCAGAATTTCAGAGAGAAATGTTCTATAACCAGAATGTACAACATTTCCTGCCTTCCTTCCTTAAATAAGGACAATAATTACCACCTGTTTTTCAAAGAATGAATGACATCACTAATCAAACTGCACACTGCTATTGTTTTGAACACGCCCCTTTCAATTACTGATTCAATTACACAGAATCAGTACCATGCATGCCAGGACTGCTGGGTCTGTTGGATTCTATTACTCTCCGACACCTGAGAGTAAATTATGTGCCATGTGGAAATGCCATTTCTTCCAAAAAATATTGATTGATTAGGTTAGTGATGTCTGGCTGATATTATTTGGAACACAACTGTATATCATGCAATCTGAGGTTATAATATACAACCAGGGGAATTATCATTCATCATTTTATGTAACCGCTTAATCATAATTAGGGTCACGGGGAGGCTGGCACCCATCCCAGCCGACTCGGGGCCAGAGCAGAGTACACCCTGGACAGCTCGCCAGGCCGTCTCAGGGCGGAAACACGCTGACGGCTATGCGGCTCCTCTTTACCAAAGTCGGCAATGGTTCTTTTACATCAACCTCTAACCAGAGACAGTGACAGACATGGCCCGCCTTTGATAACCCAGTTAGCTGCACTGGGGGGGACAGTGACTACCTTGTGGAGAGTGGGACTCGAACCATAAACCTTAGGATCGGCGATCCAGCGCCCTATACCACCAAGCCACCACTGCCCCCTCAAGATCTGGTTTTAAGTAACTTAGACCATAGATAACTCTCTCTCTCTCTCTCTCTCTCTCTCTCTCTCTCTCTCTCTCTCTCTCTCTCTATTTGTATCTGTTCTCTCTCTTTCTCTCTCCTTCTCTCTCTCTCTTCCTCTCCCTCTGTCTCTCTCTCTCTCTCTCTCTCTCTCTCTTTCTTTCTTTTGGTCTCTCTCTCTCTCTCTCTTTCTCTCTCTCTCTCTCTCTCTCTCTCTCTCTCTCTCTCTCTCTCTCTCTCTCTCTCTCTCTCTCTCTCTCTCTCTCTCTTTCTTTCTCTTGGTCTCCCTCTCTCTATCCCTCTCTCTCTCTCTCTCTCTCTCTCTCTCTCTCTCTCTCTCTATTTGTCTCTGTCCTCTCTCTCTCTCTCTCTCTCTCTCTCTCTCTCTCTCCCTCTCTCTCTCTCTCTCTCTCTCTCTCTCTCTCTCTCTCTCTCTTTCTCTCTCCTGGTCTCCCTCTCTCTATCCCTTTCTCTCTCTCTCTCTCTCTCTCTCTCTCTCTC
>CM045741.1:45122515-45265015 GCA_024760905.1 Plotosus lineatus
AGTTTTAAATAGTTTTCTTTCACTTTTCATTCTTTAAATTGGTTGTACTTTTCTTCCTATGTTTTTTTTTTTCTCTCACGTTACTGGCTTTCAAATATGAAACATGGTAAACCTACTTCCACAGGGATGCAGCTCTGATGGCAGGGCTGTGGTAATTTTTCATGTTCTTTAGTTTGAGCCCTGAGTGATATTTGATGTTGTAATTGTAATATTCCTATATCTGTAATATCACTGTAAGGGAAGAGTTTGCAGTACAGAGATCCCTCGCTACTTCGTGCTTCAATTCATGAGGCTTCAGTGCATCGTGGGTTTTTTTTTTTTTTTTTTTTTTTAATATTCATCGAATAAGGAAATTAGGGAAGAATAGGAGAAAATGTTAAGGAAAATGTATCAAAACAAGGATAATTATGCAAAAAAAGAAAAAAAAAAACCCAAAACAAACAAAATGAAAAAAAAAAACCCCAAACCCCCCAACAAAACTACAGTACTTATATTTTTATGTGAGGTGCACATCTGTATGTGTGTGTATTTATATTTTATTTACATCTTATGCATTATTTTTGAATGTTTAATTGTTACTATAAGCATTTATAGAGTTGAATAAGTATTTATTGATATTATATACACATATACATGTACGTATACGTCAGTCGGGGATCTTGGTCCCAATTAACCGCGGAAAGTGAGGGATCCCTGTACTTCACAATGAGGTATACCATTTTTCGATTTGTATAATTTCCCTTGATTGATACTATTTTTAATTTTCTAAATGATCTAAAAATGTGAACTCAGATGCAGTAACCCTTTAAAATCCAAAGATATTACTGCTATTGTGTAATGAGGAGGACTCAAAAAGACAGTGAACATATTTGTCAGCAATAATGCCTCTTGGTTTTTGAAAAATGCTTTTACATTTGCTCAGAGCTACAATTACTCAGATTGAAAACTTCAGAACGAGCGTTCACGGAATCTTATACCACAGCACTGCTGAATTCTGGAAACGGTTTAAATTACCGTTCCCTGATAGGATTGTCTTCAGGTTTGCATTTTCAAGTTTTTAATGAAACATGACTAGCTGCAGTGCCAAGAAAAAAAGCTGTTGCCACTTTTTGGATTTCCTCTATTTTTGTTACGTTACACCAGTGTGTAGTAGAAATAAAGGACGGATTCAAAACAAAAGCAGTTTATTTTAATCGCCAGACAGAACCACAAATACAGTCTAAAGCCACAAACAGGGAAACTAGTAGTTGGTCGATATTTGGGACAAACAGAATACTGTACTGTACTCAAGCTTGGACATCAGGGAGACAGAGATCATGTACAAAACAGGAAATAACATGGGCTAGCCAGAGGTCAGGAACCGGCAGGCAAAACAGGTCTTACACTATAAAACAGGTTCTAAAGTACAGCACTGACGAAAGGGTTTCAAATCAATCTCGAACACTCTGGGTATAAAGTAAATATTTATGAGCGCCACCGTCTCCCAGTGGAAAAGAAACGGACCAGAGGTAAATCTGTCCAATATTCGTTGGCCTAGCAAAATTACTTTAAGCGCACATAGAGAACTCAATCCATAGGTTGGGGAACAGCTAGATGTTCAGGCCTCACTCACCTCAATTTAATGTCATTCATTCATTTTCTGAACCACTTTATCCTAATTAGGGTCGCAATTATGAATCACAGCAGTGGTTCTTTACATGCCAGCGTCCTACGTAGCTCCGGGCAACCACTGCCCTCCAGTTAATGTCAGAATTTATGATTTCATTAAAAGAAAGCCACTGGAGAAAAACATGAAACTAATATAACTTTCCACAATAAGAACATCTTCCCGATAGACAAACATGGTGGTGGTAGTGTGATGGTGTGGGGATGCTTTGCTGGCTCGGGGCCTGGCCGGATTGTCATAATTAGAGGACGGATGAATTTAGCTCTCTACTAAAAAGTACTAAAGAAGATCTGAAGCTTAAGAACAAGGGATTTATACATCAGGACAATGATAGCAAGCATAAAGCCGTCTGTGGATGAATGACATAAAACATTAAAATACAATTTTGGAGTGGCATAATTAAAATCCTGACCTGAGTTTAATTGATATGTAGTGGCAGGACCTGAAATGGGTGGTTTATGGTTAAAAACCCGAAAATAAATGGTGGGCCACAAATTTTCACTATAATATCAAATATTAATCTTCTGCTACTCGAAGCATGTGATTGTATTTATTGCTGCTGAAGGGAGCAAAGCTAAGTGAGTTGGGGGTCAATCTCTTTTTTACTTGAGTAATATCGGTTTTAGTGAGTTTTTGTACTTCAATAAATCATTAGCTTGTTTAAAAACAGTGTACAGTGATCTCTCGCTACCTCGTGCTTCAGTTTCAGCAGCTTCAGTGTATTGTGGGTTTTCAAAACTATTCATCGAAAAATAAGGAAATTAAGGAAAAATAGGGGGAAAGTTAAGGAAAATGCCGCAAAACAAGGCCAATTATGCAAAACAACCCCAAACAAACAAAAACAAAAAAACAACCCAAAACCCCCCAACAAAACGACTTACAATTTTTATGTGAAATGCACATCTGTGTGTGCGTGCGCGCATGGGTGTGTATATTTATATTTTATTTACATTTTATCCATTATTTTTGAATGTTTAATTGTTATTGTAAGCATTTATAGCATTGAATATATATTTATTGATATTACATACACATGTACATGTACGTATACGTCAGTCAGGGGGGTCGATCGGACTTCCCGGAAATCGTGGCCGGGAAGGATCTTTGGTCCACATTCACTGTGGAAACAGGGATCCCTTATTTTGTTTATTCAGATTGTCCTTTTGTATAATATTAAAAGTATTTGAAAGTTAGAAACAAATAAGTGCTTTTAATTAACAAAAAAAGAGGAAATCAGAACAGCATATATTTTTGTAACACACACGCGCACACATAAATATATATATATATATATATATATATATATATATATATATATATATATATATATATATATTAGGTACTGTGCAAAAGGAGCGATGGAAAAAGGGCTTTATATTTACATATAAATAATGAGATTAAATGAAAAATATCTACATAAATATTCTATAACACATAGTAATCAGATATAAACAAACCAATTCAGTGATTTAGGTGTGATGATGACTTTTTGTTTAAAAATAGAACAGCATCAGGTGCAGATTATGCAGTTTTCCAAGTACAGTATCCACCGGGCCTCTTACAGAACCAGCCACAGTTCTGGAAATGTTGACTGTTACACTTGATTCTTTATTTGCATCTAAATCAGAGCTGCCTTCATTATATTTTTGTCTGAAAAGTCGTTTTTTATACATGATATGTTGTGTTCTTTATTCACATACTGAAACATTTCATGTTGGCTGGAAAACTAATGTTTGGAACTCTAAAATGGTTTTGTAATAGCGTGCTAATATTCAAATTAGTAAAAAAAAATCTATAGCAAAGTTTATACTCAAAAATAGAGTACCTAAAACTTTTCACTTTTGCACAGTCCTGTGTGTGTGTGTGTGTATATATATATATATATATATATATATATATATACTGAATATGAAGTGAATAATGTGGCATTGAGTAATAAATTATGAATGGTAACTGTTGGGGAAATGCTGTGGTATAAATCGATGAAACCTCTGGGTATTGATGGTCCTTTACTCAGGCTGCACACAGATGCAACCAGTCTTGATTCTTGATTCTCTCATTTCTTTGCTCAAATTGTCAAGTTCAACTACTATTGATCTCTGATTATTTAAAGGATACTTTAATTCTGCTTGCTTCATTATCCAACTCCATCACTTCACTTCTGCATAAGATTGAATGGAATTATCAAGAAGACTTGCTTAACAGGTTTACATGTAATTCATACAATATTTTACATTAACGATGACATCATTTACTTTGACACATGTACTGTAAACAATTTCTGGGTCCTTATCCAGCCCTGTCCCAAAGTCATCTCTATGGATCTGATTACAATATAGTTATGAATCTAGCAGAAGCACTAAATGTCTTTTTTTTTTTTTCAAATTGTTTGTTTACAAAAATCTTTAATTATTTTCTGTTTTTGCTGGACAGAATGATTTCTGTACTGTAAATCGTACTTCAAAACAAAAGAAAAATTCTGAAAATTACAAACACAAAATTTAAAGTTCTGGGAAATTACAGTACAGAACCATTTGCACTGCAGATCAATCTGTACACAAAGCTATTGGAATCAAAGTAATAACTGATTATCTCAATTTAAAATGCACAGCATCCAGGCACCACATCCAGCCTGCAGTTGTAAATGTTCACTGTGGTTTCTCCGACGTCATGCCCATTCTTTGGCACATGTGGTGGGTGAGCATTTGCAGTCTCATCCCTCCCTCCCTCCCTCCCTCCCTCCCTCCTCCCTGGCAGATGGAGCCCATCGAGCAGGAGACAGATGTGCAGTCCTTGAGCAGCAGCTGGCACTTTGACCCACGTGACCCATCCAGGCAGGTGTGCAGTGCCAAGTATGAGACCACCATATTCTGAAGTGGGGGACAACAGTCCAAACCAGCTGCCATGTTAAGCCACTTGCCCCCTGAGAGAACTGTAGTGCCCTGTGCCTTCTCACTGTGAATTGTAGCCTCCCTCAGGGCAAGATCTTATCTTCTCTCTCTCTCTCTCTCTCTCTCTCTCTCTCTCTCTCTCTCTCTCTCTCTCTCTCTCTCTCTCGCTGTTGGTTTGGAGAGCCTTCTGGCATCATCTTCATTTTAACTTTCTGTCAAGATTTCTTGGACACTGCCCTACAATTGCCCTCTTTGAAAATTTCTGTCTCCATCTGTGCAGTCTTGACTTTTCAGACACTTTTTGTATCACAATCCTGAATGTTAGCAGTCCTCTCATATCAAAGGATTTTGCCTCTGTGAAGCCTCTGAGCACAAGCTGACGTGTAGCTGTTTGTTCAGTCTCATCATGCAGTTGAGGTAGCTGTAACATTTATAATTTCTGCTTTTTGCTAGTCATGAACCAGGCAACATGATCAACGCAGAATTTTCTGTTTGGAACAGCAATACTGTCAGTGCCAGTGTTTAACATAATTTCAAACACCCAGCTCATCACGACTGTAGATGCAAATGTGTAACACATTTCTCACATTCTGCACCGAAGCACTATATCCGTCTCCACCTCCACGACTGATTATTTCTAGCTTTGCTCATATTTCTGTAGTACTTATTTGTACACCGATGCACAGTTCACTGTTCACAATCCACACCCAGTGCTTCCTTTATCTTCTTACCTTCCTTTGTCCTATTGGAAAATATGCCAGTGTTAACACACATTCATTTTCAGTTTTGCATTAAACACAGCATGGGATTTTAAATGCAATAATAAAGATGGAAACAGGTCAGAGGACTGATAAAGTTCAAGTGTACAATATGATGCCTGATCCCCTTGTTATGGTCCTGTGTGTGTGTGTGTGTGTGTGTGTGTGTGTGTGTGTGTGTGTGTGTGTGTGTGTATGTATGTGTATATATATATATATATATATATATATATATATACATACACACATATACACACATACACACACACACACACACACACACACACACACACACACACACACACACACACACAGTGGTACCTCACCTTATGAAATGAATCCGTTCCAGAGGCAGTTTCGTAACCTGGATTTTTCATAAGTAGAACCGCATTTTACATGTAAAACGTGTGATTCATCCCAAGACCCCCAACACTACCCCCTAAACCCTTTCAAAATGATAAAAGCATACCTTTTAAGGTACTTACTTTGTGTTGACCATGTCTTCTGAGCAGAGTTAAAATCTTACAAATGTTTATGCAAAGATAAAAGCCTGAGCCAAAAAAATAAAGTTGCAATGAGCACACTTGAAAAACTCATGAAACAACAGTAACTCTGTCCTTTCCACGAAAAGCACCATTGGTATTATCGAGATACAGCTCCATAATAGCCAATGGGAGGGAGCTGCGTCATCCCTCCTAGCCAATGGGAGACTAGTGGGGCGGGATGTTGGGAGATAGCCAATGGGAGGGAGCTGCACCATCCCTCCTAGCCAATGGGAGGCCAGCAGGGCGGGATGTTGGGAGATAGCCAATGGGAGGCCAGTGGGGCAGGATGTTGGGAGATAGCCAATGGGAGGCCAGTGGGGCGGGATGTTGGGAGATAGCCAATGGGAGGCCAGCGGGTCGGGATGTTGGGAGATAGCCAATGGGAGGCCAGTGGGGCGGGATGTTGGGAGATAGCCAATGGGAGAACAACTCGTGCATAGTTTGAATTTTTGAGATGGTACGAGACAAACATTTTAGGAAAATGTTTTTCGTAACCTGGATTTTTCGTTTGCTAGGACTATCATGAGGTGAGGTATCACTGTATATATATTATTACACAGATACACACATACACACAAACATATATACATACATGCTGCCTGGCCAAGGGTTTCAAACTCTTGCAATGCTGCAACATTTTTTCTCTTCATCCAGAGTCGCATTCATTTTTCATCAAAATCTTGTACTGACAGTAAAAACACTCGGTAAAGTCTTCTCCAACAAGACTTGCAATTCTTCATGCTCCCTTAACCACTCTTTCATAAGACTGAATTTTATATCTGTGCCATCAGGGAAGAGAAAAGCCATTGCTGGGATAACCTTGTCATCAACTGGCCCCATTTTTATTTGCTCAGCCTAGATCTGTGCCATCTAAACAACCCCAGATCATAACACTGCAACCAGATGCTTGCGGCCACAATACGTGATGGGTACATCGCTTCCCTCACCCTGAAACACACGCCTATCGCATTGCAATAGGGTGGATCTGAACGTCATGACTTCGTGACCTTTTTCCAATGTTCCAGTGTCCCATCTTTACACTTTTATAGCACATTGAAGCTATTTATTCTTATAATCATTATAATAATGAAATAATGATCATTAATGGCCACAGCTGTTTATTCCCAAACTCCACAAGTTCATTGTGTTTGGGTAGAAACGCTGTTACTTTCACTATTAAACGTAGAAGTCACTTCGACTGTTACTTGAATCCCATTTGAGTTGAGATTGTTTTCCAGCCACGTTTGCATGAAGTTGATGGTTTCAGCACTATCCTTCCAGCCTTTTGTCACAGGCTAGTTAGTAAGTTGGCACTTGAAAAACATGGTAACATTTGTCTCCATCCATGGAACACTTCTGATATTGCTGATGAAGAAATATGAAGCTCCTCACTGCATCAGTTCGGGTTAACAGAGTTGTTGACGGCTGAATGATATGATTCAGTGCAGTAATTTTCCAATCACAAGTGATGAGGATTACACTTATTTTAATCAAACAGATGGACAGGCACTATATATGTATATCATGATGATGTTATTGTTGGTTACATTAATAATCATTGTTCTTCCTTCTTACTTTAGCATATGTGGCACTACCAGGGCTATGACTAAGTGTGATGAATTGCAGCATGAATCTGAATGACTTACGGTTTGAAACCCTAAGCAGTTTTTGTATTTGTATTCGTACATTGTAACATCACTTAGTAAATACAACATTTGTGCATATGTGTTCATGCTTTTTTTTTTTTTTTTATTGTTGCTTGTTTTGTTCAATATGACCTGGCTTGTCCAATCAGAGTTGGTAGAAACAGATAAATGATTTCAGAATTCAATTTATCTCATTCATAAATTTAATTCTCTGCTCCAGAAAATGTAAAGATCTGGACTAGAGGACTACACAGAGGAAACCGAGAGAATTATGGTCCATACAATTTTATCTGTAGTGTGATTGTAAAAGATTTCGGTTCAGTTCCTGTTGCTGTTGCTGGAGGACCCCTGGAAATGCACCCCAGTGTGCAACACCTCTGATTCAAACTGGTAATGAACAGGCTTGTTAGAACATGGAGAGCACTAATGTTTGCAGGACAGGGAGTCCCTTATAACCAGACATGGGAACCTCTGCTCTTCTGACGTGGAGATTTGGAGGCCTTTATCTCCTTCCTTTTACGAGTCTCCAACCCCTGGAAAAGATCAGGGAATTTCCACATTTAGTGAATGTTCACCCAGCATTTTTATCTTGAAGCAAGTCACATATCTGACCCAAAATGTTTGGTTTTATTCTCGTTGAAAAATACATAAAAAATAAATACAATTATTTTAAATAAATGGATTAATATCAGATCAAGTAAAGAAAAATCGTTAAATCAACCCATTTTCATGAAAACATATTAAATCATTGACAACAACAAAAATCTCTCTTATACTTATCATTTATTTATTCCTTTGTTTATTTATTTATTGGTCCTCCTTTGGCCAGCTTTGATTGATCCTTGTCGAAGATCAAGTTTTTGAATTTTCAGCAAATATTTTAATTGGATTGTTTACTGACCAGTGAGAGCACAATGCTGAAATGGATCGCATGTCCACCTCACAACAAAAAGGTCCTGGGTTCAATTCCTGGGAGTTCCTGTGTGGAGTTTGTATGTTCTCCCATTGCTTGCATGGTTTCCTCCCACAGTCCAAAACCCCACACATTAAGCGCACTGGCTGTTTGAAATTGCCCCTTCGTGTGAGTGTTCGTGTGATTGGGATTGGTTGCGTGTGCATTGCCCCATATTGGTTTGGTGAGCTGTTTAGAGTATACCCTGCCTCGAAACAGTGTTGGCTGAGATAGGGTCCAGCCTTTCCACAACCTTAGTAGTCGGATTAAACGATTCAGCAAATGAGCAAATAAAAGAGTGGAATGAAAAACATGTCTAAAATTGCATTTTAACCCTTTGCACCGACTGTTGAGACAATGACTTCCACCGTCCCCAGTCCTTTACCTGACAGGCAACCCCATATTATGACTAAGCAACACTGATTGTTTTCATTAGGCAATTATCCTTATATATCTCATTTCTTTTATAAATGTAATCTTCAAACCAAGCCATCATTTTAACAACTAAACAAATTTGTTTTGTTTGATGTCAGTGATTTGTTTACATGCTGCAATACATAAATAAATAAGTTAATTATTCATTCATTCATTCATTCCTTTCTTTTCTGCAACCACTTAATCCTAATTAGGGTCATGGAGAGGCTGGCACCCGTCCCAGCAGACTCCACGGGAGGGCAGAGTACACCCTGGACGGCTCACCAGGCCATCACAGGGCGGAAACACGCTGACGGCTATGCAGCTCCTCTTGTCGAAAGTCAGCGATGGTTCTTTTACATGAACCTCACACCGTGGACAGTGAGAGACATGGATTTGATCACCTTTGATAACCCCGTTCCAGCACCTTTACCACCTTTAGCATCTTTACCCCCTTTAGCACCTTTACCACCAGGCCACCGCTGCCATAAGTTAATTAATTAATCAATTAATCAAATGATTAAAATATGATTACAATATCAAGTCATAAAGTAACATTAAAAATAGATAAATAAACAAACAAAGTGAAAATAAATAAATGATGTAAATAAAAGGCTGGGTGAACATCTGGTGAATGTGACTTGCAGTTGTAGTTGTCAGGATCTATCAAGATGAACCTGCATTATCTTTATAGTTTGTGACTGATTTCAATGAATTCATCAGTGTAGCGCCTTAAAATTAATGTCGAAATGTGTAATGGCTAATTCTAATCAACTTGATTCACTCCTCGGTGAAATTCTGTAGATAGTAGAAAACCTGCACATGTTTCTGCTTCTTTTTATATGAAAAGAAACAAAATGGTTTGTTTCATTAATTTTTTTTTTTTTTTTTTTTTTTTTACAAATTTCATTTAAAACTTAATGATCGACTGTTCGTGTATGTAGCGTTGTGAATGTTCTGTACGTGTTCGGCTGTTATTCATCCAGCTCGTCTCTGTCTGTGCCCGAACGAGACTGTTTTAAACTGTTACATCTCCTCAACTCTATCGTTATTACAATCACACCCCTCACCTGCCATGAGCCCCTCGTTTGTTTGTTTGTTTGTTTGTTTGTTTGTTGGTTTGTTTGTTTGTTTGTTTGTTTGTCACTCTTGGGTTGCTTTAATTTCCCAATACCTTTATCACTGACCACTGCAGCCCATTTCATCACATTCTGTCTCATCACTGTGTAGACGTGAAGAATATGTTTAATGTGTCAGACTTGTAGTGTGATATTCATTCTCCATACTGATAGACACCTAAAAACATTCATATAGATGTTAAAGGATACATTTCTGAAATCACATGTATTTCTTCCCGTGTAGCTGACTCCACCTTTCAAGTTTCCGGACACCAAGGTGTGACTAGAAGTGGAAATCAGGTGAATCAGAACATGTGAGTGAATGAGACAAAACGATGTGTCAATCATTCAGTGGCACAGAATCGCAGCACGAGGAGGTTGAGCCAGTACTGTGGGATTCATCCCATGATGAGTTTAGACAAAGACATAATCAGGATTCGAGCATTTGCTTGTGAGGTGGGTCGGTGCGTACAACAGCCACAGCATGCTAGTTTTATAATGTTTAAATAAACATACTGTTTACTTGGCTATTTATTAACGAGCTTATAGGAAATCTGGAGGAACCAGAGTAGGATCTTAGTATTGAACTTAATTACACAACCTCTCGCAAAATTATGGAATCACACTTAGCGGATGTTCACCCAACTTCTTTTTTTGGTTGTTTCATCATTCATTCATCCGTTTTCTGAACTACTTAATCCTAATTGGGGTCGTAGGGAGGCTGGCGCTCATCTCAGCCGACTCTGGGTGAGGGTGGTGTACACTCTGTGCAGCTTGCCAGGTCTATGGCACCAACAGTCACATGCACTCTCCTAGGGGGTGATTCGGATCAGCTGATTAACCTAGTGTGCATGATTTTGTTCGGACTGTGAGAGGAAACCCACACAAGCACGAGGGGAACTTGCAGACTCCACACAGAATCCCCCAAGCTGGGAATTGAGCCCAGGACCTTCTTTATGTCAGGAGGATGTGCTATCCACTGCACCACTGTGCCGCCACTTTTTCGTTTTGTTTTGTAGCAAATAAATAAAAATAAAACGTTGTAGAAATGAGATAATGTTGTTTGCTTAATAGTTTACCATTCTTTTATTAGATTATTTTCTTTAATGGCACATCTTTAAAGATTCAGTACAGTAAATGAATAATTGTAGTATTATCCGAAAAAAAAGTGAAAATCATCAATAATACACTGAACAAAAATAAACAGAAAAACCAATGGGCAGCCGTGGCCTAATGGTTACACAAGCAGTTTGAGAACCAAAAGGTCGCAGGTTTGGTTCCCATACCAGCAGAAAAAATGTGAGGCACTCCACCGAATGTAGGCGCTGGTCACAAGTGACGTATGGTGCTTGTGAGACAAAGTGCGGCTTATTCGGACTTCCGATCTTTCTAGTGAGCAAGTGTACGTTGAATACTTGTTTAGTACTCAACCTTCACTTGCTCACTTGAAAGATCGGAAGTCCGGATAAGCCGCACTTTGTCTCACAAGCACCATACGTCACTTGTGACAAGCGCCTACATTTGGTGGAGCTCCTCACAAATGTGCACCAGTGGGGGAGTGAGCTGCACCTCCCCCTCCTCCACCCTCATGGCTGAAGCACCTTTGAGCAAGGAACCTACTCCCTGACTGCTTTCCAGGCACACCAATGTGTGTGATAGCCCATTGCTCTGAGAGTGTGCTCACTTTCGAAGGGTTAAATGCAGAATATCCCCCAAAAATGAAATTCGGAGTTCATTTGATCTGTAATTAAATATCTTCACAAATAGTGTTTATGGGTAGGCAGTCTGTTGGGCTTTTTACACCCATGCCTCATCAAGCTGGTGCTGGTGGCATGAAGCGACCAGGAGTTCATCTCCTCCCGGATGGGACGCTAGTCCATCGCGGGTTACCTCTCCAGTATATTTTACTGGTACCCATTTATACTGCTGGGTGAACAGAGGCACACTTGTGGTTGAGACCTTGCCCAGGAGTCTTAGCACAGTGGGGGTCTAAGTGGGATTCGAACACACAACCTCCTGATCATGAGCCCAGAACCCTAACCACTACACCACCAGCCCCACAATGTTTATTGGAGGACGGAATGATTTGTTCTGATGAATTCTGGTTACCCGTTTCTCCTACCACATCCCTGTGAGATTATATAATAACTGAGATATTCCACCCATGAGGGGCATAATGTATAACACCGAGTTGGTCAGTCAGCGTTAACGATACACACGCAATCCTTGCACCAGGGTCAATACAAGGCCAGCCAAAAGGTGGACTTTTGTCACTAGTCACAATGCCACAGATGACACGGGTCATGAACGAGCGTGCCATTGGCATGCTGAATGCTGGGTTGTCTGTGACAGCAGTGTCAACACACAAGGATGCTGTTGTTGGCAATTGGCCAACATATTCACCCGATATGTCACCAATTGAACCCCTCCGGGATGTTTTGGATCAGTGAGTGAGCCAACGTGTTCCGGTTCCAGAAAACATGACCCAGCTCTGAGTTGTGCTGCAGGAGGACTGGGACAACATTACATGGGCCACTACTGATCATCTCATTAACTCGATGTGTCTGAGAAGTAGCGCTTTACGTGATGCAGGTACTGAGTGCTGTGAACTTTGACCCCTGGTTGGTTCAGCCTGTAACAACTCATCAATTGTGAACCAAAAATTGTTCGCCATGTTTTTTTTTTTGGTTCAATATTAAGAATAAAATAATCAGTGTTTTATTGAAATATTTCCATTTTGTCCAAAAATATTAGAAAAAGTAATTTGTGTTTATATTTTTGCTTAGTGTAATTTGTTGCTTCTATTCATCCAGCAAGTTCTTAAAGCATGAACACTTATATAAAAAAAAAAAAAAAAAAAAACAATGTCTGCTTATAACTTTCTCAAATACTGGATGATATATCGGCTGTGATATGTCAGCTCTTCTGGACAGAGTGTTCATATTTCCTCCGTCAGGTTTCACTCTCACTGTGATCCAGACTGTTGACTGCTGGCTACATCACTGACCTGATATGCCTTTCATATCATGAATAAAGACTTGAACACCCTTTACTCTGCGAAAAAATGCATCATCATCATCATCATCATCATCATTGTAAAAATGACTCCTTACAATCATATGACTCTTGAGGCAGTGGACTCTTGAGACTTCCCTGGTGTTCATAGCTCCCACTGTAACTGAAGGTGAGCAGAACATGGGCTTGAAAATGGGCTCCGTTCCATCAGTGCGACCCGTTAATACAATAACTTTAGAAGCAGATGATCACTAAATTTGGTGCATGAGTCTCCTTCAGGGACGAATAGTGTGGGATTGTATATGGGTCATACTGACCTTGTTTTAATGTTACATGATGTGTCTTGTGTGGGCAGTGGTGGCCTGGTGGTGAAGGTGCTGGATCACTGACCCCAAGGTTGGGGGTTCAAGCCCCAGTGCAGCTAACTGGGTTATCAAAGGCCGGCCATGTCGCCCACTGTCTATGGCAGGGGTCGGGAACCTATGGCTCGTGAGCCAGATGTGGCTCTTTTGATGACTGTATCTGGCTCTCAGATAAACCAGGTGGCCTTTCTTAACAGAATAACAAATACATAATTTCAGTGTCATTTAAATAAAAAATACAGAAAAAATCCATCAAATAAAACAAAAATGGATGAATAAATCTCACACATTTAAATCTATACATCTATTTTCAATGCCACGTCACTGTTGCGTGCAGCGGAGAGCCAATTGTTTCTGTATGCCAGTATGCGGGCGGGTCTGATAACTTAAAACTTTAATTTTATTGGATTATAACAACAACCACAGACTGCGTGTGTTGTTTTTGAGTAAAGAGATAAATTTCCCTGGTTTTTGATCGGCTCATTTGCATGAAGCCAAGCACAGCTGGTAAGCAAACACAAATGGACAGACATGGAAAAACTTCAACCCGCAGCCCAGCTGATTGCCAAAACTTGGGACGCGCTTCCTGTCACATAAACACTGCAGCGTGTGAGTCCTGTCGTACTGACCATGTTCGGCTTCACATGCGCAAGCAGTCCTTCTCACACCTGATAAACATCAAGACCAACCTGCGGTCACGTGTAATAGATTGAAGCCTAAACGCCTGCATGAAGCTGAACCTCAGCACGTATCATCCAAACTACAAGCCATCAGCAAATCCATGCGGCACCAGAAGTCGTATTAATATTAAGAAGTACTTTTCTTATTAATAAATAACTTTGTTATGACAATGTCGTTTAAAATAAATTTGGAGTCTTATTATACTCTCCAATTGTTGGTCTTCTTTTTCAATTTAGTTGTATGCAGTATTTATATATATATATATATATATATATATATATATATATATATATATATATATATATATATACACAGACGCTCCCCGACTTACATTCATCCGTTTTAAGGTTTTCGATTTTACGTTTCCCCCCCCCCAAAAAAAAACAACAAAAGAGTCAAATTTTGAGTTTAAACATACCTACGTAGTACGCTGGCGTAATGGTAATGACGCAATGACGCTGCGTCCATTGTTTACAAAAGACAGACTGAGTGCCCCTCCTTCCCAGTTCTGTTACAGTATATATACATATGTATAAATCAGTTATATAGCGTATTATCCTTGTGTTAAGACGTCGTCTCTGTGATCTTTGTGTTTACACTGTTCTGTGGACTTTTGTAACCCTAAGCAAATCTGGTTGGTGAGAAGTGTAAGCCTACGAGCATGGGTGCAAGTCTCATACACAGAGATGAATTAACTATCTGCTCGGATCGGCACAATCTACCATGCATACTCAGTTCAGCAAAGAGAGTTGTAATATGAATGAAAACCCGAATCCAGGAAAGAGAACTCTCCGCTCTGCTGGCTCCACATCAGCGCAGGCTGTGTACTAAACGAGTTCAACGGCACCCTTGCGCACTTGAAAGACCTGAAGTCCATATAACCCACAGCAAGTCAGCAAGTACACTACTTTTGCAAGTACACTACTTTCGGTTTTGAGCGCCTCACATATTGTAATCGTTGATTGGCTGTTTTAAGCTTCATGTAAAGTAGCTCGGTATAAATAAGTGACTTATTTGAAATTAATGTTGATATTATTTGATATATTTGATATTATTTTACAATGTTATGTTTATAATAATTGATTTAGGGGTGTTTATGAGATACAGTGATGGTGTTTATGGATGTATAGTACAGTATGAGCGTCATACGTCACACGTAATACGTCACTGTAACAACTTACGTTCACTTTCAACTTACGTTCAACCGTCCGGAACCAATTAAAAACATAAGTTATATATATAACTTGGCTATATATAATATGGCTCTCAGAGGATTAGACTTTCAAATATGTCTTTTTTTTGTCTATCTTAGTCAAAAAGGTTCCCGACCCCTGGCCTGTGGTGTGAGGTTCATGTAAAAGAACCATTGCTGACTTTCGACAAGAGTAGCTGCAAAGTTGTCAGTGTGTTTCTACCCTGTGATGGTCTGGTGAGCTGTCCAGGGTGTACTCTGCCCTTGCCCAGAGTTGGCTGGGATGGGCACCATCCTCCCCATGATCCTAATTAGGATTAAGTTGTTATAGAAAAATGAATGAATCCAACGCCATCAACTGGCTCGGTGTAACTAATGACACAATTATGATCTAAAGCTATTATTATTGAATAGAAAGCTGTTCATTCTCTCCATGTTACTGACTTTTTGAGTCTCCTACTGATAATTTGATGCCTGATGCTTCTCTAAGTAATATAATCCTGTGTCTAACAGGCTTAAATGCATATCAGCCAAATACATTTTAAAATCCCTGCTCGGCCTCCTTTTTCAGCTGGACAGCTCCCTTCACTGCAGGTGTCCACCACTGGGTTTGAGGGTTTCCACCACGACAAGCACCGACTATGTTCCGGCCACAGCCTTGAGCTGATGCCTCAGCAATAGAAGCACGAAACCTGGCCCATTCGGATTCCATGTCACCCGCCTCCTTCGGGACATGGTTGTAGCTCTGCAGGCCTCTCTGACAGGAGACTCTGCCAAATGTTCCCAGGACACCCTAACTACATGCTTGGGCCTGCCAGGCCTGGAGGGTGGCCTCCCGCGCCATCAGAGCCAGCTCACCACCAGGTGGTGATCAGTTGACAGGTCAGCTCCCCTTTTCACCCGCGTGTCCAGAACATGCGGCGGCAAGTCCGGTGACAACACTACAGACTCGATCATCCAACTGCAACCTAGGGTGTCCTGGTGCCAAGTGCACTTATGGGGACATTTATGTTCAAACTTGGTGTTTGTGATAGACAAACTGTGATGAGCACAGAAGTCCAACAACGAAACATCATTCGGGTTCAGACTGGAGAGGCCGTACCTACCGATCACACCCTTTCAGGTCATGCTATTGTTGCCCACATGGGTAGTGAAGTTTCCCAGGACAACGAGTGAGTCTCCCGGGGGAAGGGTTCTCCAACACACCCCCTAAAGATTCCAAGAAGGGTGGGTACTCTGAACTGTCAGTTGGTGCATAAGCACAAATAACAGTCAGGACTTGTCCCCCACACCCGAAGGCGGAGGGAAGCGACCCTTTCGTCAACAGGGGAGAACCCCAACATGTGGGCACCAAGACAGGGGGCAACAAAACAAGGATCCCCACACCAGCTCACTGCTTCTTCCCATGAACAACTCCAGAATGGAATAAGGTCCAGCCTCTCTTGAGATCGGTGGTTCCAGGACCCAAGCTATGTGTTGAGGTGTCTCTCCACCTCACGCACCAACTCAGGCTCCTTTCCCACCAGAGAGGTGTCTATGTCCAAAGATTGCACCCGACCCCTATAGCCCCTCCCACAGGTAGTGGATTCGTGGGAGGGCGGTGTCCTTTTTGGGATGGGTCCAGCTGGGCTCCATGTAGCAGAAGCCCGACCACCAGGCGCTCACCTTTAAGCCCCGCTCCCACCCAGACCTGGCTCCGGGGGGGTGGGGGGGGGGGGGGAATAACACTCCAGTGACCCGCGTCCGGGGAAGGGAAACTGTGCCATTGTTTTACGATTATTCACCATAAAGGTCTTTAGAACCGCACTCCGTCTGGACTTTCACTCAGTACCTGTTTGTCTTGGGTGACCCTACCAGAGGCATAAGGACCCCGACAACATAGCTAACATAGCTCGTAAGATCATTAGGACACACAAACCCCTCCACCATGATATGGTGGTGATTCTATGAGGGGTAAAAAACGGGGAAAACTATTTTTTCTAATTCACATATTTTCGTGAATGGCATGGGGCTATTTATTATAAGCTTTTTGGTTTGTGCCTACGTTGACAATGCGTGATACAGTTATATTTATATCAGTATAAATAGCTATTATATACGTGGCCCCGGGCATAAACCTGACAACCCACATATCACGATTAATGAGAAAATTGAATCTGAATAAAATGATCTATAAATTTGTTATCAGTTCACCAGACATGGTTTTTAGTATTCTGAAGGCTTCATCCATATGTGAGGAGCTCCACCGAATGTAGGCGCTTGTCGCGAGTGACGGACGGTGCTTGTGAGACAAAGCGCGGCTTATCCGGACTTCCGGTCTTTCAGGTGAGTGAGCGAAGGTTGAATACGAAACAAGTATTCAAGGCGCACGTGCTCACTTGAACGATCGGAAGTCCAAATAAGCCGCGCTTTGTCTCACAATCACCGTCCGTCACTCGCGACAAGCGCCTACATTCGGTGGAGCTCCTTACATATGTCTTCTATTACGTAATCAGAAAATTGCGCCGAGTCACTTTTCAACAGCTCAGAAAAAATACCAATATATGTCGTATGTGGGAGCTCGCGGGTTATCAGGTTCATTCACGGGGCTACAGTAAATCTTTCATAATTAACAGGCTTTTTGGTATATTCCCATTTTTGCTTGGCTCCTCGCGCCATGATTAAAAGAAAATGCAATCATTTTAAGAACCACTTATCCTAATTAGGGTCATGGGGAGGTTGGTGCACATCTTATCTTATCCTGGGCGAGGGCAGAGTACACCCTGGGCAGCTTGCCAGGCCATTACAGATATATATATATGTATATATATATATATATATATATATATATATATATATATATCAAATAAAAGGATTGATTGGTCGTGTGATGGGTTATATATTAATAAAGAGAGCTTTGCCAGGCATCAGATCTCAGCAGTGGCTCTTCAGTCTCAGTAACGACTGCCGCATGTCTGTAATTTACATTTCTGGAATGGAATGTGCGAGTGATAGAGTGACTTTTATCTGCCAAGACATCCAGAGTCATGCTGTGTCTGGATAGAAGGCAGAGGCCGCACACTTTCTGTCTCTTTCAATTCACTGTTCCCGGATGGGTGATGCTCACTCCAGGCTCTCTTTGGACAGAGAGTTTGAGATTGGAGAATTTCTTATTCATTTCCATGGAAACGTTTTTGCAATATAAGCTAACATATTAGTATTATACACAGTATCGAATCGACAGTCTACCGTCTGCGCTGTCCTCACAGACTGCATTTTTAGACTTCCTCATACCCCCATTTCATTGGACTACGGCATGCAAGGATCGTAGCGGAAAGGCGCGGAACGCAGTCTTACGAAACAGCTTCAGCATTTTTACACGGAAAACGGGTGCAAATCCTACGGAAAAGTGGAAACTCTTTCCCCCCATTTCACTGGACTACGGGATGCAAGGCTCGTGTAGCGGAAAGGCGCAGAACGCAGTCTACAGAAGAGCTTCGGCATTTTTACACGGAAAATGGGTGAAATTCTTACACCCTCGGAACGTTCACAGCACGTGCGGAGTGACTCCACGGAACACTCACGGAATTTTTTTTCCATGAACGTGCTTTTGAATATGTCCTAAAGCACGTTCACGGAATATTTTGGCCTGCCAGAAGCACACAGCAGTGGAGGAAGCCTTGAGGAATAACTACGGAATCACACAGAATGACACGGAAGATGAGCAAATAATTGCGGAACGTTTGCGGATGACATTTTTGCTTCTGTAAGTCTGCCGTGCTCCAGTGACATGGGGGTATAACAAGAATTTTTAGGCTGGAAAATAGAAATTCACTCCTTAAGTAATCTGCCAAACTACTTAATCCTACTATTTGAATTGCGCAGAGGCTGGAGCTTATCTCAGCCGACTCTCGGCGAAGGCGGTTTACATCCAGGACAACTCACCAGACCATTGCCAAGCAACACACAACACACACACAACACACACACACACACAAAAGGTCATTTGAAACGGCCAGTTAACCTACTGTGCATGTTTGCGGACTGTGGGAGGAAACTGGAGTACCCCGAGGAAACCCACACAAGCGCATGAAGAATATCCCAGCTTCACAAATCAGTTTATTTCAAGGGTGGGGTCATTTCTCTTCTTGGCAACATTACCATCTCCACGTGCAACATTCTACAAGGTTTGACCTCTGATGCCAACATACATAGGGGTGTGGTATGTAAATACTATTGTTTGTTGTCGTTTTCCATTTCATAACTGGGAACAGCCAACATCATGCAACACTAGATTGGAATTTCTTCTTGAAGAAATCCCTTCCATAATATCACCTGATAGCTGTTGTTGAGACCAGGTTTTCTTTCAACGAGTCAAAGTCCAACAACTTGTTACCATCGATTAGCACTCGCTTGAAATGACGGGCTAATTTGCGTTTGTAAATTAAACAGTATTTGTATTAGAAATGCAAATTAAAAAATAATGATGAAAAGCTGGATGAACATCCTCCGAATGTGTTAATTCCATAACTTCTGCTAGGGTTCAGGGCTTGACCGTCACAGGGCTTTTCGATACTGTTGGTATTTTCAAATACAGGATCACCTGTAAAAACCTCACACATTTCTAAAGTAAATCAATCAATGTGTTATTCGCACACATGAAATTTCGTGATGGAGGAGAGGCGGTGCAGAGGTCTGTCGATGGCCCAACCCCAACTCGAAGCCCTTGATGTTGAAGTGAATGAGTGGTTTCAGGGAGATGGGGCAAACAACACGCACAGCTCGAGGATTACTGGAAGTGCCGAGGGGAATGTTTCCAGGTCAGGTGATCTCTTTGGGAGGCGGCTATAATCGCCTCAGAGTGCGTCGACGATGGCCACCGTTTAGAGGAGCATCTTTAAATCAGGGTGGTATGGAAACCGTGTTGAAAGTACAGTTTCATGTGTGAAAATACTTTGATTACAGTTAATTATTTTTTATTCACCTTTGAAATGCAAGAGGTTTTTTATTGGGTGCTCCTGTAGAACATAAAGGACTGAACCACGGAATAGGTTCGAATACCCAAGATGCACTCTGCAATAAAGGAGTGGCTATCCTGTTCACCAAGTGACTGCTTTACAAATTGCTTTGGTGTTTATTTTAATTATGTGAGCCAAAAACATTGAAAATGTTTGGAGCAGGGCTGTAAATGAACACCATATTCCTGCCATGCAACTCAGAACGAACACTGTGCAACTCAATCTAGAAAATGGCTTTAGCTGGAGGTACTGAACTTTAATCACACTGTGAAATGACAGAGAATAAGCATTTACCTTCGCATTGTTATTCATGTGCTGGGGTGTTCATGAAAAACAAATCCCTCTCTTCATAAATCACTTCCATTTCCTGTATATTGCTTGCACTGTGTGTTTGCACTGAGTACTTGGATATGATGTCAAGATAGACGATTATCAAATGCTGTAGCATTTGTATCCTTGAATTAAACCTACCGAGTCTATTTTGGGTACTAACCTAAATTGTTCTTTAAAATGTCCATAATTCTTTCATTTCATTGTCACATCAATATAAAATGATCTAATAAAATTTCTGAATTTTCTTCTCACCCATTAAGCCAATTCATTATGTTTTGCACTTTTCATTCGGGAACTTGCTAATGCTGGTGCTGGTGGTGTTGTTCCCGACTTTAGTTACTTGATGGCAGACATTTTTTTATCCAAATCCAAAAGTAGCAGAAGCACAGCTCAGATGTTTTTTGTTTATTCTGAAAAACAGTCCTTAAAAAAAAAAAAAAAAAAAAAAAATTCCAACACAAAAAAGATCTGACATGGAGATACCACAATGATCTTAACAAGTATGACCTCAAAGCCAAAGCTGATGTCTACAGCTGTTGAAGTCTTTGTTTAAAAGCAAAAAGGTGATAGCACAACAGTTCATTCTCATCGATCCGGTCGTGCCATTCCAGGTCTAACGGGCACCATCATTGGTCGAGCAGGAGGTCGCATCATGTGGGGTCCTGGCATCATTTGCATATGCCCACCCATAGGAGGACGCATACCTGGGCCTGTGGAAAACAAATGGACATTGCAAAATGGGTCACCCTGCATATTTCAACTGATTCTTTTACTATAGATCCTAAAAAGTAAGGGGTTCATGTATTGAGTAGAATTTTTTTTTTAGGGGGTTGGTGGAAAAGGAGGGACTCAGTGTACACTTGTTAACAGACATCCTACCTGGCCCACCAGGCATCATGCCATGTGGAGGGGGACCCATCATCGGCATCATTGGAGGACCGCCCATGGGAGGAGCTGGTAACATCCCAGGTCTTGGCGGTCCACCTATAATCCAATAACATTATCAGATCAACAGTACCACTTTAAATACTTTTCACAGACAAAAACATCACATTAGAAGCAGACTACACTTTACTTTAAATATTTAATTGAGCCGTCAATCACTGCTTCATACTGTATGAATACATACATATATGTATTCAGGTGTTATGCTGCTCTTGAACTTATCCACTGGAATAAACAGAGAAGAAGATATGCTCAACATATTTCAAAAGGTACGCAGGGTTTCCTTTGGCTTTATGCTCCCATTGCACAGATTAGTCCATTTTCTGTAGTAACAACAAAAACAGTTTGAGGGAATCATTATTTTTAGGCAACTTTATGAGAACTTGGAAACAGCACCTCCTTCACAGCCTCCACGGCACAGTGGCACCCAGAAGCAGCTTTGGCTTGTGTTCATAACTAACATTTGTTTTATCAGTCCCAGTGTTCATACTGAAATAGTATTTACCAAGCGTACAGCAACCCAGAACAAACAGAAAAAAAAATTACTCAGTTATTAAAAACTAATGGAGTTTTCAGAAAACGTAAAAATAAATTTTAGGTAAAAGATATTTTTGCCCAAAGCTGCTACAGATGGATGTAGGTAAGCACAGTTTCCATCCTCAACACCAAATAAACAAATACTCCAAAATAATCAACACATCACACAGGACTTCCGATTCGTCACCAACAGCAGCAAAGTATCAGTGCCATTGAAGAGTTATGGCCAGAGATCTATAAGATGAACCAACAGGAAAATTAAGGTCATGTGGCTCAGCAAAAATACATTCTACCCCGAAACTAGTTTGTGAATCTTATAATAGAGACCCGGTTTACCAAAAAAAAAAAAAAAAAGGAAGCAAACAGCAATTTAAATGATTTGGGCCTGCATCGCCCTGAAGCCGATGAGAAAATTCAGTTCATTCTTTAGAAAAATGTCTAAATGCAAAAATAACATTTGACGTCAAGATATTCCACGACACCCTGACTTACCGGGCAAGATAACAATCCACAAGCCATACTGTACTAACCAAGTTTCACCGAGATCCATTAAATACCGAGTGAGAAAATGACAACTACTTCTACTCCAACCATAAGAATAATAATAAATAATAATAAAGAAGGTGAAATCAGAATTTCCGTGAAGGCTTTAAAAAGATTTTTAAATACGAGGCTTGTAAGCAGTAGTCAGTCATTGCTATTCACTGTTATTATTTACATGCAAATAAGTACATTTTTAACAAGTTTGTTTTTTATATTTAAACCTGAAGTTTAGCTTATTTACAGACATTGATACTTGTTTGGTTTCAGATTCTCTAGTAATGAAGTTGATAAAAATCATTAATGGTATTTACATGCAAAGATTGGATGATTGCTTTAGATAAATTTTAGTCTTTTTTACCCTTCAAATATACATTTTATATATATATATATATATATTTTTTTTTTTACAGTCGGTAATCCTGGTTGATACTGTACACAGCTGTTTGTGGTTGGGAGCACATGAGAGCTGACAGGCCAAGCTCTCAGGAGGACGTGAAGGCATATGGTTGCTTTGCTTGTGAGCATGAGCGTACAGGAGGGCAGGAACCTCCCAAGTGTATTACACTACTCATGAATATGTATGCACAGTGGCTTAAAAACAACAACGGGTGGGCAGCAGGCATCACGTGTATTGGAGCAAAACAAAACTGGCACATGATAAGTGCCTTTGCTTATATAGAGTGGAAAGGGCTGCAGCCAGGACCCACCAAACTGACACTGGGCTGTATGCTAATATCATGATGCTAGAGAGCACCTATAGATTTTGTGACTCCAGAATATTCACACTGGATGAAACCACTGAAAGCCCATTTTCAACCAACTCAATCTGCAATGGATGAAACGGTGACTTAAGCTAACTGGATGTTCAGATAAGTGAAAGAGTGAGACAGGATACAGACCTGTCGAGGGTAGACAACACTGGTGCGAAATTCTTCCTACTACTACTACCACCACTATTCCATTCAGCTTTTTCCCCCATTATCAGGGGTCGTCAGAGCAAATGACTCACACGTTTGATTTGGCATGGGTTTTTACGTTGGATGCCCTTCCTGACACAACCCTTCTAGCAAGGGACAGAAACACGCTGACGGCTTTGCAGCTCTTCTTTATGAAAGTCAGCAATGGTTCTTTTACATGCCTCACACCATAGACAGTGACAGACATGGCCCGCCTTTGATAACCCAGTTAGCGGCACTGGGGGGGGTGGGGGGGTGGGGGGGGGGTGACAACTCTGTGGAGAGTGGGACTCGAACCCCCAACCTTAGGATCAGCAATCCAGCACCCTTTACCACCAGACCACCACTACCTTCTTAGTCATAGCCTTATAAGTAGGCACTACAAAAAAAAAAAAAAGGAAAAAATAAATAAAAGTAGGTACTACGAAAGAAAAGAAATTGGGGGGGGGGGGGGGGGGGTCAAGCAACAGTAGACGTCAGCTTGATGTATTCCAAGTCACTTGGCTGGTAAACCAAAGTCCACACCCTCATGTGGAGGATGGGGGCATTTCCATATAATTTTGCAAACATGTACATACTAACCTGCTTTACATTTTAAAATGATTTCTTCTTGATAGAAATACTGAAATTACTCCCTTTTATTAGATATATGGCATAACAGCACAGAAATGGCAAACAAGGCGCCAACCTCAATAAAAAGAGATTGAAGGTTTGCATGGCAACGGACATGGGTTTTCAAATGATGATTTCAGTGCATACACTTCAAGCACAAAAGTGACCTGATATAGAAAATGATGCTAGGTTTTCTGTAGTCATTTTGGATGGATTACTTGTATCTCCTTAAACCAATAACAGAAGGCTTTCCTTCCCGGACTTGTTCCTGCTATTTTGTTTCAATAAGGCCAGACTTAAAAAAATATATTTGTTGGCGGTAACTCAGCCAGTTGGGCTGAAATCGTAGATAAAAACCCCACCTGAGCATTCACAGACACAAAAAATAAAAATATACCGGCCGGTTGTATTGAAAAAACACAAGTGTCCCCTATCATACACCATACTAAAAAGTGACCAAAGCGAAATCAGTATCAATCACACCTTGTGATTGGTCAATTTCACCAGTTCGGTGAAACAGAGATACTCATTGCCCAGTACTGTTTTAACAAAAGGTGGCAAGCATAATGGAAGGGGACAATGATGAGGCAAAAAACCTGTTCTCTGTCACTATTAAAGGCCCCAAGGTGAAAAAAATTAATTAATTAATGAAGCAACAGCACGGAGCATGACGAAGGTATTTGACACTATGTTGACTGCAATTTTAAAAGTTGATATGTTGTAGAAAGCTTGATACTCTTGATTACAATATTAAAACAATCTATTTTTATATTCAGTATCCTGATTTCAAATAGATGATATTTAATTCTACTGTGTTTACAACATCACATACATAATAATGCATGATGTATGGAAAAAAAAATCCCGCAAATCCCTGGTGGCCTGCATAGGCAAAAAAAAAAAAAAAAAAAAAGTTATTGCCAACAAAGATTTTTTTTTAAGCCTGGACTAAATAAAATGATACTGTGTTAGAGAAAACAAATTAACATGAGCTACTAGCACAATACTGACATTTACTGTATATGCCTTCGGAACCACTAACAGACTTACTGATATTGGGGTGAGGGAGGAGGGATCCAGTTGGAGGACCAGCACCTGGGAAAGGTGTGGGTGGAATTTTTCCTTGCTGGAAAGCAGCAGCTGAAACACAAACAAAAATTAAACAATTTCCCCCAGATCCCATTTGCAGTCATAGAGTATAGAACAGGGGTTGGCAACCTTTTCCATTCAAAGAACCATTTGGACCCGTTTTCCAGAGTAAAAAAAAAAAAAACACCAAAAAACTGGGAGCCACAAATCCTTTTTTGACATTTAAAATCAAATATCACTGCATATGTTTTCCCCCTTTATCCTTCATGTTAATATAAAACAACAATGTGTTGCACTGATTTAAACAAATGCAGAGACAATTAAATTGCAATTTTGCTTTCAACAAAAACATTTAGATTTTAAAAAAAAAAAAAAAAAAAAAAAAAAAAAAAAAAAAACACCTGCCCTCCTGCGTCCTGAATTAGGATTAAGTGGTTCAGAAAATGAATGAATGTGTTTGAGCCTTTCTTGTTTTTTATAAAGTAAAAGAATATATATCCCACGAATTGAGGGACTGGGTGCAGCCAGATGTGTTAACAGGTTCGGTAGCCCACCTCACCATCACTTCCTTCATGGGATCTTCTTTTTCTTTATTCGTTATATTAATGTTGTTTTGTCATAGTTTTAATTTACAAAAATGACAACAACACAGAAAAGAATATGAAGACTTATTTTAAGAAGAAGCCTGTTCAACATTCTTTTAAATAATATTAATGCTTAATACTGCACTGGCCGACTTCCGGTCCGATTTCCGTTCCTGGATCATAAGCCTCGGCGGCGGAAAAATCTCTCGCTCGGATGGCGAGAACACTGCTTGCCATGAGCACAAGGGCTTGGTGGCCGGCTCCCTCCACCAACACAGCAGATCAAAAACACTGCGACTCTCAATGTAGCTGATGAATATAACGACAGCCATGTCCGCAAGAGCACACACACAAAATCAACCCGCCCACACCAGATAAATATCTACCCACACCCGTGACTTCATTTTCATCTATGTAATTTTCACCCTAAAAGAGCATTTTTTGCAAGGTTACACCTGTGGGTATCCGACCGCTGCAGGACTCTGCCTTAGGCAGATTCTCCCATCGTTCAGGTGAAAGCTGGTTTAACTCTACTTCTGGGAGCCCGGTGTGCTTCTGATGTGAGTAAACAAGCAGCATTTTTTTTTTCGCAGTTGTTTTAGGTGATGCAGTGGTCTTTGTATATGAAGCACCGTAAAGTACACATTCATTATTTTGAAAAGCCACGAAGGTGAAAGAGCTGCATGCTGCAGTCATGGGTTGCCGACCCCTGGTATAGAACAATGTAACATGGCTAAACTGAACTAATAAGCCCGGAAAATGAAAAAGTACTTACTTGTTTTGTCTATCAGACTCTGCGCCTGCTCCTCCATCCACTTCTGATAATAGTCTTTCACATTCTCTTTATGTTTGCGCCCACTACAGTGAGTTTTCCTTACCGATGGCTGAGAAAACACAGGATTTAACACGGGTTATTAAAATAGGCCAGGGCTACCCATACGACACCATACAGGATTTATTTTTTGCTATTCGTATGGCAATTCTTTTGCGCATGTGCATTGACGTGCCATCTAGTGGAAATGAGGTTAATCATTCTGCCAGGATACAGACGCTCCCCGACTTACATTCATCCATTTTACGTTGTTTTCCCCCCCAAAAAAAAGTCAAATTTTGAGTTTAGACGTACCTACGTAGTACGCTGATGTAATGACGCTGCATTCATTGTTTACAAACTGAGTATATATCAGTTATATAGTGTTACCCTTGTATTAAGACGTCGTCTCTGTGATCTTTGTGTTTACACTGTTTTGCGAACTTTTGTAACCCAAAGCAAATATGGTTGGTCAGAAGTGTAAGCCTACTAGCATGGGTGCAAGTCTCATACACAGATGAATTAACTATCTGCTCAGATCAGTACAATCTTTATATTTATTATCTTTTAGCAGAATCCTGAGTGTATACTTATTTTTGGACATGAAGGCAGTTGGTGTAAGAGAAAAAGATGCAGAGGATAGGGTGAGATGTAGGCAGATGATTCGCTGTGGCGACCTCTGAAGGGAAAAGCCGAAAGGACAAGAAGAAGAAGTTGCTGCTTTATCATCATGGGCAGTACTGGCTTAGTGGTAAAGATCATGGGTGACTGATCCGGAGTTCAACGGTTCAATCCCCACTATCAGCACTGTTTGCTCAGTTGTATAAAATGATAACTGTAAGTTGGTCTGGATAAGAGTGCCTGCCAAATGCTGTAAATATTACAATCATCCACAGAACGCAATTTGAAATTCAATCGTAATATGTAGATATTCCTCCAACTCATTTTAATTCAATAACAAATAAGCATGCGCAAAAAAGAGAAAACCTTACCGAGTCGTGAGTTAAGTACGTGTCACAATAGTCACAGTAAAACCTGAAAAGACAAATACAGAGCGTTCTTCAATTGTAAATATTCGACATTATACCTGCTAACCAGTTAGCCTTCAGCTAGCTATGCTAACACAGACTATAGTCGCTACAACAGTAATGCTGACCTTCTGGTGCTTTGTTTTTTTGGCAATTACATTTAATAAAAGTCGTAAACATTAAACAATTTAAATACAAATAAATACAACACAGAAAGGCAAAAAAGGAAAAAAGCTTGCTAACTATATGCTAAACACATATACAACCCGCTGTAGCTAACAATAACTCATTGAAAGCGGAATATTGAGTCGTTACTCAGAAACCAAACCGTGTATAAAACACTAATTGAGGAAAAATAGAACATTTTAAAATATGTGTTCAAACTAACCGCATTTAATTAAAAACCACATTTAATCCAACTTACTTAGGCATCTTCACTAGCAAACAAAATGCGGGGCTCGAACCGGATATTCACTGAGGTGATTTCACCGGATTCAAGATCATCAGCACCATCAAAAAAAAGCATCAGCGCCACCAGGCGGCCAGGAGGAACAACTACCATCCTTATGACACGCAGAACGCCAGAAATCACGTGATCATTTCAGTACAAGACCATGGAAATCGGTCCGCTTAATCCTCCCACTGTGGAGCCCATCTCAGTCGATAACTGGGTGAAGGCGGGATACATCCTGAACGGCTCACCAGACCATCACAGGGCGAACACACACACACACACACACAAACACACACACACACACACACACACACACACACACAAACACACACACACAACCAATCATATTCACAACTTGCCAATTGTGTATGTCTTTGGACTTGTGTGTTGTATGTGTGTGTGTGTGGGGGGGGGTTTAATCCTGAGGAAACCCACACAAACATGGGGAGAACTTGCAAACTTAACTCGGGGATCGAACCCATCACCTTCTTGCAATAAGACAGGTGTGCTTATCACGACACCACTGTGTCACCCTCGAACAAAGATCCAAGGGCACTGTTATTTAGAGAAATAAATATTAGCAATGTATGGTCAATTAGATTGAATGTCATTAACTACATTGTGTTTATGCCCGTGCCATAAAACACAAAAACAATTTATTTCATTAATTATTTAGTAATAGAAGCATTAGAAGCAGCGTGTTTCTATCCCTTGCTAAAAAAAGGGTTGTGACAGGAAGGGCATCCGACGTAAAAACCTCTGCCAAATCAAACTTGCGAATCAAATGATTCGCTGTGGCGATTCCCGAGTAAAAGGGAAAAAGCCGAAAGGAAGACAGAAGCATTACTCAATGTTCCTAGACTATAAAGCGCATACTGGATACTCAGTCATACGGTAATATACACTGCTAACGCAGTCGTGAGGGGGGGGGGGCACAAACCAGTGTCTCTCCCTCACGCCCGTCCAAAGCCCAGATAAATGCAGAGTGTTGTGTCAAGAAGGGCATCCGATGTAAAACCAATGCCAAACTTTATCATGCAAATCACAAACATTACCTCCATACCGGATGGGTCGAGGCCCGGTTAACAAAGACTGCCATCAATGCTGTTAACCAACAGGGTGCTAGTGGAAAGTGGACGACTATTGGTCAAAGGAGAGGCAGGAGGCGTGTCAACAGGCGGAGAGAGAAGAGGAAAAGCATGAGTCTAGGACTGAGAGTAGGGACTTTAAATGTTAAAACTATGACAGGAAAAGCTAGAGAGCTGGCTGGCATGATGCAGAGGAGGAAGGTGGACATACTGTGTGTTCAGGAGACCAGGTGGAAAGGTAGCGAAGCTAAAAGTTTAGGAGCAGGGTTTAAACTGTTTTATCATGGTGTGGATGGGAAGAGAAACGGAGTAGGAGTCATCTTGAATGAGGGGTTTGTCAGGAATGTGATGGAAGTGAAAAGAGTGTCAGCCAGAGTGATGAGTCTCAAGTTAGAAATTGAAGGTGTGATGTTCAATGTTGTTAGTGCTTATGTCCCACAGGCAGGATGTGAGCTAGAAGAGAAGGAGAGATTCTGGAGTGACTTAGATGAAGTGATGCAGAGTACCCCCAGAGGTGAAAGAGTGGTCATTGGGGCAGACCTCAATGGACATGTTGGTGCAGGCAACAAAGGGGACGAGGAAGTGATGGGCAGGTTGGGTATCCAGGACAGGAACACAGGACAGATGTTGATCGATTTTGCAAAAAGGATGGAAATGGCGTGGAGAACACTTTCTTCCAGAAGAGACAGGAGCATAGGGTGACTTATAAAAGTGGAGCCAGGAGCACACAGGTAGACTACATCTTGTGTTGCTGAAAAAGGAAGTGTGTTGTCTTCAAGGAGGAGTTGAAACAGGCTTTGGGTGGTCAGGAAGTGCTTCCAGATGACTGGACAACTACAGCAAATGTGATCAGGGAGACAGGTAGGAGAATACCTGGTGTGTCCTCTGGAAGGAAAGTAGATAAGGAGACTTGGTGGTGGAATGAGGAAGTGCAGGAGTGTGTACAAAGGAAGAGGTTAGCTAAGAAGAAATGGGACATAGAGAGGACTGAAGAGAGTAGACAGGAGTACAGGGAGACACAGCGTAAGGCGAAAGTAGCGGTGTCAAAGGCCAAACAGAGGGCGTATGATGATGGGTATAATAGGTTGGATGGACAGTACGGAGGGAGAAAATGATTTATACAGGTTGGCACAGCAGAGAGATAGAGATGGGAAGGACATGCAACAAGTTAGATTTATAAAGGAGAGAGGGAAATGTATTGACTGATGACAGAAGTGTGCTGGGAAGATGGAAAGAGTACTTTGAAGGGCTGATGAATGAGGAAAATGAGAGAGAAAAGAGTAGAAGAGGTGACTATTGAGGACCAGGAAGTAGCAAAGATTAGTCAGGGTGAAGTGAGGAGGGCACTGAAGAGGATGAAAAATGAAAAGGCAGTTGGTCCTGATGATATACCTGTGGAGGTATGGAAGTGTCTAGGAGAGGTAGCAGTAGATTTTCTGACAAGAACATTCAACAAGGTCTTAGAGAGTGAGCAGATGCCGGAGGAATAGAGAAGTGTGCTGGTGCCCATTTTTAAGAACAAGGGAGACGTGCAGAGTTGTGGCAACTACACAGGGATAAAGTTGATGAGCCATACGATGAAGTTATGGGAAAGAATAGTGGAAGCTAGACTAAGGGCAGAGGTCAGCATTTGTGAACAACAGTTTGGTTTCATGCCAAGAAAGAGCACCACAGATGCAGTGCTTTGAGGATGTTAATAGAGAAGTACAGAGAAGGTCAGAGGGAGCTGCATTGTGCCTTTGTGGATCTGGAGAAAACGTATGACAGGGTGCTGAGAGAGGAACTGTGGTATTGCATGAGGAAGTCTGGAGTGGCAGAGAAGTATGTTAGAGTGGTGCAGGACATGTATGAGAGATGTAAGACAGTGGTGAGGTGTGCTGTCGGTGTGACCGAAGAATTCAAGGTGGAGGTGGGACTGCGTCAAGGATCCCCTTCTTGTTTGCGATGGTGATGGAATGGCTGACAGACGAGGTTCGGCAAGAATCTCCATGGACTATGGTGTTTGCAGATGACATTGTGATCTGTAGTGAGAGCAGAGAACAAGTGGAGGAAAATCTAGAGGTGGAGGTATGTCCTGGAAAGGAGAGGAATGAAGGTTAGCCTCAGAAAATCAGAATACATGTGTGTGAATGAAAAGGACCCAGGAGGAACGGTGATGTTACAGGCAGCAGAGATAACGAAGGTGGAGGCTAGATTGAGATGGTTTGGACATGTACAGAGGAGGGATAGTGAGTATATTGGCAGTAGGATGCTGAGGTTGGAACTACCAGGCAGAAGGAAGATCAAAGAAGAGATTTATGGATGTGGTGAAGAAAGACATGAAGGTCGTTGGAGTAAGAGAAGAAGATGCAGAGGACAGGGTGAGATGGAGGCAGATGATTTGCTGTGGCGACGAAGACGGTAATATACACTGCTGTCCGACGGAACTGCAGGACTGTATCTGCAAATCCATTAAAGTTGCAGTTTCTCGTGTTGACCAATAGATGCCAGCAATGTGGACAGTGAAATACAGTACAGTAACTATTTTCAGGTGAGGATTCACCAGCGTGACCTGGGTGGAATGGTGACGAGCACAGCTCCCAGTGCCTTACCGAGGGTTTTCTCCGGGTGCTCAGGTTTCTTCCCAGTTTTCACTGTGTTCAGTGGTCCTCCCTGTTCTCAGGGGCTTCGTCTCCATGCTAGATCAGCAAACTGGCCCTTGTGTAATCCTGTACAACCGAGGGCCTCCAATCGTCCTACACACAATCAGCTCTCCGCAATCTGTTGGTCATATAGAGTAGTTCCTCATTTCTGAAACAGATGTATGACTGAAAACTGGCCGCATGTTCATTTCCATTCACAGTTCAAAATGTGGCTACTCGTATATTTCTATGCGGTGATGAACTGGCGGGCGGCACAGCAGTGTAGTGGTTAGCACGTCCACGTCTCAGGAGGGCCCGAGTTGAATTACTAGGCTTGGGTTGTTTGTGTCCCAGTCTAAAAACATGCACGGTAGGCTAACTGGCTGTGCTAAATTTCCCTTGGGTGTGAGAGTGAGTGTTGATGGTCTGTGTGTTGCCCTGAGATGGCCTGGCGAGCTGTACCAGGTGTACCCATCCTCACCTAGTTAGCTGAAATGAGTACCAGCCTCTATACGACCCTAATTTGGGTTTAAGTGACTTAGAAAATGAATGTATGATTGAAAACTGGTCGTATACTCACAGTTCGGAATGTGACCACCAGTATGTTTCCAAGCACAACTGTAAACGTTGGGTTAGGATTAATACGTACCTGCACTCAGTGGACCATTGATGAGATGGAAGCCTAAAACCGAACATGTGGGGATTTCATGGCGCCCAGGCGTGTGTGCATATAATATAAAAGCACTTTCTTTGCTTATTTACCGTAAAAGTATATGCTTTATTCTTTCTGGAAATATACTGTACATGTTTGTGTTGGTTCCTTCTTGCTTACTGAGGTTCACACTCATGAACAGAAAAATAATTCCACAGCAGTGCTAACTGGGACATCACAGTAAACGCCTTGCTATTCCCATGAATACCAAGTGAGAACGTTAGCATGTAGCATTGACAAAAACAACCAACCAACCAAAACGTATCCTTTTTTGTTTTCAACCTTGAAGGAAAATTTGGACGGTCATTAAGAGTAGGCTGCATAACCGTCAGAGTTTTTGTCCAGCCTGTCTAGGGTGTACTCTGCCCTCACCCAGGGTCGGCTGAGACGGGCGCCAGGGTCCTCATGACCTTAATTGGGATCAATCAGTTCAGAAAATGAATAAATGAATGAAAGGCTTATTAGATGTGGTGAGGGTGTCATATATATATATATATATATATATATATATATATATATATATATATATATATATATATAATAGACCACAGGGGTCCAGACAGCCCTGCTGAAAGGACCATTTTATAATACGCCGATATAGAACCATGACGAATTTAAAAGCCCCAGCTACAGCACACCACAAGTTTCTCTAAACCAAATACAGTTTTGCCTTTGTCACCTTGAAATGTAGGCCAAGGTCACTCACAGGCAAAGTCAGCCTAGCACTCATAGTATAGTGAGACAGTTCCCATTCAGGTAGCTTTCGAGAGGGCGGTGCTAAAAAAAAGATGCTCATGCTCACAATTCCTTACAACAACAAAGTTTATTTGAAATCATATACAAGACATGTACACAAAATTACAATATAAATGTACCCAAAATATCCCATCATTCAGGTGTTATTTCAACCCCGAGCAAAAATTATGGAAGATGAGAGGACGTCCACTTGGGTGGCTTTTAATTTGTATTATATTGTATCGTCAAAGATGTAACACAAAACATTTTAATATCTGAACGTTCTGGTCTCGGCGGCACGGTGGCGTAGTAGTTATCACATCTGTCTCACAGCAAGAAGGCCTGGGTTCGATTCTCAGACTGGGCGATTCTGTGTGGAGTTTGCACAGGTTTCCTCCGGGTAGTCCGGTTTCCTCCCGCAGTCCAAAAACATGCACAGTATGTTAACTGATTGTTCCAAATCACCCCGAGGTGTGTGAATGGTTGTGTAAGCGTTGGCCCTGTGATGGCATGGTAAGATGTCCAGGGTGTACCTCACCCTCTCCAGGAATCAGCTGAGATGGGCGAGAGCCTCCCTGTGGCCCTCATTAGGATTAAGCATTTCAGAAAAGGAACATTCTGGCCTTGTATAAAAACACATGTAATTATTACGAGAAACAGTGGAAAATTCAAATGAAAAACGATGGGGCCTAGCATTGTTCGAATGAGTCACATAAAGATGACTGCATGAGGAAAATGACCACAATTCTCCATTCTCTTGTACTATGGGGTTGCAGGTGAGGTATCGGACCGGGGCGAAACGCAATTCATGATCTCAACAGTCAGTATCCAGATGTCTCCTGAAATTCTGTACACCTTTCATATTCCAGTAAAAAGGTTCATGAAAATCGATTTCAGAAAACTGGAACCAGCTTGATGGAGAATATTCAATGAAGAGTCAATGAATCATTACAATGCAAGTACAATATTAATTATTATTCTTATGATGATAATTTCCATCTTTTTATCAACATAGAAAACCGATACACCATTATTTGTAAATATGTCATTCATTTGCTGAGCTGCTTGATCCGGTTATGGTCGCAGCCAACACTGGCGAAAGTGGGTACACCCTAACCAGCCTACCACACCACTGCAGGTCCAATACACACACACACACACACACACACACACACACACACACACACACACACAACACCTTCTCGCTCTGAGGCGGACATGCTAACCCCATGTTAACCCCATGCCATCGTGCTGCTGCATATTTGTAATTATTCATTCACTCATTTTCTAAGACACTTAATCCTAATTAGGGTCACGGCGAGGCTGGTGCCCATCTCAGTCAACCCTGGACAGCTCACCAGGCCTTCTCAGGGCCATATTTGTAATTATTGTAACATAATTTAAATTGTCGAGGGAACTTCTTAAAAACATATATATTTTTATGTCTGCAAGTTATTTTCTGCAAAGTAAAAAAATCTGGGTGGACACCCTCAAAATGTTGTGACTCCAAAATATTTGCCAAGGCTTGTATAACTGCAGGATGAGTTTGATAGAGTTCATTAAGAATTATTTAAGTTGAATGACAAACTAGCGACTCAGTAGGACAAATACAGAGCACGGATTTATTTTCCGTTTGGAATCAGCTCTGTTTTTCAGTGTCTGTTTGCATGAAACCTCCACAAATACTTCAAATTAGGATTTTAAAAAGTGCCAGGAAATAATCTCAGGATCTCACAGATGCAGTTATGCATTATTCGGATTCTAGGAATTCAAGCCTCCATTTCAAACGCATCAGAAATATCCACTCAGCCAAAATACATTTCATATGATTATGAAAAACATGGTGACAAAATAACATCTCCGAAAATGTTCATGGTCAGTTAATACTTAAGTCCTGTTTGCAGCCAACTTCACCAGCGGCAGCAAAAGGCATCAATGCAACACCACTCCGTGCACAATGTGATGAGTTAAATCATGTCCGCTACCTTATTCACAGCTCATGAATGCTCTAAATGTACTGTCTGTCCAGTAGAAAGCTTGCTTTGGAAGATCTCACAAGTTGGATTTAGGGCCACTATTCACAGGAATGGCTCTCAGCTCTGTCCGCATGCACAGGTACTCGCCAATGACTGCCATTAGAGCGATGCAGGCCACATTAACCAGCCACCAGGACAGAGCAGCCGGCAGGTGCGCGTTGTAAATCCAACAGCCGATCATGTGGAAAAAATGCACTGTGACTGTGAAGTCCAGACACTGCTTCCCCCGGCGGACGAAGAACCACAAGCCTAGAGCACTGACATGAGACGCAGACACATTCAGTTCAGTATACAAACACCATGCTGTCAGGTCATGCAGTCAAAGGTCAGAGTGTTGTGAAAATAACAGCGTGAATTAATTTAACAGTCATGTGAAGTACAATATAAATTTGTATATACAGTTATACCTCAGCCGACGTCGTTAATTGGATCCAGGACATACGATGTCAATCGAAAACGACTTTACTAGAATTAGTCTCTAGGCTAGGCTATGCCAAATTTACTTGTAGAATACACACACACACACACACACACACATTTTATATATATATATATATAAATAAAAGAGACAGAAAATTTAAATTCATGTGCTCCGTGGTGCATTCTGGGCCCATATTTATGAGAAAATCAGACAAGCTAGAAGTAAATAAAACTAAACGTTTCTAATATATATATTTATTTCTTCCTTTCGGCTTTTTCCCTTTTTCTCGGGAGTCGCCACAGCGAATCATCTGATTCGCACGTTTGATTTGGCAGAAGTTTTTACGTCGGATGCCCTTCCTGTCACAACCCTTTTTCACAAGGGACAGAAACACACTGACGACTTTGTAGCTCCTCTTTATGAAAGTCAGCAATGGTTCTTTTACATCAACCTCTCACCATAGACAGTGAGAGACATGGCCCGCCTTTGATAAGCCAGTTAGTTGCACTGGGGGGGACAGTGACAACCTTGTGGGGACTCGAACCCCCAACCTTTGGATCAGCGATCCTGCACCCTATCCACTAGACCACCACTGCCATATATATATATATATATATATATATATATATATATATATATATATATATATATATATATATACACACACACACACACATGCGGCTTCAGTGCATCGCATTTTATAAAAAAATAAATAGATAAATAAATATTCATGGAATTAAAAAATAAGGAATTCAAGGAAGAATAGTGGGGAAAGTGAAGGAGAAATCCACAAAAACAAGGCCAATTATGCAAAAAAAAAAAACCCCTAAACACAAAACAAAAAACAACCCCAAACCTCCAATCAGAACTACTTACATTGTTGCATGTATGTGTCGTCATCTCATGCCCTACCATCTGTATGTGTGCATTTATGTGTTATTTACATCTTATGCATTATTTTTAATGTTTAATTGTTATTCTAAGCACTTATAGCATTGAATATGTATTTATTGATATTATATACACATATACATGTACATATATGTTGCACAGTGGTGGTCTGGTGGTAAAGGGTGCTGGATTGCTGATCCTAAGGTTGGGGGTTCGAGTCCCACTCTCCACAGGGTTGTCACTTGTGTGACAAACTGGGTTATCAAAGGCAGGCCGTGTCTCTCACCGTCTCCGGTGAGAGGTTCATGTAAAAGAACCCTTGCCGACTTTCGTAAAGAGGAGCTGCAAAGCTGTCAGTGTGATTCTGTCCCTCGATAAAAGGGTTGTGGCATCCGACATTAAAACCTATGCCAAATCAAACGTGCCAATCATTCGCTGTGGTGACCCGTGATAAAGGGAAAAAGCCCAAAGAAAATCTCTACATTTACATATACGTCAGTGGTGGTGGGAGAAGGTGGGATCCTACTTCGTGGATTTCAATGGTCGCATGGGGATCTTGGTCCCAATTAACTGCAGAAAGTGTATAATATACAGAAAGCCCCCATTATTCATTGGGCTCACATCCCCCTGCGCGGATCCCGGAAATCCGTGAATTATTGACGCAGGTTTTAAAACCGTGTCTTACTCATTAATACAGTAATAATGTAGTAAAATGTAGTAATGATGAAGTAAAAACTTTTTAATTTTGTACTGTGATAATATTTATTAATAAATAAAGCACTTATGGTCCTTACCAGAAGCTAGAGCAGATGCAGGGCATTTGAGTGACATCATAGGGCTTAAATAATCATTAAAACACATGAAAAAAAAAACCGTGAATTTGAAATTCAAGCAATCACGTTCATGACATGTGCACGAAGGAGAAAAAAGAGGTGTACACATCATCTGGAAACCAATCAGCAGGAGGGAGAAACAAAAGCTCTCAGCCATTGGCTACATTTGAATCATGTGCCAATAATGTTGTGATGATGCGTATGTATAATTTGCCAGGGCTGTCGCTAATTCAGTGCTTCTCAAATAGTGGCACACGCCCCCCTTGGGGGGCATGGTGTAATGCCAGGGGGAGTGCAGATGACCCTGGGGAACATGTTTTTTTTGCCATACTGTACTAGAATTAAGGTTTTTTAAATTATTATTATTTAATGCTTTTTTATTTAATTTTATTTTTAATTTATTTAATTACCAGAGGTGTATTCATAACAATTTTATAGACAAATAATACTATTTTTAGTCAAGTGAATTTTTTTTTTTTCCCTTCCTAAAGGGGGCATCACAGAAAATAATTATGACGCACTGCTCTAATTTAAAAACATTTTGAAAATTATTTTCCCATATATTTTTTGAAAACCGACATATAATGAAGAACAACTTAACTTGAAACGACTTAAGTCAAGGTATACCTGTACTACATTTGCATAATGTGATCTGATTGGCCTGCTGTTTTAGGATTCATAGTTTTAGTAAATACTACTACAGTACATGCAAACATATGAAAGGAGGAGGCACACTAAAATTATAAGGTTTTTTAAATTGTCTGAAACAAGCAGGTGAAAGTATATACACTACACATAAACAAAGAATAACAAACAAAAATTAGAATGTTCTAGTTTATTTTAACCATCACACAGGCAGGTCAGGTGAGCACTGCGCATCAGCCAAAGCTGAACCTAGTCATTCAGCATTTTGTACCTACTGGCCTAAACCAAGCTCCATAAAGGTGTTTAAGTATATACACTAAACAATATTATTATTATTAATAATAATAATAATAATAATAATACAGTTTATTTTTCCAATCTAATCTGTAATAATAATTATACCCCATGCTCCAAGTGACTGTGAGTGCTCTGCTGATTCAGGAATTATTCACTTGGATCTGTTTTTATTCCGAAATTGGTGGAACAATACGGTCACATCATTCCCGTGCAGTACATACTACAAGATATTATTCCGAGCAGATAACGCTTGAATCGAAACCATGGAAACGAATCCATAACACCTTGTTTTAATTTGCTTTTCATGTATTTCCGTGTTATATATAATAAAACTGAGTTAAAAAAAAAAGAACATGCCATTACGGAGAGCAGTTCTCTTAAGTTTCCGTGTACTATGTATGATAACTTTCTGTACGTTTGGCTTAGTGTTTCATATGTCTATCTCACAGCAAGAAGGTTCTCGGTTCAAGTATCGGGCTCACGTGTTTCTCTGTGCTTAGGTGAGTTTTCTCCCACAGTCCTAGGGCGTGTACATAAGGCTGATTGACTGTTCCAAATCGCTCCCAGGCGTGGCTGTGAATGATGACGTGTGTGTTGTATGGTGAGCTGTTCAGGGTGTACTCAGCTTCCCTGTGACCCTACTAACATTAAGTGCTTAGGCATATGAATGAGTGAATAAAGAGAGTGTAGTTGGTGTAGTTTATTTGTGTGTGTGTATCTGAGTAGGATATACACAACTAAAACTTAAAAAAAAAAAAGATTAAAAACCACACTGCTAGCTACACAGCGCTGAGCCCAGCTCTCACCTGCCTCTGCACTGCTGCCTCAAGTATGTAAAAATAATCAATAAATAAATTATCAAAACATAGTCATCTTTCATATTTCTGTGTAGTATTTACTACAGGCTCAGTGGACGTCCCTGAATCAAATATCTCAGGGACTGTACTGTATTCAGGAACATCCACGTCACCTTCGGTAAATCGTCGTTAACTAAACACCTCAAATAAGGAATACATACCATGTGAGGGAGTTCAGAATAAATGCCATCATCGACAGTAGTCCTTGTGCAGTTGAAAAACCGAGGATCTTTAAAGATGATTGTAAAAAAATTAAAAAAAAAATAAAAAATAAAATAAAAAAGGCATGTTATTTTCTAAAGCAAAAATATTACAGTTTAAAGCATAAAAAAGTGAAAGGAAACAATTTGCAGTCATTTGCATTGAGACTAGACCAGGGGTATCAAACTCGTGCCACAAAGGGCCATGTGGCTGCAGGTTTTTGTTTCAACCAAGCAGCAGGACACCTGACTTGGCTCATTCAAACAACTGATAAGAGTCTTCAGGCAGTTGATTGGTCAGTCCCTGGACAGAGCACACAGATTGACCAATCAACTGCCTGAAGACTCTTATCAGTTGTTTGAATGAGCCAAGTCAGGTGTGCTGCTGCTTGGTTGAAACAAAAACCTGCAGCCACATGGCCCTTTGTGGCACGAGTTTGACACCCCTGGACTAGACAGTTTAAAAAACACTGTGAACGTAATAAACTTACTTCATAACTGAATATCTGATCAAGAGATCTGTTGGTATTCACAAGTCCATCCACGCCAGCTAACCACAGGCCTAGGAAGCTGTAGTAGATGCACTGCATCAGAATGATCTGGGAGATGATGAGAACTGGATCCCAAATGTAACTTCGAAACTGACTGGCCATCTTCAAACCAAGGCCTCAAAATCACGCAAGATATACAGCATGAGGCAGCCCAGAGCTTCAGTCCGTCACATCAACCAGACTCTGCCACAGATTAGGAAATAACATTTCTTTTTCTTTTTTTTTTTTGTTTATAAAAATCTTCAGTGGAATCCTCAAGGAACGCATCATATGATGGAATGTGCTTTTCCATGAGGAGGTGGTGATAGAATCCATCAGTACGGGTTTGTAAAGCATAGGCTGATGATTTTTGTATGTTGTAGCATTGAGACCACAATAACAGGGGATGCGACAAGTGGCAAGCGTTCACACAAGAACCCAGATGCAAAAATTTCTCAAGCAATGTGAAGTGAGTGGGCACAATTCACACAAGCGATTAGGTCGATAACCAATCAGAGCTTAACAACCAAATTTTCCAAGAATCTCCAATAGTGTGAAACATCATCCCCTCCGATTCCTATCAGTTTTTTTTGTGGCATCGCCCAAATTCCCACCCATCAGCCAATGCCTTCCCTATCACACAACTGCCAGCGAGCAGGGAGGGGCAAAAGCATGCATACTACCTGCATACTTCATGACATGTAATGCTAGCCACCTGCCTCTTTTCGAACTGCAGCACATGCATATTTAAAGAGAAAGTGCTATCCGTTCCTCATCAGAATGTGCTCACAGACACCCATGATTGGCTGGCGATTGCTGTGAGTGACAGGGAAGTGAGCGTGCCACCCCTCCCATGAGAGCTTGCCCAATTAGCTCAACTAGACTCCCGGCCACGAATGGCTGTGGCATTAACCCGGATTCAAACTTGCAATCTCTGGGTTAATGGGAACGCACCTTGTCAATGCACCACTTGAGAGCCTTTCACAATGTATCTACCCCTACCTAAAAAGTTGTTGGAATCTAAAAGGGGTGATATATCTCCTCCACCCAAAACCTTTCTGTGTGATTCTGAGAAAAACTGGCTCTGAAAGATACTGATTGATATATTCCACAAAACATCAAGTTCCCGCAAACCTTTTCCTATCCGCTTCAGTTGACCTGATAAAATGGGTGACATCATATACAGTTCAGTAGTAAAACGACTCACATGTCGCTCTGTGCTTCCTGTGTGAACGCGCCGCCACTATAGCCAAGTAACGCACCCTTTCAATGCCATATGTACAAAGTGAGGTTAAGCAAAACGTCCTGCACACTGAGCACCGACCTCAACAATGCTGATGGCCTTTGAAACAAGCTGTACCACTGACTGCACCCCGGACCTCCTCAAGCCTAGTGCACTGCCTCTAATGCTCTTGAAGCTGAATAAACACAAATCCCAACAGCCTTGTTGACATCATAACCAGACACTCTGTGACGACATCGCCTACTCATCAGCCTGCCTCGTAGTTGGTGACATACTGTTGACTGGCCTGCACATATATGCCGACTCTGTGATGTTACAGAAAGGTGCGCTACCACCCTAGGTGTAGAGATGTGTGAACAGTTTGTGCAGGTATATGAGGGTTTGGCCGGCTGTTGCAGGATGTACCCTGCTTTCACCCAGTGTTGGCTGAGATTGGCTCCAGTTTCTTTACAACTCGAATAGAATTAAACAGTTCAGCAAATGTGTGAGTGAGTGAGAGTGATGTCCAGTGTAATGAAATAGACTTGAAAGTGGTCTTCTGGGGGGGGGCCTCCATGTTTCTCTGTATGATGATGTGTAGTAGACCAATGACGTCACATCATCACCAATGGACTGACAGTCACACTGATGCTAACACCCAGGGACATGCACCCCCCCACACTTGCAGAGCTTTACACACTGGATTTCTATATCATGTATAGATTTCTAAATCTATGATGAGTGGTTCAGTGAATTATTTTTAGATTTCAAAAGGTCCCCCTGCCACACCCCCTCCCCCCCACCCAGAACCCTGGTATAATTTACACTGAGAACAGAACCCCCACCACCATCACAAATAAATAAATAAATAAATAAAACTGCACATGTTAAGAATATCAACTAAAAATATATATATATTAATACTCACCCAGAAACTGTGCAATATTACTTTGTTTACAAATGAATGTAGTACTTTAAATGTCTAATTTAGATCTTTAGCTCTATAGCTAGCATGTTTCCTGCTAACCAAGAATGAATTTGATTGTTTTACTCAGATTATCAGGGCGACGGTGTGTGTGATTATTATTTAAAAGAAATTCTCCACGATGAACACACCATACACAGTGTGATGTAATCGAACAGAAACAAATATTAGCACTTTAAAGCCACAACCTGTGTAAAGTGATACTAGCAACTAAGCCACATCACACTTCCCAGAACTGCTTATGGACAGCTTTACTTACCCTCAGCTTCGCTAGCATCTGATTATAAATAAATATCATCATCCAAACAAAGTGAATTCATCCAAATCTGAACACCATTATATAATCGCTGCTACTCTGTTGATGACAGAACGAGAGGAAGAAGTGACTATGACAACAAAGCAGGAAGAAACCTGCAACAGACACACTTCCGCTAAAGAAAGCATTTCAAAATAAAAGTCGAACGACTTTATCTTGTGAATTAGATAGTAAATTGTTGCTAAGTGTAAACAGATTATACTGTATTGTGTGTTAAACACACGTGGAGTCGTGTCGTCTGTGTGTGTGTTGTTTTATTTTTGAAAGACCACCCAGCAAATACTAGTAAAAATGATGGTGTTGCCGATGGAAAAAAACGTTTGTTTCGAAAAGGGTGGGTGGGTGGATACTGTGTTGCCTCCATTCCTCATTGGGTTTTATTTGCAGACTGTCCTGCTCTAGAAATAGTTTCAGCCTGAGATAATATTTAGTTTCAGCTAATATTTAACTAATATTAATATGTGTATAAAAGAAATTATTTAAACAATTGCTTTAAAAATATTTCTTGTTTTTTTATTTTTTTTATTTTTTTGGTAGAAGGGGGAAAAAGTTTGTTCTGCAGCCCTTCAAGTGTGTTCGGGATTAACCTGGCTCTGGGTCTGTTCCCTGTTTGACATGCCTGAAACACCACACTAGGAAGGCGTCTGGGAAGCATTCAAGTCAGATGCCTGAACCACCTCACCTGGGAATCGAAATAAAAAATTTTAAAAATAAATAAATAAATAAAAATGTACCTCTCAATGCGAAGGAGCATCAGTTCTACTCAAAGTTCCTCTCAGATGGCTGAGCTTCTCACCCTATCTCTAAAGGAGACAGTCCTGCCAACCTATAAAGGAAGCTCATTTCCGTCGCTCATGACCACAGGTCAGGGTTGGAATGTAGACCGTCTGGCAAATTGAGAGCTTTGGTTGCGGCTCAGCTTTTCACCATGACATACCGGTACAAGCTCCATTTTACAGCAGAGGCTGCAGCAATCCACCTGTCGATCTCCCGCTCAATCCTTCTCTCACTCGTCAACGAGACCCCGAGATAATTGCACTCTTCCGCTTGGGGCAGGACCTCATTCCAGACCCTGAGGGTGCCCGAGGGACCCCTTTCTGGTGAAGAATCATAGCCTTTGACTTAAAAGTGCTGATTCTCCTCACGGTCACTTGATGAAGCCAAAAGGACATTGTCTGCAAAAAGCAGAGACAAGCATACAGTATGCTTGTCAGGCTCAACTTGACGCATAGCTTGGGCTCTGGAACCACCCATCTTGAGAGGGTCTGGACCTTGATTTTTTTTCTGGAGTTGCTGATGGGGAAAGGTGGCAAGGTGATGTGGGCATCCTTGTTGTCCCTCGTGCCCATATGTTGGGGTTCTCCCCAGTTGAAGAAAGCTTAGCCTCCCTCAACCTCCAAGTGGGGGAACGGGTCCTGATTGTTGTTTTTGTTTATACACCAAATGATGGTACAGAGTACCCACATTTTTTGGAGTCCCTGGGGGGTGTACTAGAGTGTGTGTGTGTGTGTGTGTGTGTGTGTGTGTGTGTGTGTGTGTGTGTGTGTGTGTCGGGAACTCCATTGGCCTGGGAGACTTCAAAGCCCATGTGGACAATGACAGTGTGACTTGAAAGGTAGGTACGGACGGCCCCTCTGATCTGAATCTGACTGCCGTTTTGTTGTTGGACTTCTGTGCTTGTCATGATTTGTCCATTACAAACATGTTCTAATGTAAGGATGTCCATAAAAGCACTTGGCACCAGGACACCCTCAGACACAGTTCAATGATTGACTTTGTCGTTGTGTCATTGGATTTGCGACCTCATGTTCTGCCTACTCAGCTAAGGGGCAGTGGTGGCCTGGTGGTAAAGAGCGCTGGATTGCTGATCGTAAGGTTGGGGGTTCGAGTCCCCCTCTCCACAAGGTTTTCACTGTCCTCCAGTGCAGCGAACTGGGTTATCAAAGGCCGGCCATGTCTCTCACTGTCTATGGTGTAAGGCATGTAAAATAACCATTGCTGACTTTGGTCAAGAGTAGGCTGCAAAGCCGTCAGCGTGTTTCCGCCCCTTGCTAAGGACTGTGTCGGGAAGTGCATCCAACATTAAAACCTATGCCAAATCAAACATGCAAATCAGATGATTCGCTATGGCGACACCTGAAAAAAGGGATAAGGTTGAAAGGAAAAGACGAAAAGAAGTCCTGCAAACTCAGGTGCAGAGACGAGCTGAGCCGTCACCTGATCACCACCTGGTGGTAAACTGGCTCCAGTGGCCACCCTCCAGACTACGAGACCCAAGTGTGTAGTTCGGGTCTCTTGGGAACAATTGTCAGAATCTCCTGTGAGAAGGGCCTTTAACTTCCACCTTTGGCAGTATGTTTGTACATATACAGTATTCAGGGATCCCTCACTTTCTGTGGTTAATGGGGACTGGGACACTTATTTAATGGGGACTTATTTCCTATTTCTCCTTAATTTCCTTTTTTTTTTCCCCGATGAATATTTTTGAAAAACCTGCGATGCACTGAAGCCACAGAAAGTGAAGAACGAAGTAGCGAGGGATCACTCTATATATATATATATATATGTGTGTGTGTGTGTGTACATATAGTGGATTACCAACTCTAACACCCCTCTTTTCCACGGGGAATGTTACGATGTTATGAAGCAATTTTAACAGACAGAAGATTTAACTTGAGGTTAGTGACTGACATCGGACCTGACAACCCCCGACTTCCTGCACAGGAATTAATGAGCGCTATTAAGATGATTAAGAAGTCTGTGAGGTAAATCTGGTGTTAACTTATTGAGGTGTCTGCAGGCAAAAAGCTTTGAAATCATGGCACAAGCTCTGTAAGTTGTTGCCAAGGCAATTCATACGAAAATATTGTCGCGTGTTCTTAATTTGTGTGTCAAGGTGGCATACTGGTTAGCACATCCGCCTCGAAGCAAGAAGGTCCTGGGTTCGAGTCCCGGCCTCACTTGTTTCTCCATGGAGTTTGTATGTTTTACCTGTCCTTGTGTGAATTTCCTCCAGGTACTCCAGGTTCCTCCCGCACTTCACAGACATGCACGATAGGCTGATTGGCTCTTCCAAATCGCCCCTAGGTGTGACTGTGAGTGTGAATGTTTGTGTGAGTGTTGACTGTACGATGACCTGGTGAGCTGTCCACAGGCAATTTAAACATTTTTTATTGATATACTGTATTAATCCTATACGGGAAATTATTGCCTCTACATTTAACCCATCCAAAGTGAGCACACACACACACACTTGGAGCAATGGTCTGCCACACACATTGGGGTTGTCCAGACAGCAGTTGGGGGTTCGGTACCGTGCCCAAAGTCACTTCGGCCATGAATATGGAGGAAGGGAAGATGCAGCTCGGTCAATCACCAGCACACATTTTTTTCTGCTGGCTGGGACCAGCGACCTTTTCAGTCCCAAAGCTGGAAGGATGAATAGATATTTTTTTAAATTTTATCTGAAGGACACCTATTTTAAACATGATTGAAATAAGAATGTAAAATATTGTAATATGTAATGTAAAAGGTACATTTAATATTTAATACCCATGGGCTATATTTCTCATACATGGGCTATATTTCTCAAATTAACCCATTAGTTGCTGAACAAAATGAAAATGAATGCAGTGAAATCATAATACATGTATAATTTCTGTAGCATATACTCATATACACCCCCAGTGCAGCTAACTGGGTTGTCAAAGGCCGGCCATGTCTGTCACTGTCTATGGTGAGAGGCATGTAAAAGAACCATTGCTGACTTTCGACAAGAGTAGGCTGCAAAGCCGTCAGCATGTTTCCGCCCTACGATGGCCTGGCGAGCTGTCCAGGGTGTACTCTGCCCTCGCCAGAAGTTGGCTGGGATGGGCACCAGCCTCCCCACGACCCAAATTAGGATTAAGCGGGTACAGAAAATGAACTGAACTGATATTCATATACATAGTTTAAAGTTGTTTATTTTAAATACTAAACCTTACAATATTTGATGAGATGGTTATACTTTAAGACAAATATCATGTACTGTATTTCAATCTCGTCTATTAAAATGATAAGTTGGTATGATGGTAAGATGTACATGTTAACATGGTGTCTGTCGTGTAGCTTACTTACACTGAAAGTTGAAGTCTATGATTTTATTCTTCCTTATTCTGGTACGTATTGTTAGTCTGTGTATATAGTATCATGGTGTTAATCTATATATGTTATAACCTGTGTTTTTTTTTTTTATGTGCGATATGTAATAACACAAAATAAAGTAAATCATTACTCTACTCAGAGGCATTAGGGGCATCTAGCTTCAAACATTGGCAATGACTTCAATCAGATAAGAATCTATATCTTTTATGAACACTATCAGGATAAAATACCAGATTTATATGGACCATCCCATCCTTGAGTCATCGTGGTGGAGGGATTTGCGTGGTCCAATTATCCTAGAAACTATGTTGTTGGGGGCATTATGCTCCTGGTAGGGTCACCCAAGGCAAACAGGTCCGAGGTGAAGGTCCAGACGAAGCACAGTTCAAAAGAGCAGTATATGGAGAAGCATATAAGGTCACAGTTTCCCTTGTTCAGATGCCATTAGGGTCATTAGGGTTCCTCCTTGGGGCGAGGCCTGGGGGAGGGGCTCAAAGGCTAGCGCTTGGTGGTCGGGCTTCTAAGCCCATGGAGCCTACCCGAGCCCAGCTCGAAAAAGAGACATGGGTCCACCAAGGCTGTCCTTTGTCACTGATTCTGATCATAATTTTTATGGACAGAATTTTTGGGCACAGCCGCAATGTTAAGGGGTTCTGGGTTGGTGGCCATAGGATCTTGTCTGCTTTTTTGTGGATGATGTTGCCTAATTGGCTTCATCAATCGAGGACCTCCAGCTCTCAGTGGAGTGATTTGCAGCCAAGTGCAAAGCAGATTGGATGACAATCAGCACCTCCAAGTCTGAGGCCATGGTTCTCAGACAGAAAAGGGTGTACTGCACCCTTCGGGTCTGGAATGAGGTCCTGCCCCAAGTAGAGGAGTTTAAGTATCTCAGAGTTCATGAGTAAGGGAAGGATGGAGCAGGAGATTGACAGGTGGATCACGTCAACCTGCTGTAAAGCGGAGCCTGTACCATTCCATCGTGGTGAAGAGGGAGCTGAGCCGCAAGGCAAAGCTCTCAATTTACCGGTTAATCTACATTGCAACCCTCACCTATGGTCACGAGCTTTGAGTAGTGACAGAAAGAACAAGATTATGGATACAAGCAGCTGAAATGAGATTCCCTCTTAGGGTGGCGGGGCTCTACTTTAGAGATAGAGTAAGTATCTCAGCCATCCAGGAGGAACACGGAGTAGACCGAAAGCTCTGCGTTGAGAGGAGCCAGTTGAGATGGCTCAGGCATCTGATTAAAATACCTCCCAAACGCCTCCCTGGTGTTTTGCTTCAGTCATGTCCAACTGGGAAGAGACCCCAGGGTCAACCCAAACATGCTGTAGGGATTATGTGGTCTGGGAATGCCACGGTGTCTCCCCCCAGAAGCACTGAAGGAAGTGGCCAGGGAGAGAGAGACGTCTGGTCCTCATTGCAGTAGTTGCTGTGAATGGACTCTGGATTAAGGGGAAGATGATGTATGAACCCTCAATCTCCTCACTATCTGCTCACTGTCCTCCAAAAGTGCATGTTACCCCTTTTTCTCACTGGACGATATCAATTACACAATGTAAAAAAACATGCCAAGTTAACCAAGAACACAATCTGCTAGGAGCGGTGTTTAGACACGGTGCAAGTTTCTATGGCAAGACACCTTGTAGAACCCTTACCCAGCTTTAGTAAAAAAAGAAGTTCTTCCCATCGTCACAAGGTACCTTCACAGCAAGAAAGGTCTTGGGTTCGAGTCCCAGTCTGAGATATTGGGTTTTGTGTGGCGTTTGCATGTTCTCCCTGTGCTTGTGTGGGTTTCCTCTGGGTACTCCTGTTTCCTCCCACAGTTCCAAAGACATGCACATTAGGTTAACCTACTTACCCTATCTTTACCCAGTGTTGGCTGGCATAGAGGTTCCAGCCTCCCCACGAACCAAGTAGGATAATTTAGCAAATTAGTGAGTGAATAAGAAAAGATAAATCTTTTTTCTCCAGGTGAAATGCATTTTATTTTATTTTAATTTGGCGGGGCAATAAGAAGATATAGCGAGTACAATGACGCTACATACAAATTGGAGACTATATACACATATACAGCCACACTTATACAAACATGTATAACTTTTTTCTGAACGTTAGAATCCTCTCACCCCACACCCAATCATAGTCCATACATCAATATCAATGCTTTTCTGACATCACCTTCTGCAAACGAGCTCTGGGATCGTGGTCACATGTATTGTGTAGCGCTTCTTCTCTGTACCCTGACGCACATTGATCTTGCGTTGAAACAGGAATTCGTGAAGGAGCTGTCCACGATGTCTGCTCTGCTTCACTCACAACCAACCTGGAGGTAGAAGCATCTGGATTCTGGATTTTTTTTTTTTTCCATCTAGGATATCAGCATATATACTAGTACTGCTCAAGCGAGTTACCAAGTAAATCCTAGTTTATGTTTAGCCTCCCGAATGTCAGCATCTTCATTCAGCTGCTTTATGTCTTCAGCATTACAGCAGACAGAACTGGGCAGTGGAACTTTTGGTGGATGCTGAACTAGATACCACGGTTCACTGGCTTTGAAGCCAGGAGCAACTCCTTGGCCAGTGCCCTCAGTTTTAGCTTTTTCCATAATGGAGCCTGTTCTTTGAGCCTCTATGGCTTTCTCAATCACATTCTGAGCATAATCCTGAAATTGATTCTCATCATCTTCGAGGAACCTTGCTGTCCTTGCCTCAGCTTCCTTCTCTTGGTTTTTTATGTGCAGCTCCTTTGCACTTTTCTCAGCCATCTGATGGACTTGAGTGTCTCTCAGTGTCTTGGCTATCTCTTTCTTTTTCTGGACTTTGCTTTGCTGCTTTAGATTGAAATCCATGGCTATTTTTACATTGTTAGGCATCCTTTCCTCCTCTTGCATTTTTAGCTTCTGTGTTTGTACAGCCTCCCTGTGTTCATCAATACTCTTCAACATGGTCGCTCTCTTCTCATCCTTTTCACGTTGGAGCTCATCCCACTTGGCCTCAACTTCTGCAGCTGCCTTGGAGATCAGCTGATCTTCATAGAGGATCCTGTCCCTGTCTTTCTCCTTCTGCCGCGCCAGTTTGTCAGCAATGACTTGGTTGCGTCTCTGAACTGCTCGGAACTTCTCTGCCTGTTTTTCTTTCCTGAGTTTAAGAGTTTTTTCTCTTGCCTTCACAGTACATCTTCGCCATACTTCTTCCAGCTTCTGTTTCTCAGCCTGATTCTTTTGGGTGATTTTCTTATCAGCGAAATGTTCTTGAAAACCATTCATGATCTTTCTCTTCCCTTCTGCTTTCTTCATCATATGAGCTGCTTGTTCCTTATGATAGAGTTCTAGGAACATCTTGAGATCCTCTGCTTCTTTCTGTTTGTTGATTTTCTCCTTCTCTTTTGCCTGCTTATGCTCGTTAATCTCTCGTTGCAGACTCTCAGCATTTGCCAGACAATTTTTCTTCATCTCCAAGGCTTTCAGCTGTTCCTGCTCCAGAGACTTCTCTCGATTGCGTGTGATTATGACCAGGTTCTCTTTATCGATTTCTTTAGCAGCATTTTCTTTCCTTTTCTTCAGCTCGATCTGAGCCTCCCTCTCCTTCACGACCTCAGTCATCAGCATGGCACTATGAAACTTTTTTACTCTATCGATCTGATTGAACTGCATGACTTTTGCCCTCTCTATCACTTCCTTTCTTTGCTGTGCTTGAAAATTTGCTTCCTCTATGTCAATCTGCCTCAATTTCTCCTCTGCAAGTTCCTCTCTAATCTTCTTTGCCTCCAGTCTCTTTTTACGTTGACCAAAAATGGTGTTGGTCCAGCCTCGTACAGCTTCAATTGAGCGCTGATGCAGGGCCTCACGCTCTCTCTCAGCTGCAATGAGCCGCTCCTGCTCTTTATTCACGCGATTCACACTATCCTGGATTCGTGCAAATTCTGATGCGGATAGTAACATGGCCACTCTGGGGTATTCTAGAGGTGCATTCGGTTTAATGTTGATTGCCTTTGAGCATTTTTTCTTCAGTGTCCCTTGCCTCCTGCCATATTCTGCAGTATATTCTGTAGTTTCGGCAATTTTAAACTTGCTGTTTTTATTTGGAAACATCTCAACTTAGACTTTCTACATGAGCAACCTGTATTTAAGCTTCCCTTTCTGTGACTTCACAGACATCACAGTGCTTTGGCGCTGTCCCATACAAGTCTACTGAAGCCATCCACTTGTGCTTTCAATGGTCAGAGGGTCACATGGTCACTGTGTACCACTCACTCACTCACTCATTTGCCAAGATGCTTTATCCTATCAGGGTTATGTGGAGGATGGAACCTATCGCAGCCAACCCTGTGCAATGGCAGGGTACACTCTGAACAGCTCACCAGATCATCGCTAGGAACTGAAAATAATTATATAAACAATAATTTTTAGTGTGAAGGTCAATGGAATATGGTGGTGTAGTAGTTAGCATGTCTGCATAAGGGCGAAAAGTCCTGGGTTTGAGCCCGGCCTCAGCGAGGGTGTTTCTTTCAGAAGCTTGCATGATCTCCCTGTGCTTGCATGGATTTATTATTCTGATACTCAGATTTTCTTCCACAGGCCAATCAATCACGTGCACATTAGGCCAAGTTGGCTGTTCCAAGTTGCCCCCACTGTGAGAGTATCAATGGCTTTGTGAGTGTCCTGCAATAGTCTGGTGAGCTATTCAAGGTGTACCCCGCCTTCACCCAGTGTCAGCTAAGATAGGTTCCAGCTTCTCCATGACCCCACTAGGATTAATGGTTCAGCTATTGAGTGAGTGAGTGAGTGAGAACATGAGTGATTTGAGAGTCATAATGAATTGTTCAAAACTAAACCTTTTAGTAAAAATAGTAGAGCTCAGGTCCTTGTGGCATCATCATACTGATTGACCCACCCTCTCAGTGACATAATCACCTAGTGGCTGACCTATAGTCACTGATGATCTCACAGAGGGACGCGACCACCTAGGGACACCCCACCCACAGACCTTTATACACTGCTTCTATTTGTGGGATGTCCCATGCAATAAGATAGACCAGCCATGCTGTTACAGGAGCCAGACCCTGTGTCCCTCTGTCTCTTTGTCTCTTTGTCTTTAAAGTGTCCAAAATGGTGGCAGCTCTCATAGTTTTCCTTTATATATTTTAAAGATGCTTTATGAACATATTCTTCACTGTATTTACCGGTCAATTAACTCTGGGTTCCCATGAACGAAGGGCCTCAAGGCTGGTAGAGATTAGGCCATTTTATGATTGTAGGACCTTAAATGATGAAAAAATGAATTAATTTCATATTTAGTGTCATCGTTTCATTTTCATTCATTCATGTGTTCATTTTTTAAACCACTCAATGCTAATCAGGGTCATGGGGAAGCTGGAGCCCATCTCAGAGGACTCTGAACGAGGGTACACCCTGACAGCTTGCCAAGTCATCGCAGGGCAGAAACATGCTGATGGCAATTCAATGGCCTACTCTTTATGAACGACAGCAATGGCTCTTTTACAATGGTATGAAAAAGTATCTGAACCTTTTGGAATTTCTCACATTTCTGCATAAAATCACCATCAAATGTGATCTGATCTTTGTCAAAATCACACAGATGAAAAAACAGTGTCTGCTTCAACGAAAACCACCCAAACATTTATAGGTTTTCATATTTTAATGAGGATAGCATGTAGACAATGACAGAAGGGGGATGAATAAGTAACTGAACCCTCTGCCTAAGGAGACTTAAAGAGCAATTGAAACCAATTTTTACCAAACAATTTAAGTCAGGTGTGTGCCCAATCACTGATGAGTGGCTTAAAGCTGCCCTGCCCACTATAAAACACACACCTGCTAAGAATTATGTTGATGAGAAGCATTGTCTGATATGCACCATGGCTCGCTCAAAAGAGCTGTCTGAAGACCTGCGATCAAGAATTGTTGATTTGTATAAAGCTGGGAAAGGATACAAAACCATCTCTAAAAGTCTGGATGTTCATCAATCGACAGTCAGAGACGTCTACAAATGGAGAGTTTGGCGGTTGCTTCTCTCCCATGGAGTGGCCGTCCACCAAAGATGATGCCAAGAGTTCAGCACAGGATACTCAGAGAGGTAAAAAAAAAAAACACTAGAGTGTCTGCTAAAGACTTACAGAAATCACTGACACAGTCCAATATCTCTGTGCACACATCAACTTTATGTAAAACAATGGCCAAGAATGGTGTTCATGGGAGGACTCCAAGGAGGAAGCCGCTGCTGTCTAAAAAAAAAAACTGTTGCACATTTAATGTTCGCAAAAAGGCACTTGGACACTCCACAGACGTTTTGGCAAAATAATTTGTGGAATGATGAAACCAAAGTTGAATTTGGAGGAACACACAACGTCATGTATGGAGGAAAATGGAACAGCTAACCAACACCTCATCCCCACTGTGAAGGAATGTGAAGCATGGTGGAGGGTGCATCATGGTTTGGGGCTGTTTCGCTGCCTCGGGGCCTGGACAACTTGCAATGAATTCAAAAGTTTATCAGGATGTTTTGCAGGGAAACCTGAGGCCGTCTGTCAGACAGTTGAAGCTAAAAAGAGGATGGATGCTGCAACAAGACATTGATCCAAAACACAGAAGTAAATCAACTTCAGAATGGTTTCAGAAGAACAAAATACACGTTCTGGAGTGGCCAAGTCAAAGTCCAGACTTGAACCCCATTGAGATGCTGTGGCATGACCTCAAGACAGCGATTCATGCCAGACATCCCAGGAATCTGCCTGAATTACAACAGTTTTGGAAAGAATGGGCCAAGATTAGTCCTGATCGATGTGCCAGACTGATCTGCAGCTACAGGAAGTGTCTTTGTTGAAGTTATTGCTGCCAAAGGGGGGGCCACAAAATATTAAATGTGATAGTTCAGTTACTTATTCATCCCCCTTCTGTCATTATTTGCATGCTATCCTCATTAAAATATGAAAACCTATAAATGTTTGGGTGGTTTTAGTTAAAGCAGACACTGTTTATTCATCTGTGTGATTTTGACAAAGATCAGATCACATTTGATGGTGATTTTATGCAGAAATGTGAGAAATTCCAAAAGGTTCAGATACTTTTTCCCTGAACATAGCTGCCTTGACTGGAAGTAGGCCCTTATATAGGGGCTGAGCCGAATGGGAAATGTGCAAAACCTGACATTTAACCAAGCGAAACATGTTAATCTCAGCATAAGGCATAGTTCCTGGCACAACTCATGTCTACCATCTCACCTCATCTCTACCAACTTTGAGGCCCTTTGTTCATAGCAAGCCAGAGTTAACTGTCTGGTAAATGCAGTTGAGAATATGAGAATTGCTTGCTATGGAAAATAAATGATTGTCCATCTCTTCTATTAAAAAAATGTGGTTTGGAGTCAGGCCCTTTGTAAACTCAAGGATTCAATTGAAAAAAAGTGTAAAAATAGTGTTCTTCAATAATCGATTACAGGAATGATGAACGCTTGCATGTTATAGTGATTTACTCACTCTCATTCGTTTGTTTAACCACTTTATCTTTTATCAAGGTGGTGGAAAGATTGGAGCCTATCTCAGCCACAAAAGTGGACTAGCTCACCAGTCTATATAGCAGGGCCAACACACAACACACAATTGTGGATACTTTAAAGACAGAGGGACACAGAGTCAGGCTCCTGTAACAGCATGGCTAAGATGTCTATACCATTACATCCAAATGTTACTGCAAATCTCCAGTCCTGTTGTTGATTTCACCTCAAACGTCCCAGGTAAATACATACTTTTAAAGTTTCGCTTCCTTTCTGATTTTTAGAAGAATGGCCCAATTCCTGGAGTATGATATCTAGCCCGTTGCTTTATTTTATGTGGCCCGCAAGAGCTTTCAAAGAATATGATAATCATACATTCTTACACCAACCATTACCATACCTAATTCATCATTCTACCACTAGGTGGCAGCCGCCTATTTCAAGTAAACAGCTAGTCATTCAATTCTCGAGAAAGATTGCATGCTAGCTTATTACTGTTAGGACCTTTTAGAATAGATGTTCTGTGATTATTCGAACACTCGATCTCCTTTAAATTTAGTGATGGTGCCCTCAGTGAAAATGATTTTGACACCCTTGTTCTACATAGTTAAAAAGCTTATGCCTTGTAGAGTGAGAGCCAGTATTAATCTGAACATCAGAAAAATGAAGAACTGATCCCTTTAAAAATTCAATGATTCAATTTTATGCAAATACAAATACAGTACAAGTACTCGGCACTCTACTCATTTCTAATGCCTGTGTTCGTAGAGACTTTTTGTTATTTTCTCCATATTTTGTGCCCTAATTTAGTCATATCTAATTCCGATTGTCAAGTACTTTCTTCCCTATCACATGTCCACCACCAACCAGGGAGGGGCATAAGTATGCACGTGCCCCCTCCATGACATACGAACTGCAGCACATGCCTATATAGCAGTGGTTCTCAAAATAGTGGGGCGTGCCCCCCTGGGTGGCGCTGTGCGATGCAGGGGGGGCGCGTGTGACCCCAGGGAACATGCTTTTTTTTTTTTTTTTTTGCCGTATTTGGATAAAGTGTAATTCTACATCCACTGCAGCAGGTGGCAGTGGCTAAAATAAGTAGTGAAGTTAATAAACCCACCACAGAAATTTTTAACAGGGACATAAAGAGAGGCGGAGAGAGAGAATGAGACAGTGAGAGAAACGAAAGTCTCCCAAAAGCTAAGTTGAAGAGGTATGACGAAGCGGATGTAGCACTCGGCTTCACTGTGCTGTGGTGAAAAACGAGGAAAGACCGCTGTGTTTACTGTGTCTGAAAATATTGGCAGTGGAGAGCATGAAATAAATTCAGGCGTCACTTAAAGACATCACACCCTGATCATGCGATGAGCCATGTGAGTTTTTTCAGCGAAAACGTGCCAAGTATCGGCAACAACTATCCTGCTTTGTGACTGCTACTCCAGCAAACCAGCGAGCTCTGTTAGCATCAGATAAGGTGGAGTACCAAACTACTCAGTGCAGAAAACCCCACAGCACAGCAAGGGAACTGATCCTACCTGCAGCACACACGGTCTCTGTCATGCTGGATGACGTCACTGCTGCGGAAATAAGTCCAGGTCCCAGTTCAGCATTGAGCAGGAGCTGAGAGTTCAGTATCGAGCTTTAAACCCTGCCTCGAAAAGCTGTGCACTGCGAAATGTGCTCATTATAGCCATTAATCTGGACTTCATCATTTTGACAATAATAATAATAATAATAATAATAATAATAATACAAATTGTTTTATTCATTTTTGCTTTGGAGGTCATCATCATCATCATCATCATCATCATCATCATCTTCCGCTTAGTCCAGGGTCGGGTCACGGGGGCAGCAACCTAAGCAAAGAGGTCCAGACGTCCCTCTCCCGAGCCACTTCCTTCAACTCTCCCGGGGGGGACACCGAGGCGGTCCCAGACGAGCCAAGAGACATAATCCCTCCAGCGTGTTTTAGGTCGACCCCGGGGTCTCTCTTTTGTTAGCGCTGTAGACAATGAGCTTGCTAAGTCAGCTAACTTTTAAGTTTTTTGTTAGTTGACTAAACTCTAAGAAAGTAACACTGGGTTTATTTACCTTATGGTTCTGATTTAGGATGTTTTGGAGGTTAAAGTGTTTTATATATCATGCTCCTGAGTTAATATTGCTGAATTTATTATTATTTATTTATTTTATTTTATTTTATTTTTCAGTATGGAATGGTTCAAATTGTTGGTCAAAAAATGTTGACAGTTTAAATAAGGATACTTTTTAAGTTTCAGGCAAATTGATGCACTTTAAATCTTTTTGTTTTAAAGACTAAAAAAATGTTATAAAGTTATTCTTTGTTGGAATTTCATCTATATTTCTTCATTTTTTTGTATTCCGTGATGATAATAAGGATTTATTATGTTTATAAGGATAGTGTTATGCAGATGATTACTTATAACAATTTTTAGACAGATAACACTATTTATATGGGGTGGGGGCACGAAATGTTTTCTTCTTCCTAGGGGGCGCCACAGAAAATAATTGAGAAGCACTGCTACATAGAGATAACTTTGGGAAAGTGCTATCTGCCCCCTCAAATGAACAAGCTCAGACACCCATGATTGGCTGGTGATTGCTGTGAGTGACAAGGAAGTGAGCGTATACCTGCCTTGCTTCATGTGACAGCTGTGCCAATTAGCGCACATGGCTTCCTGGTCACGGATGGCTGGGACATCAACCTGCATTCAAATCGGTGATCTCTGGATTGGTAGTTACTTGTCGATGCGCCACTTGGGAGACAATAGGCACAGTCCTAAAGTGGAGCTCCCAACAGATGTCTCTATTGATAGGTGTCTGAGCCCGGGTTTGCAAATTTCCACTTTCATTTGATTCATCCCTTTTGTAAGGTTTAATTATTCAAATAACAAGTTCATGTTCTGTCTAGACTCACAATAAAAAGGTTCTGGGACCAAGCCCCAGGCTTGGCAAGGGTTTTTCTGTGTAAAATTTCATGTTCTCACGGTGTTTGGATTCATGGCCACAGCTACCAGTGAGCACACCAAGTTCATGTGCTCTGTATTTTTTCCATTGGTGTAGTTTTTTCATTCATTTATTTTATTTTCTGAACCACTTAATCCAAATTATGGTTGCAGGTTGATAGTGGGGTTGGATGCCCCGGCCTTCAGATTAAGTAATCCAGCACCCTTCCACTGAGCCAAGACTGCCCCTGCAGCTTTTTAATTAATTAATTTTTTTAAATAAATTTGATTTTAAAACATCAGCAAAATAATCAAGCTGATTGCATTATTATTGGTCACAAAGTTAACTATGTTAACTAAGTTAACTAAGCATTGTCACGTGACCTGGAATTGCCAATCTATGACTCTGAGGAAGACAGTGGGCTGTGCCCAACAGTGGGCCGCTACATCCATCCATCTCTGTTGGACAGCTGTGATAGACAAAGTTGTCATTAGCAGCAGTAGCAAAGCCAAAAGGACAAGGACAGAGGAGGGAAGGTGAGTTTTAAGGAGGACTTAGAATTAGCCTTAGAATTACACATTGGCTAGACGTGATAACTGGCACTGGAAACATAATGGAACTAGAATTTATATCATTACAGTTAGTGGTAAGAATCGACTTCAAAGAAGCCCAGGATCCCCACTTCTGGATTACGGGCCAGCTGTTCCATTCGTTCAATATTTACAAACACCACCAGCACACTTAGACACACAGACAGATTTCAACTATTATAATATCAGTTTCAGAATAAAATAACAAAAAATGTAAACTAATAATGTTATTAGCAACAGTGATTGGTTTTTGTGTCATTTTTTATTTTTTTAAATTTAGTTTAGACTAGAGATGGTGGTGGTGGATTTGATCACGCTATTGGAAAATCCTGGTGGCAGCCTTGCTTGCATCGCTTTCCTCCGGTACTACAGTTTTCTTCCACAGTCTAAAGACATGCACATTTGCACATTAGGCTAATTGACCCTAGGTTTGAGTGTAAATGTTGTGTGTACGTGTGTTGGCCCTTCGGTGGACTTGACGGCTGTTCGGGATATGATTTGCCTTCACCCAGTGTCAGCTGATCTCAGCTACAGCTTCCTTACCATCCTCATTAGATTCAGTTCAGCAGATTATGGAGAAACAGATGAGATATGAAGGTAGATATGCTACAAAATGTAGTTTGTACACTTGATTTGAATACGTGTAAATTGGGATGTACGAAGGTGTAGAGTGAAGGTATAGAAACCCCTACAACCCAGCCATTCCAAGCTTTTTTCTCACCAACTTCTGGTCACTCAACAAGATGTTTGAGTTATAACTTGGCTGGACACTTTCACTCCAGATGACACAATTGAGCTAGCAAGCCATACTATTTTCAGAGAAGACAAAACCAACATATCCGGTAAGGAACATGGAGGGGACCTGTGGGTTTACATTAACAACAACTGGTGTTCCAACTCCATAATTAAACATATTCAATGCTGTCCGGATATGGAATACCTGATGGTACAGTGACCTTTTGAATCTGCCGAGAGAGCTCACTTCCGTAGTTATAACCACAGTGTATGTGCCGCCCTAAGCTAATGCTAAGCTAGCCATGGAGCTACTACAACACTCCATTTACAAACAGCTAGCAGTGCAGCCGAACTGTGTTCTAATCATGGCATGAGACTTTTATCATGAAAACTGGAAGTCCGTCCTGCCCAGAGTCTACAAAAATATAAGTTTTAGGACAAGAGAGAAAAACACAGAAATATTGGCAGAAGAGACAGACCTGGAGGGTCACACATCAGCTGTGCTCTTCGACATAAATTACTGCACAGAGAATGCGACCACAATGACTGTTAAAGTATCCCTGACACAGAAACCAAAGTTTAACAGTGAGGTGCACACCCTGCTTAAAGCATGGCGTGATGCCTTCAAATCAGGAGACCAGCAGTCTTACAAAGAGGCATGAAAAAGCATCAATAAAGCTAAGCGCAAGTATAAACAACTAATCAAGAAGGAGCGCTTTGATGAAAACAACACCAGGAATATATGGAAAAGGATCAAGACAATCACTGTCTACAAGGACACGCACATATCAGCAGACTCATCTGACCTACCAGACACCACAAACCAATTATTTGCTTGGTTCAACTAACAAAACAGACAGGTGCGCACCTGCCCTGCTCTTCCAGAGAGGGACATGGACCCCGTCCAGCTGTAGCAGCACCAGATCAGAGCTACCCTGCAGGGAGTCAACTACGAAAGCTACTAGTCCAAATGGAGTAACAGGAAGGGTACTTAAAGCAGGTGCAGATCATCTATTTTTTTGTTTTGTTTTGTTTTTTCACCATCTTTAACCTCTTGCTACTGCAAAGTTTGGTTATCACTTACCTCAAGACAGCCGCCTTCTTTCTAGTGCCAAAGAAAAGCAGAGCAAGCTGCTGAAACGACTGCTGCCCAGTTGCCCTAACCCCCATCATCACCAAATGCTCTGAGATACTTGTATTGCCTCATATTAAGGCTCCCATCCCTGCTGATTGCGAGCCACATCAGTTTGCATACAGAGCAAACAGATCAACAGAGGATGCAATCAATGCAGCCCTCCACACAGCTTTCACATATCTGGACAGCAGCAACTTCTATGTGACAATGTTGTTTGTGTCCTTCAGCAGAGCTGAATCTAGGGCCAATCTGGGCCTAAGGAGCTCACTGAACACCTTGATACTGGACTTTCTCAACAACAGGATCCAGAATGTTAGGATAGGTGAAGATGTTTCCTCCACTCTCATCCTGAACACAGGACCACCACAAGGGTGTATTCTTAGCCCCCTCCTCTTCTCTCTCTTCACACATGACTGTTCCCCCACTCACACCAGCAACACCATCGTCACAGGTTTGAGTACGGATAACAAGTCAGCCAAGGAGGAAGGCAGTCCAGCATCTGCAGCGATGGTACGAGAACAACAATCTAGAACATAACACATCCAAAATCAGTGAGATGAAAATGGACTTTAGGAGAAAGAAACAAACTGAGCATGCTGTCCTCTAGATTGATGGAAAGGAGGCAGAGAGGGTGGAGTGCTTCAAGTTTCTTACAGTCCACATCTCTGCTGACTTCACCTGTATTACAAACATCTCCTAGCAACTGGAAAAGTACAACAAAGGAGGTACTTCCTAAAAAAGCTCAGACAAGTCCGTCTACCCTGGCCCCTACTGATGAACTTTTACCGCTCCGCCATCGAGAGCCTACTGACTTACTTCTGTGTAGTTTAGCAGCTGTACTGCAGAGGACAGGAAGGCCTTGCAGCGAGTGGTGAGGATGGGCAGAGCAGGTGATTGGAACTACACTACTCTCCCTCAGTGGCATTTACACTGACAGACTTCAGACGATAGCCAATGGAATTATCAGAGACTCACACACGCTGGACACCACCTTTTCTCCCCTCTTCCCTCAGAGAACAGATCTTCTTTCCATTCGGCTGCTCCCTTCGGGAGTCGCCACATTGAATCATCTGCCTCCATCTCACCCTATCCTCTGTATCCATAACCATCATTCAGACCATCTTCCTGGACAGTGCAATATTACTCTTTTAAGTGCAATGCTCATGTGTAAGATTTCTGTTGAAAGCATATGATTGGGTGCTGAGAGAGGAACTATGGTATTGCAGAAGTATGTTAGAGTGGTGCAGGACATGTATGAGAGATGTAAGACAGTGGTGTGGTGTGCAGTCGGCGTGACAGAAGAATTCAAGGTGGAGGTGGGACTGCATAAAGGGTCAGCTCTGAGCCCCTTCTTGTTTGCTATCGTGATGGACAGGCTGACAGACGAGGTTAGACAAGAATCTCCATGGACTATGATGTTTGCAAATGACATTGTGATCTGTAGTGAGAGCAGAGAACACGTGCAGGAAAATCTAGAGAGGTGGAGGTATGCCCTGGAAAGGAGAGGAATGAAGGTTAGCCTCAGTAAATCAGAATACATGTGTGTGAATGACAAGCACCCAAGAGGAACGGTGAAGTTACATGGAGCAGAGATAATGAAGGTGGAGGATTTTAAGTACTTGGGCTCAACAATCCAGAGCAATGGAGAGTGTGGAAACAGGTGAAGAAGCGTGTGCAGGCAGGTTGGAATGGTTGGAAAAAAGTGTCCGATGTGATGTGTGATCAGAGCTGTCCAGGGTGAATGCTGCCCTTGCCCAGAGTCAGCTGGGATGGGCGCCAGCTTCCCCATGACCCTAATAGGATTAAGCGGTTACAGAAAATGAATGATATTCATTAATTTTCTTAATCCTAATTAGGATCCCAGAGAGTCTGGTGCCGGCAGTGGTGGCCTCATGGTAAAAGTGCTGGATCACTGATCCTAAGGTTGGTTGGGGGTTCAAGCCCCACTTTGCACGTGTTGTTACTGTCCCCCCAGTGCATCTAACTGGGTTATCAAAGGTTGGCAATGTGTCTCACTGTCGATGGTGTGATATTCATGTAAAAGAACCATTGCTGACTTTTGACAATAGTAGGCTACATAGCAGTCAGTGTTTCCACCCTGTGATGGCCTGGTGAGCTGTCCAGGGTGTACTCTGCCCTCGCCCTGAGTTGGCTGGGATGGGCACCAGCCTCCTTTTGACTCTAATTAAGATTAAGTGGTACAGAAAATGAACGAATGAATGAATGAATGAGTCTGATGCCCATCTCAGCCGACTCTTGGCGAGGGCAGTACATCCTGGAACACCAGGCCATCGCAGGACAGACACACATGATGGCTATGCAGCTACTCTTGACAAAAATCAGCAATGGTTCTTTTACATGAACCTCTCACCATAGACACTGAGAGACATGGCCAACCTCTGGTAACCCAGTTAGCTGCACTGGGGGGACAGCAGTGAAAACACTACAATCCAGCACCCCCTACCACTGCACCACCACTGCCCATAATCTTCTTCTTCTTCTTTTCCTTTCGGCCTTTCCCTTCAGGGGTTGCCACAGCAAACCATTCGCCTCCATCTCACCCTATCCTCTGTATGTTCTACTCTTACTCCAACTACCTTCATGTCCTCCTTCACCACATCCATAAATCTTCCTCTTCTCTCTCTGCTTACAGACACGCCTCCCGCCTCTCCTTCTTCGACCTCTCGTCCTCGACCAACAGTAGTCCAATTTCCACCAGCACCCTGTTGCTTAACAGCACTGATGGCGGTTGTTGGTAACCCGGGCCTCGACCGATCCGGCATGACATTTGTCTTTATCATTTTGTATTAATACATTTTGTATTATTATTGACAGGAAGGGCATCCGACGTAAAAACCTCTGCCAAATCAAACGTGCGAATCAGATGATTCACTGTGGCGACTCCCGAGTAAAAAGGGGAAAAAGCCGAAAGGAAGACAGACGTTAATAATAATAATAATAATAATAATAATTATTATTATTATTATCATCATCAACAGTTCGTTTTCTATAACCGCTTAACCTAATTAGGGTCATGGGGAAGCTGGCGCCCATCCCAGCCAACTCCGAGTGAGGACAGAGTATATACCCTGGACGGCTCGCCAGGCCATCTGCAGGGCGGAAACATGCTGATGGGTAGTCAGCTCTTCTTGTCAAAAGTCAGCAATGGTTCTTTTACATGAACCTCTCACCATAGACAGTGAGAGACATGGCCCGGCCTTTGATAACCCAATAATAATAATAATAATAATAATAATAATAATTCTTATTTCTATTATTATTTCTACTATTATTATTATTATTATTATTATTTTTATTATCCTTTTCCCCTTTTTCAGGGGTCGCCACAGCAAAGATTATCATAATAATAATCAGTCATCATTATTCATTATTATTATTATCATCATAATAATAATTTATTCCTGTATTGTTATTATTATTATTATTATTATTATTATTATTAGATTGCTGGGGAGCTCCAAGATGGCGCCCTCGTGGCTTCAGGAATACGCTGTCTCATTATTGTCCACAGCGCTTTCTCCCGTTTATAGATTCCGCTTTTACATGAACCTCTCACCATAGACAGTGAGAGACATGGCCGGCCTTTGATAACCCAATAATAATAATAATTCTTATTTCTATTATTATTATTATTATTATCTTTTTCCCCTTTTTCAGGGGTCGCCACAGTAAAGATTATCATAATAATAATTATTATTCATCATTATTCATTATTATTATTATCATAATAATAATTATTATTGGATTGTTATTATTGTTATTATTATTATTATTATTATTATTATTATTTATTACTGTATTGTTGTTGTTATTATTATTATTATTATTATTATTATTATCCTTTTCCCCTTTTTCAGGGGTCGCCACAGTAAAGATTATCATAATAATAATTATTATTCATCATTATTCATTATTATTATCATAATAATAATAATTATCACTGTATTGTTATTATTGTTATTATTATTATTGTTAATATTATTATTATCATCATAATAATTTATTACTGTATTGTTATTATTATTATTATTATTATTATTAGATTGCTGGGGAGCCCCAAGATGGCGCCCTCGTGGCTTCAGGAATGCGCTGTCTCATTATTGTCCACAGCGCTTTCTCCCGTTTATAGATTCCGCTCTTCAGCCCAGTGGCTGTACCGTTCGTCTTCACTTGTTACGTCACAAGCTCGTCAGCTATAAAACGCGAACTACTTTCAGTTAAAAAACAGCCGAAGTTGTTTTCATAAGCGACGCTACTGAGCCACCAACGCGAAGATGTCCGAGGCAAGTTCATTTGAACGGTTGAATCTTAACACCGCCGAGTCGCGACACTGGGCGCAGGAGAAGCAACTCCCCGGTTCGAATCCTTCGGGCCTCGCTGGCTCGGACAGGAGGGATGGAGAGCAGGACAGCGCGGAGACGCTGAGCGACGGATCTGAACGCCTGATACTCTGCAGACTGAATGTAACGCACACTCACTGAAACAATACTTCCCAGCCACATTCATTTTGAGATGTAGTAATGCTGTTTGATAGAGAGGGGACGCCAGACACAGGGTCTCTCTGAATGTCTGTCACGATGATGATGTCATAGGGGTGGATGGGAGGGGGAGGGGGGGGGGGGGGGTATGGTAGCTGATATCATCACCCACTTGATTGACCTTCACACTTTGTGATGTTCCTGACTGCTCTGTGATGCCATTGCATGGGGACATCCCATCTGCAAGCTTTATGGAGTTTCTGCCCCTAGAGATTTAAAAAAAAAAGGAAAAAAAAGGTGTTTTCTGTTCTCAGAGTGCCAATGAAGACTTAGTGAAAGAGATTTCATCGCTCAAGGAGAAGACATTCAACCAGGAGAAAGAAATACTTAAAAATCAGGTCAGTCAGGTTATCTCAGGTTTCCTTCCCTTTGATTGGTCAGTAATTATTTGCAGTATTTTTTTTTGCAGAGAAAATTTCCAAGTCACCATTTAAATGGGGCCGTATGGTAATGTACTGATTAGCATGTCTGCCTTCTCGCAAGATGGTTGTGGGTTCAAGTCCCAGACTTGGCAAGGGCATTCCAGTGTGGCGTTTGCATGTGCTCCCTGTGCTTGCATGGGTGTCCTCCTGGAACTCTGGTTTCCTCCTACTATCCAAAGACACACACACATTAGGTTAATTGAATGTTGTTCATTTCCCCTGGCTGTGAGTGTGAATGGTGCGGTTTGTGTGTGTTGGCCCTGAGATTGCTCGGGAGCCATTCTGGGTGTACTTCCATTAGTATTATCCATGAGATATTATTCCTCAGCCTTCCCTGCGATTCTTTCATGGTTTGATGGTTCAGTAAATGAATGAGTGAGTGAGAATTTGTTTACAATGTTGTTATTAACTGCACTTCCAAAAACAGCTAGCATACAGATACGGTGGCGTATTGATGTGCACATCTGCTTCACAGCATTACGGTACTGTACTGGGTCCGAAGCTCGGGCTTGGTGAGGGGCATTTGTGTTTGTAGTTTGCATGCTGTCCCAGTGCTTGTATCGGTTTCCTCCAGGTGTTCTGGTTTTCTCCCAAAGTCCAAAGACATGCACACTATGTGTGGATGTGATTGTGAATTGTGTGTATGTGCTGCCTTGCGATAGTCTGGTGAGCCGTTCAGGGTGTATATCTTGTCTTCGCTGAGAGATGGCTGAGATCATCTGATTGATGACTCTCTGATTGAGTGAGTGAGTGAGTGAGAGTGGGTGGGTGGTGAATGAGAGAGAGTGAGTGAGTAAGTGAGAGTGGGTGGGTGGTGAATGAGTGAGTGAGTGAGTGAGTGAGTGGGTGGGTGGGCAGTGAGTGAGTGAGTGAGTGGTGAGTGAGTGAGTGAGTGAGAGTGGGTGGGTGGTAAATGAGAGAGTGAGTGAGTGAGTGAGTGAGTGAAGAGGGTGGGTGGGTGGTGAATGAAAGAGTGAGTGAGTGAGTGAGTGAGTGAGTGAGTGAAGAGGGTGGGTGGGTGGTGAATGAGAGAGTGAGTGAGTGAGTGAGTGAGTGAGAGTGGGTGGGTGGGTGGTGAATGAGTGAGTGAGTGAGTGAGTGAGTGAGTGAGAGTGGGTGGGTGGTAAATGAGAGAGTGAGTGAGTGAGTGAGTGAGTGAAGAGGGTGGGTGCGGGGTGAATGAAAGAGTGAGTGAGTGAGTGAGTGAGTGAGTGAGTGAGTGAGTGAAGAGGGTGGGTGGGTGGTGAACGAGAGAGTGAGTGAGGGAGTGAGTGAGTGAGTGAGGGAGAGTGGGTGGGGGGGCAGTGAGTGGGGGAGTGAGGGAGGGAGTGAGTGGGAGTGGGGGGGTGGAAAATGAGAGAGTGAGTGAGTGAGTGAAGAGGGTGGGTGGGTGGTGAATGAAAGAGTGAGTGAGTGAGTGAGTGAGTGAGAGTGGGTGGGTGGGTGGTGAATGAGTGAGAGAGAGTGAGTGAGTGAGTGAGTGAGAGTGGGTGGGTGGTGAATGAGTGAGTGAGTGAGTGGTGAATGAGACAGAGTGAGTGAGTGAGTGAGGGAGGGAGAGTGAATGAGTGAGAGTGCGTGAGTGAGTGAGTGAGTGAGAGTGGGTGGGTGGTGAATGAGTGAGTGAGTGAGTGAGTGAGTGAGTGAATGAGAGTGGGTGGGCGGTGAATGAGAGTGAGTAAGTGAGTGAGTGAGTGAGTGAATGAGTGAGTGAGTGACAGCATTTATCTGTGTTTTGGACAGCTGATGGGATTTGGTTAGAGGATGAAGTTTTCATTGTAGTTACTGTGATATTGCTTTAATCTATATATTAATACGGCGAATGAGCGAAAAGTTTCTCTTCTTCAATCATGAATCCGGTTTTGTGATTTGTTTCATTTATTTTCATAGACACTGATCCCTCACTACTTCATGCTTCAGTTTCTGCGGCTTCAGTGCATCACAAGTTTTTAAAGAATATTCATCAAAAAATAAGGAAATTAAGGAAAACTGGGGGAAAAGTTAAGGAAAATGCCTCAAAACAAGGCCAATTATGCAAAAACAACCCCAAATAAACAAAAACAAACAAACAAACAAAAAAAAAACCAAAACCTCCCAACAAAACTATACTCATGCCTCGGTTTTATGGACTTCACTTGTCTTTCGGATTTCGGATTTCGGATGCAACGGACAAAATTTGTAGCTTCCAACTAGTCCGGATCGTCTGGTCGTGGGCTGTTGTTTCCAAAAGTGACCACCAGATGACCGGACTGGCTTGAAGAAATTTCGTGCATTTAAATTTATTCATCTATTTTCAATGCCACGTCATTGGCGCGAAGCGGAGAGCCAATCCTTACTGTTTGTGGGTGGGTCCTTGAAACCTTGAAACCTTGAAACTCTAATTTTATTGGACTCACATGCTGCAGTGTTTATGTGACAGGAAGCGTGTGCCAACTTTTGGCAATCAGCTGCTCTGCGGGTTGAAGTTTTTCCATGTCTGTCCATTTGTGTTTGCTTCCCAACTGTGCTTGGCTTTGTGGAAATGAGCCGATCAAAATGAGGGAAATTTATCTCTTTACTGATAAACAACACGCGCAGTCTGTGGCTCTTGTTATAATCCAATAAAATTAGAGTTTGACGGTATCGGACCTGCCTGCATACTGGCGTACGGAAAGGATTGGCTCTCCGCTGCACACTACAGTGACGTGGCATTGAAAATAGATGTATAGATTTAAATGCGTGAGATTTATTCATCTTTTTTTTTTTTTTTTACTTGATGGCTTTTTTTGTATTTTTATTTAAATGACAGTGAAATCATGTATTCGTTATTCTGTTAAGAAAGGCCACCTGATTTATCTGAGAGCCAGATACGGTCATCAAAACAGCCACATCTGGCTCACGAGCCATAGATTCCCGACCTCTGATATGTATATATGGCTCTCAGAGGATTAGATTTTAAAATATGTCTTTTTTTTGGATTTCTTAGTCAAAAAGGTTCCAACCCCTGATGTTATATTGTACATTTACAGAGTACAGCTACAGTATTTACATTTGCAGATTACATAGTGTGCTTAAGTAAAAGTTTTTCGTAACGTAATTGTTGAAATATATGGAATCAAAAACTTCGGACAATCGGGTACTTCAGACCATTGTTCCCCCCTAGTAGTCCGTTACACCGAGGCATGAGTGTACTTACATTTTTATGTGAGGCGCATATCTGAGTGTGCACGAGGACATCTGTGTGTGCACGCGCACATCTGTATGTGTGTGTATATATATTTTATTTACATCTTATGCATTATTTTTAAATGTTTGTTATTATAAACATTTATAGAGTTGAATATGTATTTATTGATATTATATACACATATACATGTACGTCTAGGTCAGTCTGGGGGTTCAATCCTACTTCGCGTAAATCAGGAAAGTGAGGGATCCCTGTATTTACATTTTTTAATTGGCTGCTCTGACAGTTTGTACAGGCATTTTTACAGTGCTAGACTTTCCTCAATTTGCAGAGAGCACCCGATGAGCCGTATCACGCCGATAAACTTTGCTAAGTTACTAAAACTGTAGATAAATTCACTTTGTACAGTGAAGTCATAATAATATCAAACTTCTGTATGTGACGTGTAAGTCTTCCTCTCAGTTTCGTGGATCCCGACGCAGTGTTGATTGCTACTGTTTCCAAGCAACGTTAACATTGAGAGATAATAAATAGATCCAGCCATATCCGATTTTTTTGTGTTATTGATGCAGTCGGATCATCCTCAGTCATGTTCTGGTTTATGAGATGCTCTCTGTAATGAGCTGATAACAATAGAACTGTGACTTTAGGTATTTTTCTAAAAATACCACAATTTCATGCTGAGTGATCATAGGGATGGATTTTCTGATTTCTGATCGTATACACACACTGACCTCTCATAACAGAAACATCACGCTTCACGCGCTATAATACTACCACCTGTATTATTAACCCAGTGCTTCTTAATCATTTTCTGTGGCGCCCCCTCTAGGAAGAAAAAAAACATTTCATGCCACCCCCCACCGCCCCGCGAGCGACTATAAATAGTATTATTTGTCTATAAAATTGTTATTAAGTACACCTCTGCATGACATTGTATTTTTATTAACATCAAAAACAAAAACGAAAGAAATATAGTTCAATTTACAATAAAGAAAAACTTCATTAACATTGTTTTTTAATCTGTAATAGAAAAGTTTTAAAGTGTACCAATGTGTATGAAATAAAAAATACATCCTTATTTAAACTCATTCAAACTTATGTATGTCTTAATATCTCTGTCTCTCTCCACCTTTTTCTTTGTTCCTGTTAGAAATTTTTCTGTGTTGTTTCTTGACGGGTTGTTTACTGTGCTTCATATTGTTTACTTTTGCGAAAAACCGCTACAGCATAGCGCGACAATGAGAGTGTCACTGCCTACTAGTGGAGTGGAGGTGCAATGGAGTGGAGGTGCAATTCCACTTAATTCAAGTACACAATTCCAGAAAAGCATGCTCCCCAGTGTCCTACGCGCTCCCCCCTGCATCATACCGCGCCCCGCACTATTTCAGAAGCACTGTATTAACCTTTGAAAGTTTGTTACCCATACAGGGTGCACTCTGTCCTTGACTAGAGTTGGCTGAGATGGGTGCCAGCCTCCCGGCGACCCTAATTAGGATTAATTGGTTCAGAAAATGAATAGATTAATTTGTTACCCCATGGATTCTCCACAGGTATCACTAGTGTTTAATTTTGCAGCGAATGCTTCTTACTGTAGAGAATTAAAGTGAAACCACACTAAATATGTGAAGACCCACATCTTCTGTTCCCCCAGTGTCTCATCAAGGTCTTGCTGAAAGAGAAACAGGAACTTACAATGAAGGCTTCCATCCAGGAACAAGAAATCGAGTTACTGAAATATCATGGTTCTCAGGTGAAGTACATATTCTTCAGCCATTTTTCTTGTTCTCATCCAACAATTTTAAGAGTGGAATATAAGTTCATATTTTAACAAATGACTGTTGATCACCTAATTGAAGAAAACAGAACTGATTCTGCTGTAATCTTGTTTATTCAGTGTGTGACATGGGAAGACCTGAAGGCTGCTTTAGTCAACGAGAGACAGACAGGGGTATGCTGATGATTAGCATGATGTGCAAATTACAATGTCTGCATTACAACCTCCTTATTATAGATTGACTAGGTTTGATCTTTTTCTGAGATTAACATGTCATACCATCCAATGTGTTTAGAAATGGAAGTGCTAGTCCCAAATTAGTGAATTATGCCCTCTCAAGATGACATAATGAGGGATATTTTCTATACAGCAACAGGAGGACATCATGAGTGACACTGAACTTTCACCTCCAAGTTCAGAGATTGGCTTCCCCACAAGCTCAAGTCAACCGCCCCAGGTTCGCAGAGGGGCTGAGGACTACCAAGAAACAATGGAAGCTCTGAAGAGTATAGGTCATGTACTGGAGAAGCACGAGACCCTGGAGGCTCGTATGGAATGCCTGGAAGGTAACACTAGTATACACCAACAGAGACAATATAGAATTCGAAACAGGGTTGTCACTGTCCCCCCCCCAGTGCAGATAACTGGGTTATCAAAGGCGGGCCATGTCTGTCACTGTCTATGGTGAGAGGTTGATGTAAAAGAACCATTGCTGACTTTCGTAAAGAGGAGCTGCAAAGCCGTCAGCGTGTTTCTGTCCCTTGCTAAAGGGTTGTGTCAGGAAGGCCATCCGACGTAAAAACCTCTGCCGAATCAAACGTGCGGATCAGATGATTTGCTGTGGCGACTCCCAAGAAAGGAAAAAAGCCGAAAGGAAAAGAAGAAGAAGATGCAGTATAATTATTTATATGACTTTATGTTAAATTTTAATCTTACAGTAAATGTTTATGCAAGAATTCTCTTGCTCACTCCTGTTTGAGTCGTGGAGAGGCTAAAGGCTTTTTCAGCCGACTGGGCGAGGGCGAGGGCCAGGTACACCCTGGACAGCTCGCAGGGTCAACAGTCACTTAAGCATTCACATTCACAACTAGAGCAATTCGGAACAGCCAGTTAGCACGAGGCAGTGGTGACCTAGTGGTCTAGGTGCCGGATCGCTGATCCTAAGGTTGGGGGTTCAAGACCCACTCACCACAGGTTGTAACTGCCCCCCCCCCCCCCCCAGTGCAGCTAACTGGGTTATCAAAGGCTGTTCATGTCTCTCACTGTCTATGGTGTGCGGTTCATGTAAAAGAACCTTTGCTGACTGTTGACGAGAGGAGCTGCAAAGCCACCAGTGTGTTTCCGAGCTGCGATGGTCTGGCGAGCTGTCTAGGATGTACTCTGCCCTCGCCTGGAGTCGGCTGGGATGGGTGCCAGCCTCCCCATGACCCTAATTAGGATTAAGCAGTTACAGAAAATGAAATGACGACAGTTAGCATGATGTGCATGTCTTTAATATGAGGGAAACTGGAGTACCCAGAGGAAGCCCATCCATGCAAGCATAATTCCACACTGAAACACCCAAGTCCAGGGAATCAAACCCAGTACCTACCTTCTCGCTCTGAGGTGCATGTGCGAATCACAATATAAAAAGTGAGATATAAAGTTATATTAATTTCTTATCTTCCGGTATATGTTTATCCATGAATTCACTTGTAATTCCTCATTTCCTGAACCACTTACACATACTAGGTCTACGATGAGGCTGAAGATTATCTCAACTGACCATGGCTGATGGTGGGGTACCTCCAGTTCTCCAGACCCAGTCCATCGCAGGACCAACACTCATAACCATTCACACTCACACCTAGAGGCAATTTGTAACAGCAAGTTTGCCTAATGTGCATGTCATTGGACTTGTGGGAGGAAACTGGAGTACCCAGAGGAAACCCGTCCAAGAACACGGAAACCATACAAACTCTACACAAACATTTTATTGTCAAATCTAGGACTTTGACCTATTTGTGAGACAAAAGCCCACATAAACACTGAAAAACTACACAAAACCACACAATGTGCGATGGTGGCTTAGTGGACAAGGTCCCAAATCCCCACTATCACCACTGTTGGGCCCTTGAGAAAGGCCCTTTACCCTCAATTTCTCAGTTGCATAAAATATCATAATTGTAAGTCATTCTGATTTCGACGAGAGTGGCTGCATAGCCGTCAGCATGTTTCTGCCCAGTGATTGCCTGGGGTGCTGTCCAGGGTGTACTCTGCCCTGGACCGGAGTCAGCTGGGATGGGCGCTAGCCTCCTTGCGACCCTAATTAGGATTAAGCGGTTACAGAAAATGAATGTAAGTCGTTCTGGACAAGAGTGTCTGCGGAATGGTGTAAATGTAAATGTAGCAAACAGACACAAAACACACACAAACACACAAACACACACAAGCACTACACCACCGTGCCACCCACTGTCATAACTGGAGATTTAGAAAACTGAGTAGAGCAAGGCTTCGAAAAAAGGGAGCGTTTTCCGCTTCTAACTGTGACTGAAGAAAGCAACGAGATACTGGGTTTGTGAGCTATTTTAGGCCCGGTGTCATTCTCATGGATTTAAATTTGTGCTTAGATGATCGGGAAGAAGTGAATCTACTGAAAACTCAGTTTACGGATGCTGCAGTAGAAGATAGAATGGAGCTTCATCTGCAAATAACTGAGCTCAGGTAAACCCCATTCACAGAACATCTAAGAGAAGAAGCTTTTGAATTAAAATATGGTTTTGGGTTCAGGGTTATTAAAATTTTAGTTTCAATAGATATAACTGTGTACAGTATATGAAAACCTGAACTTGAAGTAAATAAACAAACAAACCCCAGAGATGGGTTAGCATTATTAAAATGCATGCTGACAATTTCTTACATCCACTTTCACAGGAATACAAACCATAAGCGGGATGAGGACATCCATAATTTGAAGCTAAAACATAGGGAACTCCAGGCAAAGGTCAGAAAGAGAAGAGGAAGGTTGACTTCCTGATAACTGGTATGAACTCATTTCACTGATGTCACCAATCCTGTTGTTGATCTGCAGATGGACAACCTTGAGCCCATGCTTAATCAAATCCTGGCAGCTTCCACAGCAGCTGCGGAAGAACCTGTAGAACCCGTATGGCTTTCGGGCATCAAGGATCTAACCATGAAGATGAATAAGCTCTTCCAATGCTTCGAGAGCGTACAGAACCTTGTTTCTCTAACAATGAGTGGTGGAAACCGGTCTGAAACAGGACAAATACAGACAGCTGATATCAGGTAAGTTCATTTTGGACCACAGGAACTAGCATGTTGATGAGAAACGGAGCTGTTTCAGAAAATGTTGGGGAAGAAATGCTCATACTAAATGGTTTTGAAGTACTGTATTTTCTGTACTATACGTCACTCCGGAGTACAAGTCACACTGGCCAAAAAATGTATAATAAAGAGGAAAAAACATATACCGTGGTACCTTACCTTACGATAGTCCCAGCAAACGAAAAATCCTGGTTACGGAGAACATTTTCCAAAATTTTTTGTCTCCGTATATGAAACAAGTTCTCCTTACGAAACACGCCAAACTTGCCATTCAAACATTAAAACGCACCATTCAAACATTCAAACAATGCACGAGCTGCTCTCCCATTGCTATCTTCAAACATCCCGCCCCGCTAGCCTCCCATTGGCTAGGAGGGATGATGCAGCTCCCTCCCATTGGCTATTATGGAGCTGTATCTCCCATAATGCTTTTCGTGTAAAGGACAGTTACTGTTGTTTTATGAGTTTCTTGCTTTATTTCTTGACTTAGGCTTTTAAACTTCCATAAACATTTGTAAGATTATAACTGCTAAGAAGACATGGTCAACATGCACGCGCGCACACACACACACACACACACGCGTGCGTCCACACACACACACACACACACACACACACACACACACGCGCGCGTGTGATTTCAGGTGTGAGTGAAAAGAAGAAGCGGGCTCGTGGCATGCGGTTGAGTGATATCGTAAAGGAATATGGCCAAACCCGTCTACCATCGGTACGATATTGAAACAGAAGGAGGTCTTAAAAGGTATGCTTTTATCATTTTAAAGGGTTTAGGAGGTATTTACATGTAAAATGTGGTTCAATTTACAAAAAATCCAGGTTAAGAAAAAGGCTCTGGAGCGGATTAATTTCGTAAGATGAGGTACCACTGTATAAGTCGCACTGGACTGTAAGTCACAAACTCATGGAAATTCTACCTTGGCTTGGAAATGTGCTGGCAGTTTTTGTGATGTTGTGGTCCTCGCTCTGATAGAGAGGCGGTTGCGTTGCTTGAAGCGGTGTGGTACCACCATGAAAGCCCTCATGCAAAGTCATTTATATTCATCTCCTTGACGACTATCTGGACATGGAGATGTAACTGCATTGTTGACAAGCCCCTCCCTGCAGCACGTTGCTCAAACACCCATGGCGAACTCTCCTCTAGCTGTGGCCATATAGCTTTTAGCCCGCGATTAGCTTTTAGCCCGCAATTAGATTTTTGTGTTTTCTTCATTGCAGTAATAATAATCTCCGCTTTTCTTCAGTCCCTCACAAGTTTCTCATTTACTCCAAACTTTCTTTCTGCTACTCGATTGCCATTTTCTGCTGCATATTTAACTACTTACAGCTTGTAATCCACAGAATAGGATTTTCTTTTTGGGGACATTTCTTCTGTGGTACAGGATGAACAGGTACTGGTACCCAAGCCTAGAGTACCCTCTTGTGGTTGTGAGTGTAAAAATAACAAACGTGAAATTGTTTGTTATTATTATGACGACCAGAATTATATGTAATAATTTCAAATATAAATCGTTCTCGAGTATAAGTCACACCTTCAGCCAACTTATGAAAAAAAGTGCGACTTGTACTCTGGAAAATATGATAATAGTTGTCTAGGAGGCTTAATGGCGTAGTGGTTAGCACTTTCGCTTCACAGCAGCAAGGTCCTGGGATTTGAGTCCCAGCACGCCCTGAGTGTGAGTGTTTGTGTTGGTAATATGATTGTCTGGCAAGCAGTTCAGGGTGCACTCAGTCATCACCCAGTGAATTTGAAGATGAAGTTAATTATCTAATTAGATCCCGGAGTTCGACCTATTGAAAGTTCCTGCTTATGTAAAATATTAGCTGGATTCGTGTACGTGCCGTAAACATGTAACTTATATTTTAGTTCTGCGTGTGTAATGATGTCACAGTCACATGTGGTCAGGAGAGAAAAGCTTTTCAACTTTGGCCATGCCCTCTTGGTGGGTGGGATGGTTTTCTCTCTCCTTGCTCTCTCTTTCTCAATCTGGCTCTCACTCACTCTCTTTATTTCTTGCTCGCTCTCTCTCTCATACACACCCGTCCCCCTCTCCCTACCCTTCCTCATTCTCTATTTCTCACTCTCTCGCTTTCATTCTCATTATCTCTTGTTCTTGCTGTCATTCTCGCTCTCCCTCATGCTCTTTTATTCCCTCTCTTTTTTATTCTCTCTCACTCTCTCATGTCCCTCTTTCTCGCTCTCTCTTGGTCATCCTTTGTCATTCTCTTTCTTGCTCCCTTCCCCTCCATCTTTCTCTCTTTCTCACTCTCCTCCACTCTCCTTGCCCCCGCACTCTTTTTCTCTCTTTCTTTCTCATTCTCCCTCCCTCTCTCTTTCTTTCTCTCTCACTCTCTCCCTTTCTCACTCACTCATTCTCTCTCCCTCTCTTGCTCACGCTTTCTTTTTCTTATCGTCTCTATTTCTCTCATTCTCTTTTTCACTCCTCCCCTTTCTCTCTCTCTCATTCTCTCTTTCTCATTCTCCCTCCTTCTCTTCCTCCCTCTCTATCACCCTCTCCCTTTCTCTCGTTCTTGCCCTCTCTTTCTCATGCTCTTTCTCTCTCATTCTTTTTTCTCGCTTTTTCTCACACTCTCTTTCTCACTCTCACTCTCTCTTTCTCACACTCACTCTCTCTTTCTTGCTCTTTATCTTTCTGACTCTCTTATCCTCTATTTCTCTCTCCCTCCCTGTTTCTCTCATTCTCTCTCTTTCTCTCACTCACTCACTCCCTTTCTCCCTCTCTTTCTCTCTCTCTCTAAATAGAGTGACACTAGTAAAATTATGTGTGTCTGTGCTCATGTTTGCAGGAGAAGGTTGATAGACCTTTAACTTAAATAAAAACATTAACTTCACTAAAATGCATCTGTCTTTATGTTCTTCATGTTAATTTGCTGCACAGTGGTGGTCCTGGTGGCAAAGGTGCTGGATCGCTGATCCTAAAGTTGGGGGTTCAAACCCCACTCTCAACAGGTTTTCACCCCCCCAGTGCAGCAAGGGTTATCAAAGGCCGGCCATGTCTCTCACTGTCTATGGTGTGAGGTTCATGTAAAAGAACCATTGCTCATTTTGGACAAGAGGAGCTGCATAGCTGTCAGCATGTTTCTGCCGTGCAATAGCCTGGCGAGCTTTCCAGGGTGTACTCTGCCCTTGCCCAGAGTCAGCTGAGATGGATGCCAGCCTCCTCACCACTCTAATTAGGATTAAGCGTTTCAGAAAATGAATGAATGGAGGTTAATTTGCTGGAGGCATCTGTTACATGAGTAGAATTTCCGTATCTTTTATTCTGGATCTGGGATTTAATGACTTTTTTTCATACAAATGATATGATATAAACTCACTCACTCATTTGTCAAACTGCTAATTCCTTCCTATCAGGGCCACAGAGAGGCTGGAACTTATCTCAGCTAAAACTGGGTGAAGGCAGGGTACATCCTGAACAGTTCACGAGACCATTGCAACATACAGCCAACCATTCACTCACACCTGCAAGCTTCAAGTGGATGTTTTTGGACTGCGGGAGGAAACCGGAGTACCAAGAAGAAAACCACACAAACAGAGGAGAACAAGAAATCTTAAGAAATGTTGGGAGACATATGCTAGTGACTTCGCAACAGTATTGCACCTGGCCAGCAAAAGATCCAGTTATAATGTATGCTGGAAATTCTTTGACAAGGATCTATTGAAACTGATCTGTCAGCGGCTGTTTGAGTTTTATAGATTCACAACCACACCGATTGACAATTTGCAAAAGCCAATTATTTCAATATGCACACCTGTGGATTGTGGGAGGAAACCGCAGTACCTGAAGGAAACCAACACAAACATGGGGAGGATATTCAAACTGGGGAAGAACCCAGAACCTTCTTGATTGAAGCTGACATACAACACACTATGCCATGGTATACATTCATTCATTTTCTGAGCCATTTAATCCTTATTCGGATCGTGGGGAGGCTGGCTTCTCCCTGAACCGACTCTAGACAAGGGCAGAGTACACCCTGGATAGGTCGCCAGGCCGTCGCAGGGCAGAAACACGCTGATGGCTATGCAGCTACTCTTCATGAAAGTCTGCAGTGGTTCTTTTACATGAACCTCTCACCACAGACAGTGAGATACTTGGATGGCCTCTGATAACCCAGTTAGCTGCACTGGAGGGACAGCAGTTACAACTGTTGACAGTAGAGCAAGAACTCCCAGCCTTAGGCTTGGTAATCCAGCACCTTACCACTGGGCCACCACTGCCCTCCCCATGGTATAGAGCAGGGGTCGGCAACCTTTGCCATTCAAAGAGCCATCTGGACCCGTTTTCCACATTAAAGAAAACACTCCTTCTTCTTTTCCTTTCGGCTGTTCCCTTCAGGGGTCGCCACAGCAAATGATCTGCCTCCATCTCTCCCTATTCTCTGCATCTTCTACTCTTACTCCAACGACCTTCATGTCCGCCTTCACCGCATCCATAAATCTTCTCTTTGGTCTTCCTCTGGGCCTTTTGCCTGGTAGTTCCAACCTCAGCATCCTACGACCAATATACTCACTATCCCTCCTCTGTACATGTCCAAACCATCTCGATCTAGCCTCTCTGACTTTGTCTCCAAAACATCTAACATGTGCTGTCCCTCTGATGTACTCATTTCTGATCCTATCCATCCTCGTTACTCCCAAAGAGAACCTCAACATTTTCATCTCTGCTACCTCCAACTCTGACTCCTGTCTTTTCCCCAGGGCCACTGTCTCTAAACCATACAACATCGCTGGCCTCATCACCGTCTTGTACACTTTTCCCTTCATTCTTGCCGATACTCTCCTATCACACATCACACCGGACACTTTTCTCCATCCATTCCAACATGCCTGCACGCGCTTCTTCACCTCTTTTCCACACTCTCCATTGCTCTGGATTGTTGAACCTAAGTACTTAAAATCCTCCACCTTCTTTATCTCTGCCCCCTGTAACCTCAAAGTTCCTCTTGGGTCCTTGTCGTTCACACACATGTATTCTGTCTTACTAAGACTAACCTTCAATCCCCTCCTTTCCAGGGCGTACCTCCACCTCTCTAGATTTTCCTCCACTTGGTCTCTGCTCTCACTACAGATCACTATGTCATCTGCAAACATCATAGTCCATGGAGATTCTTGTCTAACCTCATCTGTTAGCCTGTCCATCACCATAGCAAACAAGAAGGGGCTGAGAGCTGACCCTTGATGCAGTCCCACCTCCACCTTGAACTCTTCTGTAACACTGACAGCACACCTCACCACTGTCATACATCTCTCATACGTGTCCTGCACCACTCGAACATACCTCTCTGCCACTCCAGACTTCCTCATGCAATACCACAGTTCCTATCTCAGCACCCTGTCATGTGCTTTCTCCAGATCCACAAAGGCACAATGCAGCTCCGTCTGACCTTCTCTGTACTTCTTTATTAACATCCTCAAAGCGAACGTTGCATCTGTGGTGCTCTTTCTTGGCATGAAACCAAACTGTTGTTCACAAATGCTGACCTCTGTCTGCCCTTAGTCCAGCTTCCACTATTCTTTCCCATAACTTCATCGTATGGCTCATCAACTTTATCCCTCTGTAGTTGCCACAACTCTGCACGTCTCCCTTGTTCTTAAAAATGGGAACCAGCACACTTCTCCATTCCTCTGGCATCCTCTCGCCCTCTAAGACCTTGTTGGATGTTCTTGTCAGAAAATCTACGGCTACCTCTCCTAGACACTTACATACCTCCAACGGTATGTCATCAGGACCAACTGCCTTTCCATTCTTCATCCTCGTCAATGCCCTCCTCACTTCACCCTAACTAATCTTTGCTACTTCATGGTCCTCAATGCTCACCTCTTCTACTATTTTTTTTCTCTCTAATTTTCCTCATTGATCAGCTCTTCAAAGTACTCTTTCCATCTTCCCAGCACACTTCTGTCATCAGTCAATATATTTCCCTCTCTGTCAATAATCACTCTCACTTGCTGCACGTCCTTCCCATCTCTATTTCTCTGCTGTGCTAACCTGTATAAATCATTTTCTCCCTCTTTACTGTGCAGCCTAGCATACAAGTCATCATACGCCCACTGTTTGGCCTTTGACACCGCTACTTTCGCCTTACGCTGTGTCTCCCTGTACTCCTGTTTACTCTCTTCGATCCTCTCAATCTCCCACTTCTTCTTAGCTAACCTCTTCCTTAGTACACACTCCTGCACTTCCTCATTCCACCACCAAGTCTCCTTATCTACTTTCCTTCCTGATGACACACCAAGTACTCACCTACCTTTCTCCCTGATCACATTAGCTGGAGTTGTCCGGTCATCTGGAAGAACTTCCTGACCACCCAAAACCTGTTTCAACTCCTCCTTGAAGACAACCCGACACTTCTTTTTTCAGCTTCCACCACTTTGTCTTCTGCTCTGCCTTTGCCTTCTTCACCTTCCTCACCATCAACGTCATCCTACACACCACCATCCTATGCTGTTTGGCAACACTCTCACCCACTACTACTTTGCAGTCACTGACTTCCTTCAAATTACATCGCCTACACAAGATGTAGTCTACCTGTGTGCTTTACATCCACTTTTATAAGTCACCCTATGCTCCTGTCTCTTCTGGAAGAAAGTATTTACCACAGCCATTTCCATCCTTTTTGCAAAATCTATCAACATCTGTCCTTCTTCGTTCCTGTCCGGGATAGCAAACCTGCCCATCACTTCCTCGTCCCCTCTTTCCTGCACCGACATGTCCATTGAAGTCTGCACCAATGACCACTCTTTCACCTCTGGGCGTACTCTGCATCACTTCATCTAAGTCACTCCAGAATCTCTCCTTCTCTTCTAGCTCACATCCTGCTTGCGGGGCATAAGCACTAACAACATTGAACATCACGCCTTCAATTTCTAACTTGAGACTCATCACTCTGTCTGACACTCTTTTCACTTCTAGAACATTCCTGAAATACTTCCAAGATGACTCCTACTCCATTTCTCTTCCGATCCACACCATGAAAAAACAGCTTAAACCCTGCTCCTAAGCTTCTAGCTTTCCACCTGGTTTCCTGAACACACAGTATGTCCACATTCCTCCTCTGCATCAGGTCAGCCAGCTCTCTACCTTTTCCTGTCATAGTTCCAACATTCAAAGTCACTACTTTCAGTCCTAGTCTCATGCCTTTCCTCTTCTCTCTCTGCTGACGGACACGCCTCCCACCTGTCCTTCTTCAACTTCTTCGACGTCTTCGACCAACAGTAGTCCAATTTCCACCAGCACCCTGTTGGTTAACAGCACTGATGGTGCTTGTTGTTAACCCGGGCCTCGACCGATCCTGTATGAAATTTTTTGTCTTGACTCGCATATTTTATTTATATTTTATTTTGTTTTATGCCGGATGCCCTTCCTGACGCAACCCTCTGCATTTATCCGGGCTTGGGACCCGCGTGAGGGTGGACACTGGCTTGTGCCCCACCCCACGGCTAGGATAATATATGGGACTGAAGGATGGCATACGCTCACTTCCCTGTCCCTCACAGTGATCATCCGCCAATCATGGGTGTCTGTGCTCATTCATATGAAGGAACAGACGGCGGTTTGCCACCAAGTGTGTTAGTCCACCCCCAAATAAGCATGCGCAGCAGTTAAAAAAGAGACAGGTGGCAGCATCATATGTCACGTAGGGGCAATTGCATGCTTACATCCCTCCGTTGGTGGTGGTCACGTGATATTAAAGGCAATACTTGATGGGTAGGAACTGGATATGACCACAATTTGGGAAGAAAATTTGTAAAAATTAAAATACACACAGTGATTGCAGAGAATGATTGGCACTCTTCTAAGGTATAGGTACAGATGCTCCCCGACTTACGTTCATCTATTTTGTTTTTCCGATTTTACGGGGGGTTTTTTTCCAAAAAAAAAATTGTCAAATTTTGAGTTTAGACGTACCTATGTAGTACGCTGATGAATGATGCAATGACGTAATGATGCTACGTCCATTGTTTACAAACAACAGCCTGAACGTGCCCCTCTGTCCCAGTTCAGTTATATATACATCGTTTTATATATATATATATATATATATATATATATATATATATATATATATATATATATATATATATATATATAGCGTGTTACCCTTGTGTTAAGACATCGTCTCTATGATCTTTGTGTTTACACTGTTTTGCGGACTTTTGTAACCCAAATAAGCAAATATGGTTTGTCAGAAGCGTAAGCCTACTAGCATGGGTGCAAGTCTCATACACAAAGATGAATTAACTATCTGCTCGGATCGGTGCAATCTAACCATGCATACTCAGTTAAGCAAAGAGAGTTGTAAAATGAATGAAAACCCGAATCCAGAAAAAGAGAACTGTCTGCTCTGCCGCTGATTCACATCAGTGCAGGCTGAGTACTAGACCAGTATTCAATGGCGCCCTTGCTCATTTGAAAGACTGGAAGTCCGTATAACCCGCGCTTTGTTTCAAGCACAAAAAAATAAATTACTTTCGGTGTTGAGCGCCTCACATATTGTAAGGGTTGATTGGCTGTTTTAAGCTTCATGTAAAGTGACTCGGCTCAGTTTCATGTAATGTGACCATCCATCGACCACCGGAACCATTTACAAGCAGAAAGATCGCATCATAAGAGAATGTTAAAGGTTATATTTGATAATGTATTTGATATTTGATGAGTGAATTTGATTAAAATTTGTCTATTTGAAATTATTTTGCTTGAATTTAATTTATTTGAAATTAATGTTGACATTATTTGATATATTTGATATTATTTTACAATGTTATGTTTATAATAATTGATTTCTGGGTGTTTTATGAGATACAGTAATGGTATTTGTGGATGTATAGTACAGTATGAGCGTCATACGTCACTGTAACAACTTACATTCACTTTCAACTTACATTCAGCCGTCCAGAACCAATTAAAAACGTAAGTCAGGGAACGTCTGTACATATTAAATACCTCGTCATGATCTTTTCTTCTGTCACACACTTTAACAGGAATGCCGTGCAGACCCTGAATTCAGAGATGGAAAGTGTGAAGCAAGACATAATCTCTCTCAGAATGGAAGAGAATAGATGCCCAGATGCTGAAATCGAGGATAAGGTTGGAAACAGTTGACAGATTAATTAACTGAATAATGTAATCGTACTATCCGGTGTACTAACATCACATGACTTGCTTTCCCACCATAGCTGAAGGGCCTTCAGGACATGCTGGATAATTTACTAGCATCCTCGTCCTCTATATCATTGTGGAGCTTAGCACAGGAAGAGCAGGAACCCCCAGAAGATTTATCAGATCAGGAAGCTGTTGAACCCACATGGCTCAAAGATCTGATAGAACTGAGTGAGAAGATGAGCGAGCTCCATCACAACTTTGAATCTTTAAATGATATTGTTACTGACCTTGTGAGCACATCTGCTCCTGCCAAGGTAAGTACAGACTCCCAAGATTGTCTTTTGATTGTGCAGATGTACAAAATAATACATCATACACCATACATGCATGTTCTCCTGGTGTTTGCATAGGTTTCCTCTGGGTGCTCTGGTTTCCTCCCTCAGTTCAAAGACATGGATATTAAGCTAACTAGCTGTTTCAAATTGCCTCTAGTTGATGATGTATATGAACTGTTAGAGTGTACCCCACCTTCACCCAATGTTGGCTGAGATAGGCTGCAGCATCCCACAACCCTATATTAGCCAGTTCAGCAAATGAGAGACTGTGTGAGTGTTTTGATTGATTTAGTCTTCGTTCTTCTTCTTTTGGGAGGCGTCGTTACAGATCATCCTGAAAGGATTGTATCTGCATGTGTGATCTGTTCAGTTCAGTTCATTTTCTGTAACCGCTTAATCCTAATTTGGGTCGCGGGAAGGCTGGCGCCCATCCCAGCCAACTTCGGGCGAGGGCAGCGTACACCCTGGACAGCTCGCCAGGCTATCGCAGGGCGGAAACACGCCGACGGCTTTGCAGCCTACTCTTTACGAAAGTCAGCAATGGTTCTTTTACATGCCTCACACCATAGACAGTGAGAGACATGGCCGGCCTTTGATAACCCAGTTAGCTGCACTGGGGGGGGGGTCAGTGACAACCGAGTGGAGAGTGGGACTCGAACCCCCAACCTTTGGATCAGCGATCCAGCACCCTATACCACTAGACCACCACTGATCTGGTTCAGGTATTATTCTGGCTACCATTCCCGATGCAATCCTCCCTATTTCCACGGGCTTTAGACTGGCATTAAGAGCACTCCAACTTGTGTGAACCCAATGGCTGAATTGCATTGCCATAATTTGGAATATCAGTAAGTATTGAATGTAATATAGGCGCTAGAGTGGCATTGTGGTTATTACGTCCACCTTACAGCAAGAAGGTCAAGTCTGGGCTTGTCAATGGTGGTTCTGCTTGTTTTCCGTGTTTGTGTGAGTTTTCTCTGGGTCCTCTTGTTACTTTTTCCACAAATCAAAGACATGCACATTAAACTAGTTGGCTGTTCCTAATTACCCCTAGGTGTGAGTGTCAATGGTTGTGTTCAAGGTGTATGTGCTTTGCCTTTTGGCTGAAATAGACTCTGGCCATTCCATGACCTCAGTATGAGTAAGCTGTTTGGCACATGACTAAGTGAGGGAGTGACAGTAATCCTCTAGGTATCACCAATCTCAATATTTTTATGTGGGGCAGTAGAACGGCGTAGCATTTGCTGAATTACAGATTTGGAGGTCCTGAGTTTAGCCCTCTGGATCCCATTGTTACGCCAGTGCAGCACGGCACAATTTTTGGCTGGCTGGTTTGTTAATGCCTTGGTATCTACAAGGTTAAGCCTGAGGCAGCTTGCTGTCTGCCTTGTTTGGAGTTTCCAGGAACTGCCTCTTTTCAAAAACCGAACAAAAATGTAGCATATGTGGACTCACTTAATAATGTCACAACAAACCAGGGTTGCGCGGTAGCGCCGTGGTTAGCATATCTGCGCCACAGCAATAAGGCGTGGATTTGATTCCTGGACGCAAACGTCCTTATGTGGAGTTTACATGTTCTCCCTGTACTTTGCAGTGTTTTTCTCTGGGTACTCCAGTTTTGTCCGATTGTCCAAAGGATGTTGCTGGTTTTCACCCAGGTGTTTTTCGCCCAGATGGTTTTTCATCCAGGGGCCGGTTGTTCAAAACACAGTTATTTTTTAACCACTGTTCAAGTAGAGTACCCCGACCGTTAAATTTCACGCTGCCGTTATCTTGTTGTTCAAAACTGGGTTAACTTTAACCGAGTGTTAACTTGACGTTAAAGTTAACACACCAACGGACAAAAGTATTATTATTATAGTTCAACCAAAAACATTCTCTACTATATTTCAAAACTGTATCTGCAAGTACATGTGCTAAATACATTTACAAATTGAGCAAAAGTTATTTATCTATTCCAAGGCACAAACAAATATTAATACATATTTACAGCACAAAGACATACAATTAATTTTATAAAAGTACTGAGCATGAGGCTGCAGATCCAGGCTGGATGGCTTATGATTATTTTATCCATTCATTCTCTGTGCGTCAATGTTTGTGTTCTAACACATGTGCAGGAACCGGAGGCGGGACTAACAAACTGTGCTTCATTCTCACACTCGCACTTTGTTTGATTGACAGTGTTCAGCTATTATTGCTTACTGATAATATTATGTTTGTTGATTGGTCAGCTCGGGCGTGCACACGCGCAGTGCCCCTTACACGTTAACTTCCGGTTTACTTTCTGGCTTTAGTCATGTGGAACTTATCTCCGACTTTTGCTTCAATAACAGTCATTAAGTTTATTTATAAGATTGTGAATACACATCATTTCTTGTCCAGCGGAACTCAACTCCTGCTCTGTGTGTGTGTGTGTGTGTGTGTGTGTGTGTGTGTGTGTGGGGCGGGGGGTACACGCCCCCAGCCGACACCCTTGATCAGCTCTGCCTTCTGATGTTTCAGCAGCTGATACCGGGTTGGGTAGTATTCATTGCAAACTTTGCAGATATGCAATACCGCAGGTGGTTGGCGAATTGTGCATTGAGAGTGTCAAAAGTGCACGCACAAAAAAAATATATATATTCACGAGCGCATGTATTACTGTTGAATGACATTTTTATAATATTAAAAAGCGTGCACAGACATCTTACCCCCTCCCCCCTAGCGTACGTTTTGTACGCTTAGGAAAATGTTGAAAATGTTGAATGACCCCTTAGTGCTAATCAGTAACATTAACCACACTGTTAACTTTGACGGCAACGTTAACTAACGACGTGACTAACCATGCTTTGAACAACGCAGATTTAACGTTCGGTTAGCTAACGGCGGATTAAAAATTTAACCAGCCATTAGGGGTTAACCGGTGGTTAAAATAACCGTATTTTGAACAACCGGCCCCTGAGTGAAAACCACCTGGGCGAAAACCATGGAAATCAGTCCATAGACATGCACAGTAGGCTAGTTGGCTGCTTCAAAGCTTCTAGGTATGAGTGTGACTGTGACTGGTTGTGTGTCTGTTAGCCTTGCCATGGCCTGGCAAGCTGTCCAAGGTGTTACTCACCTTTGCCCAGAGTCAGGTGAAGAATAAACAGTTTAGCAAATGGATGAATGAATGAATGAGGGAATGAGCTTCTGAACCTCAGGGTCCCATCCAGGATCTGCTGTTGCTTTGTGCCTGGTGTTCTTAGGAACCAGAACCAGGAACCAGTATTTAATGGAGTAAGGGTGTGTTTTAATGTAGATTGTTTTTGTGAACACCAGGCACCAGACTTGACAGAAGACGAAGAGTACTCGCTCTTGAAATTTAAGGCTGACTTTGAGGAGCTCCATGGTCTAATTACGAAGTTGTCGATGGAGCGTGAGCAGGACCAAAACCACGTCGTGGTAAGGAATAGTGAATTTGGTATAGTGCACAAAAAATGCATCGCAAGGCTGTCATCGGAATAGCATTAATGTACACACAGGAAAATAATAATAATGCTGATAATTTGTTATTTCTCAGCACCTGTACAGGAGTGTGAAGGATCTGGATGAGAAGAAGGCGGAGAAAAAGGCAATGAAAATTATTTCAAAAGATATTGTAAGTATCTTAACTCGTATCACATTGTCATCAAAGTCTATCCTGTGTGACTTTCAGTGGGTAAAACTTGTCTCTCTCATTCAGAAAGCAGACATGCAGGCACTGGAAATCAAGGTGATCCAGGGTGATACAACAACTGGACATCTCAACACAATGCTTCAGCATCTACTCAACAAATCTGCTGTCCCTAAGGACTATTCTATGAGTATTGAACAGATCTCCAGAGAGCTGGATTGCAAGGTGAACATAATACATCGAGTGGGGCCGGTTGCATAGTGGTTAGGGTGCTGCACTCGGGAGGTTGTGTGTTCAAATCCCAGTTAGACCCTCACTGTGCTAAGAGCCCTGGGCAAGGTCTTAACCACAAGTGTGCCTCTGTTCACCCAGCAGTATAAATGGGTACCGGTAAAAACATACTGGGAAGGTAACCTGTGATGGACTCGTGTCCCATCCAGGAGTTGAACTCCTGGTCGTTTCATGCTACGGAAACCGGGAATAAGCACCGGCCTGACGAGCCACTGGGCTCGGGTGTAAAAGCCCAAACAGCCCTTTACCTACATCATACATCTGGGATTTAACAGAAAAAAAAAGAGTGGTCCTGCTATTAAAAAAAACCCAAATCAACTCACTGTAATGCGAATGGATAGTATTCTCACCCCATCACATTGTTTAGTAAATTACATTTTTCCCCAACAAGTCATCCATTAGATAAATCATATGCAAGTACGAAAAGAACACCAAACACAACCCATCCACTCATTCTGTAAAGGCCTGATCCCATCTGAACTCACAAGCTAAGCAGTATTGGGCCTGGTTAATACTTGGATGGGAGGCCACCTGAGAATACCAGGAGAAGTTTAGTGTAAACAACTGGTAATGTAAACGTTAAAAAAAAATGCGAAGAAAAATTTATTAGAAATGATCCACTAAGGGTTGGGTTTGATTTAAGGCTCTAATATAACAGAACTAAAGGTATCACATGATACTGATCATGACATCTTGAGCTAATTATATTCTGAGTCTTCATCTGCTGTTTCAGCTGATTTGGTTTCAATATGTATGGATGTTCTCTGATTTTTCTCCGAGGTGATTCCGATCTTTTATCAGATGTAAGTACAATCTATACTGATGTCACTCTTATTTGTGCCAATGTGACTCCAACATGGTTCCAAAAATTTCCAGAAACGTGGCTAGAATATTTTCCAATGCCTTTCCCTATTTTTCAAATTTAACACCAATGTTACACCAATGGCTCCTGATGTGTACTGATGTTACTCCGATATTTTGCTATCTTTCATTCCAAACAAAAAAATCCACCAACTTTTTGAACATTCAAAAAAAAGTATTTCATTGTTCCCTAAAGTTTTACCTGAAATTCTACAATGCCTTCCTTTGTATACCAATGTTTTCCGAAGTGTACCGATGTTCTTCGATTTCTTCTGACATAACACTGGAATATGCAGTTGCAGCTGGAGATCATGATCAGTATTGTGTGAGCGCACCTTAAATACAGTTTGAATGATTACAGCCCTCCTTAACCAGGAATAACACATACTGTTTATATTCTTTATATTAATATAAAAAATATTAATATCTTCTTCTTCTTCTGAATATACTGTACATCTGGCTGTAATGTTGTGTATCATTGCTCTCAGGTGAACCACACTGACCTGGATCCTCTGAAGAAACAGCTCAGGGATTTAAATAAAACACTCATGCAGCTAAAGTCCCAATCTGTTCCAGAGACGGTTAATGCTGCTGGTCTCAAGACGTGAGTAATGCAGTGTCAGGCTATCTTAAGTATTGAAACCCTGTATACCAACCATCTCCATCTAAAGCAGGGGTCGGGAACCTTTTTGACAAGAAAGCCAAAAAAGACAGATTTTAAAATCTGATCCTGAGAGCCATATATATATACTGTCGGCCCCCTACCTACGGAATTAATCCGTCCCTGAGCCTGCTGGGATTTCGTCAGTAGGGGTGGCATCTTACATGTTAAACGCCTAATTCGTTCCAAAGCTCCAGTCTTTGGAACCCTTTAAAAATGATAAAGGTATACCAATTTTGTATGAAACGTGTTAAAAGTAAAAGAAAATTATTTATTAAACCATTTAAAAATTTTATTAACATATTTATTAATTAAACCGTTATTAAACATTTTTTATTAACACACACACACACACAGACACACACACACAGACAGACACACACACACACACACGCACACACACACACACCCCTGTCTCTCTCTCTCTCTCTCTCTCTCTCTCTCTCTCTCTCTCTCTCTCTCTCTCTCTCTCCCTCCCACAAGAGGTGGAATTCAAAGCGCATTCCCTGCTTGACAAACTGAACTTTAACTTGATTCCTTGAGGGATCGGAATTCCAGATAAGCTCAAATGCGCCCACATTTATTAAACATTTACTGAATTAAACAATTTAAAAAACTAAACTAAAAACTAAAGAATTAAGCTTCTTTCTGTCTCTATCTGGGAGGCCAGTGGGGCGGGATGTTGAGAGACAGCCAATGAGAGAGCAATTCGCGTGTCGTGTGAAATTTTGATTGTCGTGTTTGAATTTCTTTTCGTAAGAGGGGGTTGTTTCGTATCCTGGGGACGGAAACTTAGGAAAACGATCTTCATAACCTGGGGATTTCGTACACAGGGGTCTTCGTAAGTAGGGGACCATCATTGGCATTCGTCAGTCTCGGGAGACTATGGTCTTGCACACTGTTTGGATGAGCATCGTCTGGTGTGACTAGTCAGGCAGATGCGGGAATGACTGTATGGGCATCGGAACTGGGTAGTTTGTCTGTCAGCTGGGGCTTTTCTTTTCTGGTGCTTGACATCGGAACTCTGCGCGAGTGTCTATTCTAGCTGAAGGATTCCTTCACGCACTGTCTGTCACCATGCTGATCTTTCACAGGCTCAGCTTCCCAAGTGCTTGTTTTGATATTCATGGCTTTCAGGTCTTGCTTACATATATCTTTGTAGGAGCAATTTTGGTCTGCCAGTTGAACAGCTTCCAAGAGCAAGTTCTCCATAGAGAAGGTCCTTTGGGATCCGTCCGTTTTCCATGTGCACCACATGTCCAAGCCATTGCATTTGTCTCAGCTTAAGTAGGCTATACATGCTTTGAATTTGGGCTCTTTCCAAGACACTGGTATTGGTGACTTTATCCTGCCATGTGATGTTCAGGATACGGTGAAGACAGCGCATGTGGAAGGTGTTGAGTTTGTGCTCCTGTTTCGCATGCAGAGTCCATGCCTTGCTTCCATAAAGGAGGGTGCTTATGACGCAGGCTTTGTATACTAGGACCTTTGTGTGTTCTGTCAGTTTGCTATTGGTCCAAACTCTCTTATTTAGTCTGGCCATTGTGGTTGCTGCTTTGCCAATGCGCTTGTCCAACTCTGTGTCCAGGGACAATGAGTCTGAGATGGTGGAGCCCAGATAGACAAAGTCGTGGTCAGCATCCAACTCTTGGTCGCCGAGTCTTATCTCAGGTGGTTTGTCCAACCCCTACCCCATGATCTGTGTCTTCTTCTGACTAATTGTGAGACCGAAGTCCTGGCATGCCCTGTTGAAGCGGTCCATGTGGTGCTAGAGTTTTTCCTCGGAGTGGGTGGTAATTGCAGCATCATCGGCAAAAAGGAAGTCACATAAGGCTCGCATTTGGACTTTAGTCTTCGCTCTGAGTCTTGACAGGTTAAAGAGTTTTCCGTCTGAACAAACAATTTTTTGTTGCAAGGACCCAACCCTGTTTTACTCCACTGTTGATGTTAAAGCTCTCTGATGTTGACCCTTCAAAGACCACTGTACCTTGCATGTTGTCGTGGCAGAACTTGATGATGTTCAGTAGCTTTGGTGGACATCCTATCTTTGGGAGAATCTTGAAGAGACCATCTCTGCTAACAGTGTCAAAAGCCTTTGTCAGATCTATGAAGGCAGTGTAGAGCAGGAGTCTTTGTGGACCTTGAGGAATGAAAGCCACACTGGGATTCTGAGTAGACTCTCTCGACAATAACTTGTAGCCTCTTCAGTGTGACTCTTGCAAAGAGTTTTCCCACAGTGCTTAAAAGTGAGATCACACAGTAGTTGTTGCAATCGCTTGTCGCCCTTGTTCTTGTAGAGCATTATAATGTTGGCTTCCCTCATGTCTTGTGGAACTTCGCCCTCATGCCAACAGAGGCAGAGTATTTTGTGTAGTTCTTCTATCAGGGTTCCTTTTCGGCACTTCAGAATCTCTGCAAGGATGCCATCCTTCCATGGGGCTTTTCCGAATCTAGGGCTTTGTGCATTTCCTCCAGGGTTGGCTCTTCATCCAGTTCCTCTAGCATAGGGAGACACTCAATTGCATCCAAGGCATCCTCAGAGACAAGGTTCTCCTTGGCATATAGCTCAGAGTAGTGTTCCATCCAACGTTCCCTCTGTTGTTCTCGGTCTTGAATTATCTCTCCTGAGGAAGTCTTTAGAGGGGCAGTTTTCTTCTTGATAGGACCCAGTGCCTGTTTGATTCCATCATACATCCCCTTAAAGTTTCCTGTGTCTGCTGCGATCTGTATCTTAGAGCACAGTTGGAGCCAGTCGTCATTTGCACAGTGCCTGGCAATCTGTTGGACTTTGTTGCGGGAACTTCGGAGTGCCTTTAGGTTTTTCTCACTAGGGTCAGTTTTATAGGCTATGAGAGCAGCGCTGACTTCCTTGTCTGCTTATCAAAGACTGATACTGCTGAGCTGTAGATGGCATCCCTCACTTGTTCCCAGTTTTCGGTAGCATTCCTACTTTGCAGACCTGTGAGACGTTCTTCCAGGGTTGTGACAAAGCCATTGACCTTTGTTGGTATTTTAGTGTTGCTTGTGTTTATGCGAGGGCGACCTTCTTTCTTCGTGTGTGATATTTGCTTTGCCTGCAGCTTGATCTTGCTGGACACAAGGGAATGGTCAGTATCACAATCAGCACTGTAATAACTGCAAGTGAGTCTGATGCATGATAGGTTGGAGCGTTTGGTGAGGATCAGGTCGAGCTGGTGCCAGTACTTGGAGCTTGGGTGCCTCCAAGAGACTCTGTGTTGAGGCTTGGTGTTGAAGAATGTGTTGCTGATGCAGAGGTTATGGTGGCAGCAGAGCTCTAGCAAACGTTGTCCATTTTCGTTCATTCGTCCAGTGCCGAACTTTCCAAGGCCGCTTGGCCAGGTGTTATAGTCAGTGCCGACTCTTGCGTTAAAATCACCAGGTATGAAAAGTGACTGCAGCGGGGACTTTGCTAATGGCAGAGCCAAAGTCGTCGTAGAACTCGTCTTTGATGTCACTGGGAGATGTGAGAGTTGGAGCATAGATGCTGATAATGCTGACTGATCCAGCTGCAGTGTGAAGCTGTAGGGACAGGATTCTTTCAGATCCTTCTGTGGGTGAGATTATAGATCTCAGCAGGGTGTTACGGACTGCAAAACCCTTGCCATGTTCCCTCACTTGGTCGGATGTTTTCCCTTTCCAGAAGAAGGTGAAGTCCTTCTCTCTCACACAGCCTGTCTCTGGGAGTCTAGTTTCCTGGAGGACAATAATTTCCATCTCCAGCCTGTTCAGTTCCCAGTCAATGATAGCTGTTTTTTGGGTGTCATTGATTTCTTCAAGGCTGTCAGTGAAACCTGGTGTCATTGTCCTCACATTCCAGGTGCCCAGTTTTAGAATAGAGTGCTTTGACTTTTCCATTCTCAAAGATTTTGTTTTCTTGTTCAAGTAGTTGTTTGGTGCACAGGTTGTTGATCCGCTTGTCGGTTTTCACCCTAAACTCCATGCACCCAGTGAGGTTAACGGACCGTGGTGAGGCAGCACCTTATTGGCTGGGAGCTGCCCAGCTTGAGGCAGGCGGTAGCTGCCCAATGAGACACAATGGCCTCTCCTACCGTCGGAAGCAACCCCTGGTGTCTAGCTCTACACCAATCAAGCTGATGACTTAAAACCCGTAGACTGCTGCTTCCCGTGTTGTATCGACACTGTGTAGTGAAGCTGGAGTGTCCTCTCCAGTGTGCAAGGGCCTGGGTATGTGTATATGGAGAAAGAACTGTTACCCATGCAGTAGATTCCCCCTCTCCACGTCATAGAAAAGGTCCAGTGGAAAGGCAAAATGCCAGTACATATGGTTTCCACGCCGTTGCAGGAGTTGCCAAGTCGGGCTGAGGACAGCATCGAAAAGCCTTCGGGACTCCAGCTCCAGATTTGTTGTTTGGGTTTACTCCCTTAGCCTTAAACTCTCCCGAGATATCCACAAGGCAATGAAACTATTTGACCCATAGCTGGGGGTTTGGTTCATGGGCTTCAGGGCGTGTCCACACACCGGTGGGCCTGCAAACCTCACGTCTGGGGACCAAACCTCCTCCGGGTCCATTGTAGTTTAGCCTGAGTCCGCAAGATGTTCAGTTACCATGTGTCGCCGTGAGGAGGCACTACATAGGGCTTGTTGATGGAGAGGCTATGTACTGGCAAAAGGAGACTTACGCACACGGCTCCTCTTTTCGCAAAAGCTAGCCAGCAGTGCAGGCTGAAAGTGAGAGGTGATGAGCACATCCACTGCAGCTACAGCACACAAGACGCATCACAGAACCATTTGTGACGCATGTAGGGGGACCAAATGTGTATGTGTGTATATATATATATATATATATATATATATATATATATATATATATATACACTGTATAGGCTTATATATATATATATAAATAAAATATGTGAATTTATACAACCATTATAAGCACTGATAATTTTAATTTATTATTGCATAAGCACTTGTTTGTGTAGCTCTATTTGGGGATAGAACACACACCTTAGCCGTTATGAGGTGGTCGTCTCTCTTCCCGGTTCCTGGCTCCCATTGTTGCAAACAGCTTACAAATCCAGCAACAAAATACTTGTAAGCTTCCATTGATTTGTAAGCTTTTAATTCTTTGCCAGTAAATGGAGACGGGCCGTGGACAAGATATGTACAAAGATCCAAGTAGGCAAAAGCAAGAAGAGAAGCATGGTCACATTCTAACACATTCCTAAACATTGACTGCGGCATTAGATATGGATCGGCAATCCCCAGCTGCTTTATTTTACTCAGATACTCCGCCCTCTGCTCACCTGTCAGATGATTGACAACGTCTGACAATATTATAGTGTCATTGCTTTTGCCTTCAACACTCTCGCATATTTCGCTTTCGCTGTCATCGGTTGTTTTGAAGCCATGCTTAGTGAATCGTGTGTGTGTGTTTGTTCTGGATCACGCTTGACATCCAAGATGGCGTATGAAGGTATTGGGGTCATGTGACTGCAAAACCTCAATTTCTGTTTTAAGGTCTCCTTCTGGTTCTGTGTCATCCCTCCTAGCCAATGGGAGACCAGCGGGGCGGGATGTTGAGAGACAGCCACTGAGAGAGCAACTCGCACATCGTGTGAAATTTTGATTGGCGCATTTGAATTTTGAATTTCTTTTCGTAAGAGGAGGTTGTTTTTGTATCCGTGGGACGGAAACTTAGGAAAATGATCTTCGTAACACGGGTATTTCGTACCCAGGGGTCTTTGTAAGTAGGGGGCCAACTGTGTGTATATATATATATATATATATATATATATAGTGATAAATGGAGTTTCAATAGAAAGTCTTTGTCCTGTCCTTTTATTGTTATTTGCTCTACCAAAAAGTATTGAGCACTCTCCTACGGAAGGATCTACTCAGAAAATTGAAAAAGAAGACCAACAATTTGAGAGGATAATAATTCAGCTTCATGCAGGCGTTTAGGCTTCCATCTATTACACGTGACCGCAGGTTGATGTTTATCAGGTGTGAGAACGACCGCTCGTGTGCGCATTTGGAGCCCAACATGGTCAATATGACAGGACTCACATTGCATTGTTTGGTATGTGACAGGAAGTGCATCCCAAGTTTTGGCAATCAGCTGGTCTGCGGGTTGAAGTTTTTCCATGTCTGTCCATTTGTGTTTGCTTGCCAACTGTGCTTGGCTTCGTGCAAATTAGCTGATCAAAAACGCAGAAATTTACCTCTTTCCTCAAAAACAACATGTGCAGTCTGTGGCTGTTGTTATAATCCAATAAAATTAGTGTTTCAAGGTATCGGACCTGCCCGCATACTGGCGTACAGAAAGGATTGGCTCTCCGCTGCATCCCACGGTGACGTGCGGCATTGAAAATAGATGTATAGATTTAAATACGTAATATTTATTCATCTGTTTTTGTTTTATTTGGTGTTTTTTTGTATTTTTATTTCAATGACAGTGAAATTATGTATTCGTTATTCTCTGAAGAAAGGCCACCTGATTTATCTGAGGGCCAGATACAGTCATCAAAAGAGCCACATCTGGCTCGCGAGCCATAGGTTCCCGACCTCTGATCTAAAGCAAAACTTATCAATTATGCCATTATATATTGTATGGTATTTAGTTGGTTTGACATATTATTACCTTTGAAATATATTACCAATGTAATTGCTAACAAGAAGCTCCTGAGTTCAAGTCCTGGGCTTGAGTGTTTCTGTGTCAAGTTTGCGAGTCCCCCTTGTGCTTGTAATGGTTTTCTCTGGGTACTCAGGTTTCATCCCACGGTCCAAAGACATGTTAATTAGACTGACTAGCTGTTCAAAATTGCCGCTAGGTGTGAATGTACGTGTGAATGGTTGCGTGTTATTTGGCCCTATGGTGGTATGTAAGCTATTCAGGGCGTACGCTGCCTTCACCCAGTGCTGACTGAGATAGAGGCCAGTCTTCACAAAATAGTAGGATTAATCCACTTGGCAAATGAGAGCATGTGCAGTAAGTGTTCACTGCTCGCTTGGAAAGTTGAATGATTTCTCCTGTGTCATTTTATGTACTTTTTTAGTAGTAGAAGGCCTCCGTCAGTCTCGAAGGACTATGGAGCTGTGCTCTGGCTGGTATCCCGGCTGGTGATACTCTCCAGTGCACAGAGCCTGGGTAGGAAGTATGGCAGACAGGCTGTTACCCAAGCAGCAAGTCCCCCCTCTCGGCACCACTGGAAGGATCCAACGGAAGGGCGGAAGCCGATACGACTGGGTTCCAGTGCAGCTGCAGGAGTTGCCAGAACGTACTGCCTCAGGGGACTCTGACTCCCGATTAGAAACATGCTGAGGGCTTTGTAGTTACTCTTGTCGAAAGTCAGAAATGGTTCTTTTACATGAACTTCTCACCATAGACAGTGAGAGACATGGGCGGCCTTTGATAACCCAGTTAGCTTCACCGGGCGTTACTTTTTTATTTTTAAAATAATTGGGATATGTACACATTAAATCTGATTGCTTCTCCACACCAGAGATTGTAAATGCTGTTTTGTTTTAGTGTTTAGATATATTTTTTAAGAATAGAGATTTCGTACGTGTTCCTTGAATTTTATTCCCATTCAATTATTCCAGTAATAATGAAAAAATAAAATAATAATAATAATAATGTAGTAATAATAATAATAATATTATTATTATTATTTCACAGACAGTTGAATACAGTCACCTGCCTCTCGTGTGATCGGACGCTCAACAGGACTGTCCCTCCACCGTAAGTTTACTTCACACATTTTAAATCTATAGAAATCGAATATACATGACTGACTACTACATATTAATCCGTGTTTTGCCCTTTGCTTCTCTCAGAAAGCCACCTTCATTACCTCAAGTATACGGATTCAAAATGACCAGAAATGGTTAAAAAAAAAAAAAAAAATTCCTAGATGTCGTCCTGCCTGAAATAGTAAAATGTATAGGTGGAAAAAAACGGCAAGAAGAATGCAGTAAACAGACAAACAAGAAACATACCATTTACAGGAACATATCAAGAGTAAACAGACAGCCTTCATTACATAGTTTCATTTGAAAGATATGAACAAATGTGTTAATATATTTTTATTATTATTATTTTACATCACCGTATATTAATTGTCTATAGGAAATATCTTTCCTGTGAACACCAGGAGTAAAAGAGTGATCTGATTTTTAAAGAGGCTGTAGGCCAACATCAGATGACACAGAACCTTGGGGTTCCTCCTCCATTTTATACAGTATATGTGGCATTTGGCAGAAGTCCATCAGTCGAATAATAAGAGGAGGAAACTGGTCAGAGAGGTTACAAAGAGGCTTATGGGAACTTTGAAGCAGTTGCATGAATTTTGGGCAGAGAGGGATCATTGTGTGTGTGCATGTGATGGTTGTATGGGAGGGTGACGTCTCAGTTGAGATTCTGATCCCACTGGAAACACATGTTATGGTTAGATGAGATAAATGTCAAACAATTTGGCCTCAATGCCAAACAGCATCTTCTTGTCCTTTTTCTTTTGGTTGCTCCTATCAGGGGTCATCACAGCAGATCATCCTTCTCCAGCTCACTTTTTCCTCTGCATCCCTCTCCTTCGTTCCAATCATCTGCATATTGTCCCTCACCAAATCCATAAACATCCTCTTTTGCCTTCCTCTTCCTCCCCGAATAGTCATTTCCATCCTCAACATTCTTCTACCAATATAATCCTCATCTGCCCATCCTCAAAGCATCTCAGTCTGTTCTCTCTCAATTTACCTGCAAAAACATCCCTACCTATATTGTTCCTCTAACATATTAATATCTAATTCTGTCCATTCTTCTCACGCCCAGGGAAAATCACAGCATCTTCATCTCTGTCACGTTTAGCTCCATCTTCTGCCTTCAAACCGTGTAGCATGGCCGGACACACTACTGTCACTGCCACTACTATGTGGGCTTTTCCTTCTGTCTTACAGGAACCCCGCAATCACAAATCACTCAATCTTCTACACTTGTTACACCCTGCCTGCACTGAACTGCACTGCCTGAAGATTTACCTTCCAACATAGCAATGATCCGAGGGACACAGCAAAGTTGACCAACGGCTAAAAGAGAAAATCCTTGTGGTGGCAAGACAGGGCCCAGACTTAAACATTATTAACATTTGTAAAATGACTTGAAAGTTGCAGTCCGGCAAAGGTCACCATCCAATCTGACTGAGCTTGAACGTTTCTGTAAAGAAGATAAATATTGCACATTCTTGGAATTGTGAAGTTGGTATAAGCACATCTCAAAAGATTCAGGCTGTGATTAAAGCAAAAGGAGGTTCCAGAATACACTGACAAAGGGTTTGGGGGTTCCTTTAACCGTCTCGGAGACAATGGACTTTCCAGCATACATGTGGCTGTTTTGGGAGAAGAGAAGTGGACTGACTGGGAAACAGAAAATTAATGTTTTTCTCCATGAGTCGTCGCGCCCCCCATGGGATGCAAATTGTATGCAAACATGACAGTGACTGATCCTGAAGTATGAATGAGTTGGGCCTTTATTTATTTGAAATTTAAAATCAACATACCTTTCCCTTAAAATTATACACTTTCTCAGTTTAAACGTTTCACCCTGTCATCTATGTCCTATTCAGAATAAAATTTTCACTTGCACTTTCACATCATTCACAATTTGTATAGTGTCCCAATTGTTTTGGAATCCGGTTTGTTGAACTGTTGTGATTACATCTTTTATTTGTTTTAATTGTAAGTTGCACTGAGAGTCTTCATTTCAGGCTGCAACCCAATAAAATGCAGATATTTTTAGGAGGATAATTATTTTCTAGGGCGGTTCGGTGGTGCAATGATAGCATGTCTGCCTCCTAACAAAAAGGTCCTTGGTTCAAGTTCATTTTCAAGTGCATGCTCAGTATGCTTGTGTAGATTTCCTCTAGGCACTCCGGTTTCTTCCACAGTCAAAAGACATGAACATTAAGACAATTGGCTGGTCAAATTTGCCCCAGGTGTGAGTGTGAATGGTTGTATGCGTGTTAGTCCTACAGTGGCCTTTGCCCAGTATCAGTTAAGAGGGGCTCCAGCTTCCCCATGATTCCTAAAGAATTAAGTAGTTCAGGAAATGGGTGTGTGAGAGATTCTTTTCTATACCCACTGGATTCTACTCTTGCCCAAACAGGTTCTTATTCTGTTTGTTCTGAGGAAGTCTTGAGGCTTAGTACTGTTTAAGTTACTGTTTCTGAACTCTATATTTACTTTTTGTGTTTTAAATATATGTTAATGCTTTTATAATATAATTGAGTCATATTCGGGTGGCCAGAGGTGTAGTAGTGAGCGCATCCAGCTTACAGCAAGAAAGACTTGTTATTGATTCGCAGATTCTGGCGTTTTGGAATGGAGTTTGCATGTTCTTCTTCTCTGCCTGCACGGATTTCCTTCAGATACTCTGTTTTACTTACATAGTCCTAAAAACCTGCACATTCGGCGAACTGGCTGTTCCAAATTGCCCCTAGTTGTGTTCATACAGGTGTGTAAGTGAGTGTGAATGGTTCTGACTGTTGCCCCTCCCCCAATGGTCTGGCGAACTGTTCACGGTGGACCCCGTCATTGCCCAGTGTCACATAAGATAGGTACCAACCTTCCCGTGACCCTTATAGGGTTAAGTGGTTCAGCAAGTGAGTGAGAGCGAGTGGTATTATATACAAACCGTATTCCAAAAATGCTGGGACACTATACAAATTGTGAATAAAATCTGAATGCAAGATGTGGAAGTGCCAAATTTCAGTATTTTATTTTGAATAAATATAGACGACGGGGTCAAAAGTTTAAACTGAGAAAATGTATCATTTTAAGGAAAAAATGAAAAAAATTATGATTTTAAATTTTATGATGTCCAGAAATCTTAAAAAGTTGGGACAAGGCCATTTTCACTACTGCGAGGCATCCCCTCTTCTTCTTACAACAGTCTGCAAACGTCTGGGGACCGAGGAGACAAGTTTCTCAAGTTTAGAAATAGGAATGCTGTCCCATTCTTGTCTAATACAGGCCTCGGACTGTTCAACTGTCTTGGGCCTTTCTTTGTTGCTCTTTCCTCTTTATGATGCGCCAAATGTTCTGTATAGGTGAAAGATCTGGACTGCAGGCTGGCCATTTCAATACCCGGATGCTTTTCTTACGCAGCCATGGTGTTGTAATTAATGCTGCATGTGGTCTGGCATTAACATGTTGATAAATGCAAGGCATTCTCTGAATGAGACGACGTCTGTTTGGGAGCATAGGTTGTTCTAGAACCTGAATATACCTTTCTGCATTGACGGTGCCTTTCCAGATGTGCAAGCTGCCCATGCCACACACACTCACGCGACCCCATACCATCACAGATGTAGGCTTCTGAAGTGAGCGCTGATAACAACTTGGGGTGTCCTTATCTTCTTTAGTCCGGATGACATGGCGTCCCAGTTTTCCATAAAGAATTTCGAATCGTGATTCGTCTGACCACAGAACAGTTTTCCACTTTGCCACGCTCCATTTTAAATGACCCCCTGTCCCAGAGAAAATGCCTGCGCGTCCGGGTCCTGTTGAGAAATGGCTTCTTCTATGTACTGTCGAGTTTCAGCTGGCAACGGCGGATGGTGCGGTGGATTGTGTTCACCGACAATGATTTCTGGAAGTATTGCTGAGCCCATTCTGTGATTTCCCTTACAGTAGCATTCCTGTTTGTGGTGCAGTGCCATTTAAGGGCCCGAAGATCACTGGCATCCAGTGTGGTTTTTCAGCCGCAACCCTTCCGCACAGAGATTGTTCCAGATTCTCTGAATCTTTGGATGGTGTTATGCACTGTAGCAATTTTTTGCTGGGAAACACCTTTCTGATATTGCTCCAATATCTTTCTGTGCAATATTGGGGGAATTAGTGAGCCTCTGTCCAGCTTCGATTCTGAGAGACACTGCCACTCTGAGAAGCTCTTTTTATACTCAGTCATGTTGCTACTGGCCCTCATTCATTCCAGCTGTTTGTTATAAGTGCAATTGACTTTTCCAGCCTCTTATTGCTACCTGTCCCAACTTTTTTGAGATTTGTTGACACCATGAAATTTAAAATCAACATTTTTTTAAATCTTAAAATTATACTTTTTCTCAGTTTAAATGTTTGACCCTGTCATCTATGTTCTATTCGGGATAAAATATTGAAATTTGGCACTTCCACATAATTGCATTCAGGTTTTGATCACAATTTGTATAGTGTGCCAATGTTTTTGGAATCCGGTTTGTATTTCTTTCTGTCTTTTGCTTCTTTCTCTTAGTAGTCCAGATGCCCCAGTTACTTCAAGTCACCAAAAAAGGTAAACGGAATTTTTAACAGTCTATATTCTGACTAAAATAATAATATGTATGTGTTGAAAGAATTTAAAGTAGAATGCAGTCAAGTGAAAAACGAGGAACTTGACTTGAGTATTATGTTCCACATTTTAAATTCTTCTTTTTAATCCCATAATCCAGTTCCTATGATTTCAATTTATCATTTTTTTTCGCCGCCTCAGGGTAAGGGCAAAAACTAACCTCAGAGAGGAGCTCTAACCTTATGAGGATGTTAAGAGAGGGACTCTTAACTTATCCCACCCAAAGAAGGTAAGTCCCTTTTTATTCCGCCCTCATTCTAAATTGCTACTCATTCGCCTCATAATTAATAAAATTAGTAAGTAATTAGTCATTTCCCAGGGTCAAGGAAATTAATCCAAGGAAGTCAAATCATCTGACCAACTCCCAAAATAAAACATGTGAACACTTTTCAATAATGAATGTTTATGATCAGCGGTTACATTAGGTATACAACGTGTACACAGCCTCAATAAAATAGCAGGATTTTATGAAGTAAATGAAAGGAAGATAAATCACGTCGGGTCCTTTGGGGGCATGGTGGAGTTCTGGTTAATTTTTTCTCTGAATACATTTATTTCTTCTTTTTTTTTTTCCCTTTCGGCTGTTCCCTTTTTCCTCAGAGCTAATTTTAACATAAATGACCACAAACACAATACTGTTCAATTTGATCCTGTTTATTACTAGAAGGGATCTGAACCGATGTGCTACAACTACTTTTTCCTGGAAGTGCCCTGAACTCGTTGGGTGGGTTGTTCACATTTTAGGTGATAAAACTCCGTGCATGCTAAAGGCTATTAGCTTTTACTGGTTCCTTCTTGTGAGGTGCCGCTTTCTTCCGTTATCATCGATTTTGTGAAGGAATTCCGTAGGAGCAGCCTCCGGTTTGAGATGTAAAAGCTTGGGCTTTGTGCCAAGTAGTTCTATCTGGAGGTCACACCAATAGCAGGTCGGCATGGAGTGGTCGTCGCAGAATAGCAGAATTGCATCTGAAACGTTTTCAGCTCATGCTGATGTTATTTTTATGTTGTGTGTGATGGAACTGCTGATGTCATTATATGATTTGTTTAAAGAGAGAGTAAGACACATTCACCACAGGAACACTTTAATGTTACTCCCTTTAAAATCGTTTTAGCAAAAGGTGGATATTTTCTTTGTCCATTTTACTAACATTTACAAGCCACATTCACATTGTCCAATTACAATTTTGTTTTTTTTTATTTTTGTCCCCCCCCCTTTTCTCACTAATGTAGCCGTATCCAATTCCTATCCTTCAAGTATTACTGTCAAATGACCACCACCAACCACCTGCTCCCTCTGTGACATAGAACACTAGTCACCTGCCTCTTTTCAGACTGCGGCTCAGGTGAATTTGAAGGTGGTCTAACACACTCAGAGGGAAGGAAAGTGCTGTCCGCCCCCCTCAGAAGAATGAGCTCACAGACACGCTGATTGGCTGGCGATAGCTGTGACAGGGAAGTGAACGAATGCCGTCCCTCCTTCCCATGAGAGCTCAGCCAATTAGCTCACACGGACTCTCAGGCACGGACATCTGTGGAATTAAACGGAATTCAAACTTGTGATCTCCGGGTTAATCGTCACGTACTTTGTCGACGCGCCACTTGGAAGGTTTTAATTACTCAAGAATATTTATGGGCCGCACAGTGGCAAGGTGGCCTTCCAAGAAGAATCTCCTGGGTTCAAGACTTACGCCCCCTGAAGGAATTTCTGTGTAGAGTTGCATGTTGTTCTGTGCTTGTGTGGGCTTCCTTTGGGTACTCCAGTTTACTTCCACAGCTCAAATACATGTACATTAAACTATTTAGATATTCTTAATAGACAGGGATCCCTCACTTTCCACAGTTAATGGGGACCGAGACCCTCCGCGACCGCCGATTTCCGCAAAGTAGGATCCCCCCCCCCCACCCCCGCCGACTCATGTATACGTACATGTATGTGTGTATATAATATCAATAAATACATTTTCAACACTATAAATGTTTATAATAACAATTAAACATTCAAAAATAATGCATAAGATGTAAATGAAATGTAAATACACACACATACAGACGCGCGCACACACACACACACACACAGATGCGCGCGCGAACACTCAGATGCGCACCTCACATAAAAATGTATGTAAGTAGTATTGTTGGGGAGGTTTGGGTTGTTTTGTTTTGGTTTTTTTCTGCATAATTGGCCTTCTTTTATGGCAGTTTCCTTAGCTTTTCCCCTATTTTTCCTTCATTTCATTTTTTTTTCGATGAATATTTTTGAAAAACCTGCGATGCACTGAAGCCGCTGAAACTGAAGCATGAAGTAGCACGGGATCACTGTACTCTTAATTTGCCCCTATGTGTGAATGTGAGTGGTGATGTTGCCCTGCGATGGACCGGTGAGATGTCTTAATAGTAATAGTATATAAAATGTAATAGCAGTAAACTCCTAAAAATCCCCGTGGAACGAAACATTAAAAGCTTCTAAGCCACTGGTAGTCAAAACCTAGTGGGGGTCCTCCCACTTTAACAGTTCCTCCAATCATCATCTTAGAGAAGTTATTACGAAGCTTCCCTTGTATTCTTACGGTGGAGCATGATGTGCGCAGTTTACATGATTTGAGAGAATATTATTGAGCGAAGGTGGTGATGGGATTTATGATGAACTTGGTGGATCATGGCAAAATTTTTGACTCAAATGTTTTTCAGCAATTATTATGATGTATGATTTGATGGCAATTGTGATAGAATGTGGGAATTGTAATTGAGTGTATTAGAGCTTATCAGACTTTCTTCTTTAACTTTTGGCTGTTCCCTTTTTTCCTCAGGGGTCGCCACAGCGAATCATCGCATCTTTGATTTGGCATAGGTTTTTACATCGATTATGTGAAGACATGGCCGGCCTTTGATAACCCAGTTAGCTGCACTGGCGGGACAGTGACAACCCTGTGGAGGGTGGGACTCGATCCCCCAACCTTTGGATCAGCGATCCAGCCAGCACCTTTTACCACCAGGCCACCACTGCCCCCTAGAGCTTATCAGACTTTAACAGACCTTAAAAGAGTATAGCAGATTACGATTCCTTTAAATTTCATCTTCTGGATGCACTCTTCCTCCATTTTGTACCTCAGTGGTGCTCAAAAATTGTGGAGTTTCTCACCTTTTTAATCGTGAATATCATGCCCAGGTAAATCCAGGGTGAGAGCAGCTGCCACTGCTTTTAAAGGGTGTCAAAAGTCAAGGTTTCAGGAGACGAAAGAGACGTAGGCACGCCAGAGTTTTTTTCACTTACATTTATTTTGACATGAATCAACTCTTTCACAAGATTTACTAATCAGCGGTCTCACCAGGAACCCTGCAGTCACATAAGAAACATAAATACACCACCAGTGGGCTTCTGCTTTCTGCGACCATTGAATTCTGTCTTTGATTATCATTATTGAAATTGCTCACTCAGGCAAGCTCAGTATATGTACACGCACACACTCACTACCTTGTTTATTTACCAAACCGCTTATTTCTAGGGTGGCAAGGAGGCTGGAGCCTATCTCAGCCAACATCAAATGGAGGCTGGGTACACTCTCAACAGTTCACTAGACCAGGGATCCCCAAACATCGGTCCGCGGCTCAATGGGTACCGGTCTGCAGAAGAAATAATTCGTTTCCGTTTTATTTATTATCTGAGCCTGAAAGATCTTTATTTCCGTGCTCAACCAGTTTCCGTGTTGATACTCTCCCAGTGATTTTGGTATTTGTTTTCCCCTCATCACTACGGTGAACACGATTTTTCCCGCACCCCAATGTTTCCCCTGGGCTCAATAAAAGTCATTGTTTCATGAGGGAGGAAAGGTGTGTTGGATGCTGGGAAATATAATCTCGGCCAATCAGCTTGCTGGATTCACAGCCAATCAGAAAACACTTAAGTCAAGCAGGAGAACAGAGCATGTTGGGTAGCGTAGTTCAATGTACATGGAGTGCTCATGAATCTTAAATAATCTTTAATTTTTTTAATTTCCTGATGGGAAATCCTGCGAGATTGCGGGAACGCGAAGTAGGAAATGCGAAGTGGTGGGGGATAACTGTAGTATATTATTATTATTATTATTGTTGTTGTTGTTGTTGTTATTATTATTATTATTATTATTATTATTAATAATAATAATAATAATAATAATATTTTTATGAATAAATTATATTTACAATATAAACAATCTATGACACACACACAACCCCCCCCCCCTTCCCCCCGGTCTGCAGGAAAATTGTGGAGCGTTGACCGGTCCGCAGTGATTAAAAGGTTGGGGGCCCTTGCCCTACACTAGACTATCTCAGTGCGAACACACACACAATAATTCTCACTCATACCATGGGAGGAATTTGGAACTGTTAGCCTAATATGCAATGTATCTGGACTGTAGGAGGAAACTGGAGTACCCGGAAGAAATCCACGCAAGCATGGGGAGAACATGCAAACTCGACAGTAACACTGGAGTCTGGGACTTGAAAGCAGGACCTTTGCTGTGAAGCAGACATGCTACTACACTTCCATGCTACCTGAGTTTGCCAACAAATAACTTAAACTCAAAGACTAAACAAATGAAGGTCAATACAGTGCAAAGATGATTGATTACATTTGCAAGAACAAAGTCTTTAAAATGCAATTAATTTATATTTAATTAGGAGTCTGTCAGCTGGGAATCTTGTTTTTACCTGAGTGATTATTATTCTACCACCTTTTTCAATAATCCCCCTCTCTGTGATGTCATCACTTTATCTTTGTGATATCTTCAATGTGGAAGATCCCCCCCACTCTCTGTCTCTCTCTCTCACACACACACACACACACACACACACACACACACACACACACACACATTGACGCAGTGGGCTGCCCACATGCTGGAGGCACCCGGAGAGCAGTTGGGGTTTAGGTGCCTTGCTCAAGTGTACTTCAGCTTTGAAAGTGGTGCAGCTCACTCCCCATTGACACACATTTTTCCTGCTGGTTCAGGAACCGAACCAGTGACCTTTTCGTTTTCGCCCCAAACCTACTTCTCTATCCATTAGTCCATAACTGCCCGGCTTGCCTGTGTTCCCGTTGTGTTGCCTGTCCTTGATATCCCACTTTAAAATAGTGTTAGGAAACTAACTGAATCACCCAAAATTATAAGACCAATGTTTTGCACCAGCGAGTCTACATAAGATATTCTACTTGCAATAGATATAAAAAATGTACACACCCAAGTTAAAATGACAGGCTTATTTATATGTTGTAAAATATACAGCACTTTACAAGAAGGCCCCGTCCCATCTCTGTCTTTTTGAGTAGGGTAATGTTCTATGAATCTGCTGTGGCCGGCGTTACCCTTTATGCTGATGCATACTGGGGCAGCAGATTAAACAAACTGATCCGCAAGGCCGGTAACATTGTGGAGATGGAGCTGGACTCTGACGGCAGTTGAAGAGGCGAATGTTGTCCAAAATTAAGAGAAATTAGAACAATACCTCCCCCTACTTCACAACCTGCTGAGCAGTCCCAGGTGAGAGACTGATACCACTGAAATGCACAACTGAACAACACAGGAAATCATTCCTACCTGTGAACATAAACCTACAAAATTCCTCCATATAGGAACAACACCCACTGCAATACATTTACATTCTACTGTTGGACATTGATATTACTTTATATATCCCTCACTGGCTTTATTCTCTATCTGTATATATACAGTGATCCCTCGCTACTTTGCCCTTCAATTCATGCGGCTTCAGTGCCAAGGCCAATTATGCAAAAAAGCCAAACAAAAACAACCCAAAATCCCCATCAAAACTACTTACATTTTGATGTGAGGTGTGCATCTGTGCGTCTGTATGTGTATTTATATCTTATTTACATCTTATGCATTATTTTTGAATGTTTAATTCTTATAAGCATTTATGGCATTGGATATGTATTTATTGATATTATGCACACATATAGATGTATGTGTACGTCAGTCAGGGAGGAGTTGAGCCTACTTCGCAGAATTCGGCAGTCCCAGGGGGATCTCGGTCTCAACCAGGAAAAGTGAGGGATCCCTGTATATATATATATACTATATTCTAGTACAGTACAGACGCTCCCCAACTTACGAACATTTGTTTTATGAATATCCGGAGATACGAACAGGGCTGTCCGAGGTCAACAGTGAAAGTGAAATGAAATTGAAGAACAAGTAGTAATGGAAATGGAATAAAATCTATAGAAAGATATATCATAAATATAAGTATGAAATATTAAACATTATCCTGAGGTACATTCAATACTAGGCTCCGGCAGAGGGGCGTGGCTGACACGTGTGGGAAGAGAAGCAGAATGATGCATTTCTGAACTCGTGCCAAAACTTTCAAAGAAGAAAGAAATTGAGTCCAGTATTATAATGAACTGGATAAGAGTGAAACTCTCTGTTAATCTGATCAGCTCCACTGTGCTGTGCTTGAGAGGATCCAGGAGTTTTAACACGGGATGTAATGATATTGCTAATGTACAGATGATTATGGAGAGAGAGAGAAAGAGATTGTATACAGTACAAACTCGTTCGTATAGGTTACTTATACAAGGTTTAAACATAAAACCGTTCGAACGAATGCCCTGTAACAACTTACGAATAAATTCATCGAACGAACGGCCATCTGGAACCTCACTCGTTTGTAAGCTGGAGAGCGTCTGTATATATATATATATATATATATATATATATATATAGAGAGAGAGAGAGAGAGAGAGAGAGAGAGTATACCATGTGTGTGTGTGTGTGTGTGTGTAGATTTCTGTATGTATTTGTATATATAGATATTCATAATTTTTCTTTATTGAGAATTTTATCTTTGTTTTTGTCTTTACCTCATTTTTACTTGGTATGGCACAACTATGCCTTCAATTTCCAAATAAAGTATTCTGATTCTAAAATAAACAAAGCTAAATAATTTCAGCACATTCCACCTGCAATGTGGCCCACACTAGGTATAGAAAAGAACTCCCTTCATCTCGCAGCAAAAATGCCCCGGTTTTGAGTCCAGTGTCAGCCAAAGCATGTGCTGGTGCAGCAATGATCTGGCAAGCTGTTCAGGGAGTGCCTTACATTTGCCTGGAATCAGCCAGGATGGCTCCAGCCCCTGCAGGACCTTTATGACGGATAAAGTGTTGAATTAATTAAATGAATTTTTTTTCTTTTTTTTAATTTTTGATCAATTGCTGACTGAAGCCAATCCCCGCAAAAAAAATAAATAAAATAAATTGTGTTTACTCAGTGCAACTTAGGACAACCAAGTAAAAGATAAAATAGCAATAGTTCAAAATATATAAAGTTTAGAAAATGAAATGAGAAATTCAATTAATTTTTATTATTAACTTTTAAAACTATCATACTGGGGAAAGGAAAATTGATGCAAAATGAAAACTTAATTTAAAGAAAATATAAAGAATATCTGAAGTAAAACAAGCCCTGGTAATAGACTCGGGTTCCAACCAGCTGAAAATAAAGCTGGCCAGCTGCTGCTCCGGTCATTGTTGTGATAAGAAACAACTGGCAATTATAAAATGTGGCTTGCTGTTAGTGGTTAAAGTTAAAAACATGTGAAGCATTTATTGTTTGGCTGCATTTACAAAATTGTACTGACTAAATCATTCAAAAACAAATCCTATAATGAATTTATGTCATCGGAGCATTTATTGAGACATTACTTGTGTATGATGCAGGAATTCAAACGCATTTAAAATTAACATTACATTGTTTAAAGGTTTTTTAAATTATTATTATTTTAACAACAGTTTCAAGGCTGAAGTTTTCTGATATAAATGATAGAAATTCTAGAAATATATTTTTGTTCTTTGTACTGTAGGCAGTGGTGGTCTAGTGGTATAGGGCGCTGGATCGCTGATCCAAAGGTTGGGGGTTCGAGTCCCACTCTCCACAGGGTTGTCACTGTCCCCCCCAGTGCGGCTAACTGGGTTATCAAAGGCGGGCCATGTCTCTCACAGTCTATGGTGAGAGGTTGATGTAAAAGAACCATTGCTGACTTTCGTAAAGAGGAGCTGCAAAGCCGTCAGCGTGTTTCTGTCCCTCGCTAAAAAGGGTTGTGACAGGAAGGGCATCCGACGTAAAAGCCTCTGCCAAATCAAAACGTGCGAATCAGATGATTCGCTGTGGCGACTCCCGAGTAAAAGGAAAAAAGCCGAAAGGAAGACAGACAGTACTGTAGGCCAAAATACTAGAGGTAGTAGAACCATGTACCATTTCAGCTGGCAGCATATTGCAAAAGTTAACTCTGGATAAAGCATCAGTTGTAATAACACAGTGGTACCTCACCTTACAAAATTAATCGTTCCAGAGGCTTTTATTTAACCTGGATTTTTCATAAATTGAACCGCATTTTACATGAAAAGCATTATGGGAGATGCAGCTCCATAATAGCCAATGGGAGGGAGCTGCATCATCCCTCCTAGCTTCAGAAACTACATTTTTGATGTCACCCCACAGGTTTTCTATTGGATTAAGGCCCTGGATCGGGCTACCACTCCATAACGTAGATCCTCTTGTTCTGGAACACCCCGTTCGAGGTCATTTCCTCTTGAGCATAAGGCAGCACAACCGCTTCGAGTGTTGTGATGAATTCAAACTGATTCATGGGATGCGACAAATAGGCCCGACACTGTAGTATGAGAAACATCGCCATGTCATGATGCTTGCGCCACCAGGCTTCACTGTCTTCACAGTGTACTGTGGCTTGAATTCAGTGTTTCAGGGTCGTCTACGGGGGGGCACAAGACCCCAAAAAAACATTCTTACTTTCATTACTCCTCAGAATGTTAAAGCGTTTCTCTTCAGGTTAGTCGATGTGCTCTTTGGTAAATTGTAACCTCTTCAGCATGTCTTTTTTCAACATTGGTACTTTGCGGGGGCTTCTTGTCGATAACTTGGCTTCACATGGACGTCTTCTAACAGAACTCACAGGTAACTTTAGACCTTCTTTGCTCTTCTTGAAGCTGATTGGTGGCCGAAAACTTGTCATTTTGGCTCTTCTTCCATCCGTTCGATTGGAAGTTTTCTGCTTTCTTCCACATCTTTCAGATTCTGTTTGCCATTTTAAAGCATTTGGGATCATTTTAGCTGAGCAGCCCCTCATTTTCTGCACTTCTTTACATGTTTTTCTTTCTCCAATCAACGTTTTAATCAAATTACGCCGTTCTTCTAAACAATGTCTGGAACGACCCATTTTCCTCAGAATTTGAGAAAAGCTCTATAACCAGCAGGAACAACATTTCCTGCCTCCCTTCCTTAAATAGGAACAATATTTGGAAGCTGTTTTTCAAGGAATGAATGGCATCACCAATTGAACTCCACACTGCTATTATTTCGAACACAACCCTTTCACTTAGTGATTCAGTGACACAGCATCAGCAGCATGTATGCCATGACTGTTGGTTCTGTCTGACTCTCTTACTCTACTACACCTGCTAGTAAATTATTTGCTATGCAGAAATAACATTTCTACCAAAACAATGATTGATCAGGTTAATGATGTGATTGATATTATTTTGATCTATGATTGGTGGATGTCTAGTCATGTAAACCCATAATCATTACCAATGAGCCGTGTTTAGCCCTGTCAAATAAACTCACGAAACTCATGAACCAACAATACAACTCTCCTTTACGCATGTGACAAACAGGCATGGCTGCACTACCGTGGAGATTCAGAACATTTTTTATGAACCAATTTTTTTTATTAACCAAACAATTTCTTTCTTTCTTCGTTTCGGTTTTTTCCCTTTTTCTCGGGAGTCGCCACAGCGAATCATCTGATTCGCACATTTGATTTGGCAGAGGTTTTTCTGTCGGATGCCCTTCCTGTCACAACCCTGTAGCAAAGGGACAGAAACACGCTGACGGCTTTGCGGCTCCTCTTTACGAAAGTCAGCAATGTTTCTTTTACATCAACCTCTCACCATAGACAGTGACAGACATGGCCCGCCTTTGATCACCCAGTTAGCTGCACTGGGGGGGACAGTGACAATCCTGTGGGGACTCGAACCCCCAACCTTAGGATCAGCGATCCTGCGCCCTATCCACTAGACCACCACTGCCCCTGCACCACCACTGCACCACCACACCCACACCCACACCCACCACTGCACCAAACCAAACAATATTAAACATTAAACAGTTTTTATGAACCAATTTTTTTTATTAACCAAACCAAACAATATTAAACATTATGAAACATTTGTGCCGCACTCCGCCACGTGCAGGAGGTGTCGCGGCCGACACCGGAGCTTTTGGGGCGGAACGCCACTTGTCCAGACTTCTGATATGTCAAGCGCACAAGTGCACTTTGAACACTTGTTTAGTATTCAACATTCACCTGTTAAACCTCATCAGCCTGAATTTTTTTCTTCATTGTGGTATGTCACATGTGATGGGCAGCCACCACTTAGTGATGCCAACCATGGAGCGGACTCTGTGTCCCTCTGTCCCCTCGTCTCTTTGTCGCTCTATCTCATTATTTCACAATAGCCGCCGAGTGTATCACATGATCTACACACTTAGATGTCAAACAGAGGTTCTCTACCAGCCGAGGACATCAAACATGCAAAGATTTATGCAGTGCTGCTGGATCTTAAACATGTGGAATAAATGTACAGTAATTTTTCCATAGGCCATCAGAGTCAGAGAAAAAATTATGGAGGATGAAAGTGAAGTTTTATGAACTGCATTTAGTCATTAATTTGTGATGGCCCATGCTCATCTGCCATCGGGTGTGATATACACTGTGGTACTAATGGTGATTCTGACCTCTTCTTTAGGTGTCAGAGGAGTTGGAGTTATCTGATCTGGAGCACCTGGGCCCAATGCTTCACAGGAATTAAAAGCTCCAGCTTCCTGTCTTACTCAGGCTCTCTTTCTTCTCCACCAGCACCTGCTTGGTATTTGTTAGCGTTTGCTCCACAGCATTCGCCCTCACTAGTAAACTTTGGGTTCTACTGAAAATCTGCACTCACATCCCACAGTTGATTGAATTGTTTATTTGCACATACTTTTTTTTTTTAAATAAATCATTAAGTTTATAATTACTATAATATTTAATATATAATATATACTATACATGCCGGGGGAAGCATGTATGACCATGGGGAACATGCTTTTCTGGAATAGTGCACGAGAATTAAGTGTGATTGCACCTCCACTCCACTAGTTGGCAGTGACGCTCTCATTGTCGCACTATGGCGTAGCGTTTTTTTGCAAGAGCAAATGATATGACGCACAGTAAACAACCCCTCAAGAAACAACACTGAAAATTTTCTAAAAGGAACAAAGAGAAAGGTGGAGACAGACGGAGATATTAAGACATAAATATAAGCTGAATGAGTTTAAATAAGGATGGTTTTTTTTCTTTTTATTTCAGGTACATTGGTGCACTTTAAATCTTTTCTATTACAGATTAAAAACAATGTTAATGAAGTTTTTCTTTATTGTAAGTTGAACTATATTTCTTTCCTTTTTGTTTTTAGTGTTAATAAAGATACAATGTTATGCAGAGGTGGACTAATAACAATTTTGTTGACAAATAATACTATTTATAGTCAGTCGCTCGCGGGGCAGTGAGGGGGCTTGAAACATTTTTTTTTTTCCTAGAGGAAAATTTCCATCTGGGCTGACTCCAGGTGAAGGTGAGGTACACCCTAGACAGCTAGCCAGACCATCGCAGTGCCAACACTCCCTGAACCGTTCACACCTAGGGGAGATTTGGAACAGCCAATGAACCTACTGTTCAAGTTTCTGGACTGTGTGAGGAAACCGGAGTACCCAGAGAGAACCCACCAAGCATGGGGAGAACATGCAAACTCCACACAGATACGCCAAGGCTGGACATCGAATCCAGGACTTCTTGCTATGAGGCGGACGTGCTAACCACTACGCCACCGTACTGCCCACTTGAATTCCACATTAAGTTAAATATTTGTTCGAACCTGTGTTTTTGTTGATCAGTCTTTCCATTGATTTCAGAGTGATAAGAACATTTCATGACTATCTGACTGTTATTGTGATGCCTGATAGATGGTATTAGATAAATCGATAAGAACTGATTGATTTGTGATGAACATTTGGGTTTCTTCAGCCTCAGGTCCTCCATCCTTTAACATCTTCAGTAAGCTAGCATGACTGTTGTGCACTGGCACGTCTTAACCACGAGAAGACACTCGAAAGCAAATACTGTACAGATTGTAGTAGTAAAAGGAGCACAAGTGGGCTCAGAGTTTTAAATTTGTTTTCTACAGTGACAAATGTAAATATACTGTACATCACTTTGGAAAGATTTGTACAAAGATGCAATGCAGGAAAGTTGATGGAAGTCCCTCCCAGCAGTACTCCGACTCACGAGGAGTTTCTCTCCAATTGCTTCTCAATTTTCTTACAACGGGAATTTTTTAACAGTCCAGTTGATAGTCCAAAAACACTTGTCAGAGAGTGCAGGTTGACCTGGGGCGGAGGGGGGGTGCTGTTGATTCCATGCATTTTATAATTGTATAATCACTATGCGGATGGTAGAAGAGGGATCCCAGTTTTTTGTAATATGATGCTGGCTAAATCCACCCCCAGACCAACCCACAATGCACACGCTTTAAAAATCAGACGACTCACGGTGTTCATAGAATACGTAATTACTTTAAATAATTTATACACTGTAATCTAAATGTGTGTGTGTGTGTGTGTGTGTGTGTGTGTATAAAATAAATTTGATCAAATGAGTTTTGCACATGGACATCATGGTGGCGTAGTGGTTCACAAGTTCACATCACAGCAGGCAGGTCCTGGGTTCAAGTTGCAGGCTCAGGCAGTTGTGTGTATGTGTTGGCCCTGCAATGCCAGTGCGCCACAAGGGGGAATCTAATGATAATGATGGTCTGGCAAGCTATTCAGGGTGTGTCCTAACTTTGTTCACTATTGGCTGAAATAGGCCCCAACCTTCTCACAACCCTAATAGGATGAATCAGTATGGCGGAAAGACAGATAAAAGGCTGTAATAATGGTGCTTATTTATTTGGCTATGTCTGTGTATGCTCTCGGTTGGTTTATTTGGTTCCTCAGACACCATTTTTTAAAGCACAAAACATCATTATGTTCTACTGTCACTGTAAACTTTATTCTACGGTCACATGTTAATTCATAATTAATCTAGCATATACATTCAAGATTGCAAAGACAAATGTACTGTCACAGCAAAGTGGGCACCAAGTCTGAAATGATAAAAATCTAATTTCTCCCAGAGGGGCAGTGGTGGTCTAGTGGTATAGGGCACTGGATCGCTGATCCAAAGGTTGGGGATTCGAGCCCCAGTCTGCACAAGGTTGTCACTGCTCCCCCCAAGTGGAGCTAACCGGGTTATCAAGGGCCAGCCATGTCTCTCACTGTCTATGGTGAGAGGTTCATGTAAAAGAACCATTGCTGACTTTCGACAAGAGTAGGCTGCAAAGCCATCAGCGTGTTTCTGTCCTGCGATGGCCTGGCGAGCTGTCCAGGGTGTACTCTGCCCTCGCCCGAAGTTGGCTGGGATGGGCACCAGCCTCCCCGTGACCCAAATTAGGATTAAGCGGGTACAGAAAATGAACCTGGTGGTTAAAGGTGCTGGATCACTGATCCTAAGGTTGGCGGTTCAAGCCCCACTCTCAACAGGTTGTCCCTGTCCCCTAGTGCAGCTAACTGGGTTATCAAAGGCCGGCCATGTCTCTCACTGTCTCTGGTGTGAGGTTCATGTAAAAAAACCGTCGCTGACTTTCGACAAGAGAAGCTGCAAAGCCGTCAGCGTGTTTCTGCCCTGCGATGGCCTGGCAAGCACTCTGCCCTCGCCCAGAGTCAGATGAGATGGGTGTCAGTCTCCCCACGACCCTAATTAGGATTAATCAGTTCAGAAAATGAATGAAAATAAATTACCCCCCCCACACACACTGACGTATACGTACATGTATATGTGTATATAATATCAATAAATACATATCCAATGCTATAAATGCACGTCTACTTGAAAAAGAAGTAGAAACAGAAATGGAATAAAATCTACAGTGAGATAGATTATAAATATGAGTAGGAAATATGATTAAAGATTATCCTGAGGTACACTTAATACTCTGCTCTGGCAGAGGGGGGCGTGGCTGCGCAGATGCACACACAGATGCAACAATGTAAGTAATTTTGATGGGGGATTTGGGTTGTTTTTTTTGTTTTGTGTTTGTTTAGGGTTTTTTTTTTTTACATAATTGGACTTGTTTTGTGAGATTTTTCTTAACTTTTCCGCCTATTCTTCCTTAATGTCCTTATTATTTAATTCGATGAATATTTAAAAAAAAAAAAAAACTCAATGCACTAAAGCCACATGAATTGAAGTACGAAGTAGCAAGGGATCCCTGTGTGTATATATATATATATATATATATATATATATATATATATATATATATATATATATATATATATATATACATATACATATATATATATATATATATACAGTCGGCCCCCAACTTACGAAATTAATCCGTTTCAGAGCAATTTTCATATTGTGGGGATTTTGTAAGTCGGGGTCACATCTTACATGTTAAACGCCTAATTCGTTCCAAGGCTCCAGTCTTTGGACTGGATAAACCGCATAAACCCTTTAAAAATGATAAAAGTACAACAATTTTGTCTGAAATATGTATTAAAAGTAAAAGAAAATTATTTATTAAACAATTTAAACATTTTATGAACATATTTATTAATTAAACCATTATTAAACATGTTTTATTAACACACACACACACACACACACAAACACACATACATAGACACACACCTCTTTCTCTCTCTCTCTTTCTCTCTCTCTCTCTCTCTCTCTCTCTTTCTCTCTCTAGCTCTCTCTCTCTCTCGCTCGTGCGCGCGCTGCGGGCCACGCCCATAAGACATGAATTCAAAGCACATTCCCTGCTTGACAAACTCAACTTTAATTTGATTCCTTGAGGGATCAGAATTCCAGATGAGCTCAAATGCGCCCACATTTATTAAACATTTACTGAATTAACTTAAAAAACTAAACTAAAAACTAAAGAGTGAAGCTTCCTTCTGTCTCTATCTGGGAGGCCAGCGGCGCGGGATGTTGAGAGACAGCCAATGAGAGAGCAACTCGCGCGTTGTGTGAAATTTTGAATTTCTTTTCGTAAGAGGGGGTTGTTTCGTATCTCGGGGACGGAAACTCAGGAAAATGTTTCTCGTAACCCGGAGATTTCGTACACAGGGGTCTTCGTAAGTTGGGGTCGACTGTATTTACATTCAAACATATCTTTAAAAACCTCAAATCAACACTCTCCTTGGTAAACAGACAGATTTGGCATAAAATAAAGAGAGCAGGAACGGTTTGTGTATTATTACTCATATTATTGTATAGTGTTCACAATCAGCTATGTGAAAAAGATGTGTAGCAGGAACAGTAAGCAATAATGATGGCAGAGCCTAGCCTGTCCGTTAGCCTTCTCATTCTTGTTGTGTATATTTGGCATCCTTTATATATATATATATATATATATATATATATATATATATATATATATATATATATATATAAAAAATCAGATAATTGCAAGGAAGGTGCTGTGTGATGGAGACAACAGTCTCTGCTTTCAGGCCCTTCATGGTCCAGATGGACTTCTCTAAAGGATGGTAAAGTTTGAAGCAGAAGCCATCCTTCTTTGAGGGCCGGTCAATCAGTGAGGAGAATAAATAGAAAAAGACTTGTGGGTGGGTGGTAAATAAAAAATTTAACCCTTGTGAGAAAAACTTTACATTTTTTGATAAAATCACATCTGCCATTACATCATTATATTATATACCCAACATTATATTACACCACACACCAATTATTTCATGAGTATCTTACAACAACCAAAGATGATGAACAAAAAGGAAAAAAGGAAATAATCAAGAAGCTTCTTGATGAAGAAGAAGATTTTTTTAAAATTAATAACATTTCCTAAACGTTCCATATAGAGGCCGCATTGGTCATTTTCAATTGGTGCTTTGTGTGTGTGTGTGTGTGTGTGTGTGTGTGTGTGTGTGTGTGTGTGTGTGTGTATGTGTGTGTGTGTGTGTGTAATGGTTTTTGCTGATTGTTGGAATTCCCTCATGAAAATTTGTGCTCTACATCTTGTATGTTTAAGACCAGGACATACCCACTAAATAATATACATGAACGCTAAAGATGGCTCCAGTCTTAACACACCACAATATTTTAAAATGTATTTAACATTTTATTTAAGGGAGAAAAAAGAACAATCACATAGCATCAACACTGTACAGTGTGTTCTATACGAGCGAGATGTGATTGTGTAATAATGTAAATGTGTGGTACTGTACTACAGATCAATAAACATACATACTTGTATTCAACTACATGGCTGCTGTGAAGAACCACCTCCTGCACTTTCTTCTCATGCTGTTGTGTCTCCCAAGGAAGGCAATAGACTGTATAGTTATCACCTCAAGAGGATTCGATGTTTTCCACAAACTATACAACCTACTACCTCATCTTGTAGAAACACATTGCTAGATGTATGAACATCAGCAGAGAAAACCATATTTATGAAACAGAGGACAAGAAACTCCAACCTAATGAATATCGTATTACTCTTTAATTGAAAGCTCCATGCACTGGCGTCCAATCACCACGATGTCCGGTCAGTCTCGAGCAGGAGGTTGATCAGACTGTCTCCTTAGGAAAGACAGTAGATTGTATAGTTACCTCAGAGGGAGGATTAGTACCCCACAACTATTCAATCTACTACCTCAGCCTTAAGGACAGTAGCTTTCACACCAAAGCTGCATTTGCAACAAGAGTATGGAGAAGGAACGTTACACTTTTAACATTTTTATCTATACACTGTAATCTAGCTCAAATTTCTTTCCTTGTAACTGTTGTGAATGAGAAGATATTACATTAATAATAATAATAATAATAATAATACACTTAGACACTAGCTTTCTATGCAATTTTCTTGATCCAAAAACTACTAGTCTGTATTTCTGAGAAAATTAAAATATGTCTTCATTCCTGACTGTCCATTTTTTACATAATCTAATAATACAATTTTAATATAAATTTCATGTCGCTTTCTTTCTTACTAAATTAAATAATTTTTCGTTGTGTACATACAGTTTTAATTATGTTTTCACATTATTACGTCTATATTTTGTATTACAGAGATCCCTCACTTTCCGCGGTTAAATGGGACTGAGATCCCCCCACAACTGCCGAATTGCACGAAGTAGGATCAACCTCCCCCCCCCCGACTTATGTATACGTACATGTATATAATGTCAATAAATACATATTCAACGCTATGAATGCTTATAATAACAATTAAACATTCAACAATAATGCATAAGATGTACATAAAATATAAATACACACACATACAGACGCGCGCGCACACAAATGTGCACCTCACATAAAAATGTAAGTAGTTTTTATGGGGGGTTTTGGGTTGTTTTTTGTTTTTGTTTGGATTTTTTTGCATAATTGGCCTTGTTTTGCAGCATTTTCCTTAACTTTTCCCCCTCTTCTTCCTTAATTTCCTTATTTTTTAATTCGATGAATGCACTGATGCCGCATGCATTGAAGCGCGAAGTAGCGAGGGATCCCTGTATACAATATGGAGTTCAAATATTTTTGACATTTTACATTATAAATCCTCAATACCAATCTCTAATTCATTGAACTCCTAAAATACAGACTTTACGTGAACAAAGGTGGAGCTGAATCATCCAGTATTGCCAGGCAAAGTGAATATATGCAAAGTGGTTGAACTTCGTTAGCATTGAACTACAGTTATCTGCCATGTTCACCTGAGTGAAGTGAAATGAGATGGAATTAAAAACAAAAGATATAAATCATAACTACTTATGCTCAACGTTTAATAGCTTCATATTGAAACTTATTATATAATCAAATATTAACTGTTAGCGCTTAGGAATGACCAGCTAGCTTACGTTAGCAAAACATAACTAGCCAGAAAAAAATTGCGGTGTAAGTAAAACCTAAAAATCTGTATTTGTTTGATCATCTGAAAGTGTTTGCTTTTCCATGAGAATTGCAGATTTTGTGCTTATTTTCATAAAAAAAAAAAAATGTTCTTCAAATTTCAAATAAATGGGAATATTTCTTAGCCCAAACAAATTAAAAAGCAAGAATTACCATTCAAGTGGCATAGTAGTTAGCATGTCCATCTTCCAGAAACGGAGGTCCTGGGTTCGAGTATTTCTGTGTGGAGTTTGCATTTTTTTTTTTTTCAACCAATTATCAGTCAGAGCTTAATGCTACCGTTCATTGACAGATGCTGACAAACATGACAATATGCTGAGTTCCCCAAAATAATTTCTGTAGGAAAAAAATAACACAATTTTAATGGTTCAGCCTATATCAACACAGATATTGCCATAGTCTTTAAACCTACACATAAATTTATGAGAATAATAACCAGAAATGCAAGGCTTGGGCCTATGTTTACGAAACGGTTGGAATTTCCTCTCGGTTTATGTTTAAATGTGGGGCCGGTGGAGTAGTGGTTAGAGTGCTGGGCTCATGATCGGGAGGTTGTGAGTTCAAATCCCAGTAAGCCCCCCCACTGTACTAAGACCCCTGGGCAAAGTCTTAACCACAAGTGTGCCTGTGTCCACCCAGCAGTATAACTGGGTACCAGTAAAAATATACTGGGAAGGTAACCTGGGATGGACTAGTGTCCCATCCAGGGGGAATTGAACTCCTAGTTGCTTCACACTACGGAAACCGGGGATAAGCACTGGCCTGATGAGCCACAATGGCTCGGGTGTAAAAAGCCTACCTTACTTTATATTTAAATACATTCACTTCTGTTTCATGATGGTCAAGAGTCTCTATTCTATACTTGCCAAACAATAATAATAATGACAATCATTCATTAATTTTCTAAGACATTTGATCCTAGTTAGGGTTGTAAGGAGGCTGGTGCCCCATCTCAGTCAACTCTGGCCAAGGGCATGGCACGCCCTGTGCCGCTTGCCAGGCCAACACTTACATGACCATTTATACTCACATCTCGGGGTGATTTGGAGCAGCCAATTAGTCTACTGTACGTGTTTTTTTGACTGTAGAAGGAAACCGGAGCGGCCGGAGGAAACCAACCCAAGCACATGAGAACATACAAACTCCACAGAGAAATACTCGGGAATCAAACCCAGGCCCATTTATTATGATAATATAAGCTAATGATCACACAAGCTATTTATAAAAGAACTGACTGGCATTACACACATTGTAGGGAAGTAATTGTTCAACACTCATTGTTTCCTTCTGAAACATTTGGAGGCAGAAAACATGAGAGAGGGTTACCTAGGCAGCCAGAGCAGTGTGTTGTAAACATAGCATGGGAAATACAGTACACTCAAGTCACCTGTCAGTCAAAACGTTCTTTGTGGATACTGCATAACAGTAAACATTTAAGTTTCTTCAGGGTTTATGAAGTAAAAACAGACATGTTTCTATTATGCAAAAGCAAGCTTGAGTGTTTTTGTCAAAAAGTGACATTTTTGATTCAGCTGACCATCGAACCTGGCTCCAGTCAAAGTCCTACAGTAGTGTTTCCTAAATTCCAGTTTGCAAAGATGAATGGCAGAAAAAAGCTTTTTTTCTCACTCACACACTCGAAATGATCTGTTGGCATGGAGGTGGCATCTGGTAAAGGTTTAGACAGTTAACCCCAAGGTGTTCATCATTGATCCTTGGGATCCTTGAAACATTTTGGATTTATGTCTACTATTTTAAATTGGTTGCCCAACAACAGAAATTGTAACTTTCAATCGATTAGCTATTTTGTATAATCGTTCCCTTACTTATGAAGATAAACACCTCTCTATGTCACCACATACATCTCTCCTAATTACCAGCAAATCCTGGATTACAGCTTGAAAACTCCTACATGCTACACGTAACGAAGCTTTTTCAGAAGAAATTTATTTAAAATCAATTAAATTAAATTTAAACTCGGTGACCGTCTGTTTGGTGCCGCCTTCACAATGTTTACCTAAAATTTGTTGCAGTTAATATTTATTATTGTCATTCTAATGTACTTTTATTACTGTACTTGTTGTTTTCTTTAGCATTTATTTAGAGTAAATTAAGATAAAATTGTTTTATATTTTTGGATATTTTAGTTCTATGCTGAAAATAACAGGAGCCCATGAGGTGCTTGCGATTTTAACTTAATTAAAATAAATACCAACTGAATACATTTTCTGTCCAGCTGCAAAAAAATTCCTTATATGGTCTTTTTAGCCAAAACCAGAATAGTAAAAAGATAGAATTTAGTTAGAAGTGTGTTTTTAACAGGGAATGTTTACATTAAAAGGATGTATTTGTTTGTTGTTGTTGTTTTTTTTTTTAAAGAAAAGAAGAAAATGAATCTGAATAACGCCACAGCGGTCACTGGTTTAAACTCAGGTGTTGATTTTGATCTTACCGTTGATCTCCAGTGCACCAACAGTAAATTAGAGTCTTACTGAGAATGTGAACAGTTCTCCAGCCTTCTGGAAGGTTTCTTTTTCCTTTTTTTTTTTTCATTCCTTTGGTTTGGTTTTTAAAATATTGTTCTAGCTTCAAAAATCCTCAGCTATAATCTTTGCTCGGTGCTCAGGTCGTGCTCTTCATCTGAAGTCACAAACAGCAATGATTGAGTAAGAAACTGACGGTTCACTGCCAAGATCATTTTCTTCCATTTTCGAATGAATAACAAAATCACAGGTTGACATTTAAGATCACCGATGTGAAGCACGATCATTTTGAGTCAATATCCATAACTCAGCAGCAGCAGCAGCAGCAACAACAGAAGTAATCTGTGCCAAGAAATAGTGATTCTGCAAGAGCCAACCGTTTCTATACCTGTAGAGGCCTGTTGTTTAAGTCTGTGGTACACAAAATAGACTGCATTAGTAGTAAGTGGTCACCAGAGCAGTGGTTCGAGATGGGTGGGTGTGATCAAAATGGCTGCCATTTCAGATACCTTGCCCCTAGTAAGATAAAACCTCGAATAGTTGCTTTGCTATCAATACAATTCAAGCACAATTTACAATAGATTTGCTGTTACCACCTAAAAAAAATAATATTTTAAATCAGACAGTAAAATTCTGTATTAGGTTTGTAATATGATGATTCCACGATGGCAATCATTCATATTTTGCATCGGTCTTGTATTTCTGTCGGTCTGACCAGATCATTTAAATAGACTGCAGATCTCATGTTAATTCGGTGTCGACAGTGGCGGCTGAAACTGCCAGATAATGCCATGAAGCATTGGCATGAAGCTGTGCCCAAAAAGAATGGCATACAAGGGTCATGGGAGCAGTTCAAGCAATTGATTGGCATGCAAGGAGGGGTAAGACAGTTGCCTTGTCACTTTGCATAAATTAGCATGTGAACCACAGACAGTGAAAAGCACCATGGTAGCTCATTAACATGCAAAATTCTTCTTTGGCCTAATTAATGGGGGCAGTGATTGAAATGTTTTGGCATGGCTGCTGGAAAAGGAGGAAAAGGCGGCCTTCTCCTCGATAGGGTGGAAAGAACAGCACGCGGGGGTGCTCGAAGGGGATAAATACAAACCTTATAATTGAGATGTTGAATCAGGTTGATAGTGGATGGCGTTATGTCTACGATTTAAAAAAAAAAATGCAAAAGCCTAAAATATTTGTAAAATGCTTAAACTACTGTAAAAGACTGAAGCTGCACTGTTTCAGAGGACATATATAACGTTCACCACAAAAATGAAAACTTCAACCGTTTAAAAAAATGGTGTTTGGCTTTAAATTCCTCCCGTGTAAAGAACAATTTAATAATACCAGCATCAATTTATCACAATTGCAATAATGTCCACATGTACCGACATGATGTCGAAGTTCCACCTAACTCCGCCTGGGGATTTCTTCTAAATTTATTTATTGTAATTCCAAACACTTTACAGTCTATGCAGTGTTCTGACGTAGTCTTGATTTTTGTTTCCAATTTTTTTTTTCTTTTTTTATGATTCATGAGTCATTGAGGTCAACAAGTCAATACCACAGCGCAATAATATCCACATGAGGATTGAGAGACTCTCTCTCTCTCTCTCTCTCTCTCTCTCTCTCTCTCTCTCTCTCTCTCTCTGTCTCTGTACATACATACACACACACACACATTTAATACTTTAGCTTCTTCTACTCTTACATATTGCACAAGGTTCTTAAATAAAGTTTTAATCATTAATTGAGTTGAAGTCTATAGTGTATTACACCTTTAATAAGAAAAACAATAATTTTTTCTATGTTCATGCAAAACTTCCGAGATCAATTGCTTCAGAACTGAATCTGATTACACTGTACATGTTCGGTAAACAAACCTTTCCATTTGCACGTCAACCCAATTTTGCAGTGACAAAATATGTACACAGCCTGTTTTAGCAAATTCAATAAAACAGTTCTGAAAAAATTAATCCTTCATATTTAAAAAAACACACAACAGTAAACTTTTGCACTATGTGGCTGTGTGACTTGTGACTGTCAGATAGAATCTATTAATTTATTATGCATTTTAAAAATATCGTATATTCTTCTTCTTCTTTTTTTTAACTTTTTTATCATTCAGCAGTGACAAGGAAACCGCCCTGCACACTAAAATAGCATATCTAAACAGGAAGTCTGCCTTCAGCTCACTTAGTTTGACTCCTCTCTCTCTCTCTCTCTCTCTCTCTCTCTGTGTGTGTGTGTGTGTGTGTGTAAAGGTCTCCAAGTTCATTTCTTATCACTATGATAGTGGCACAATAAACAGATATTATGCCAAGTTACCTTTTTCTGTAGCGAAGCGGCTCACCTGGCATACAAGGAGGAAATATTAACATTAATTTGTGTCATTCCTTATTTTTAATATTTTTCTGCTCAGAAATGAGAAGTTCAATTCTAATCAAACTCGATAGTTAAAAAGGGTTTCCTGATAAAGGAAGTGTAACTTTATTCCTGGTTATTACACCACTAATACTCGAACACAAAGTCAGAAAGAAAGGGGGAGGGGAAGGAGGGGACATAAAAATAGCAGGAAGTAGAGATGGCAGGCCTGAAAGAAAATATCATGAAGTAACACGACAAGTTCATCTGAGGATAGCAGAGGGGAGGGGAAATCCTTCTCATTCTCTGCCTGTCAACCCCGCCCTTTATCTCTTATTCACTCTCTCCATCTCCATTTTTTGGACAGAAATATACGCCCATTTTCCCTTGCTTTGTGATAGATAGCATAGTAATGGTGGAAGTCTGATCGTTTTTACAATTTATTAAAAAATACAGTATATACATATATATATATATATATATATATATTGCATTGCTGAAGAATGTGGTCATATGACTGTGTGCTGCACAGGCTTCAGTTGTAATCAGTGTGGTCTTAAAATCACAGATCAGATACATGTTCAAGAAAATGAGGAAAGCACTAAATGCATTATAGATTAAAAATAAATAAATATGTGCTTTAAATAAATCTCTTTCAATTTAAAGAATATGTGAACATAACAAAAACATTATATGTATTTTATATATATATTTATATATATATATGTATGTGTGTGTGTGTATGTATATATATATATATATATATATATATATATATATATATATATATATGTCATGAACACTCAGCTCTTTAAACTATTTGGTCGCATGTACGAATGTATAAGTTGTGCAATTGAATCGAGATTAGTGTTTAGATGTTATATTCTTGAAAGGTATCATCTATAGCTGTAATCTTTGAGTAGGTTGATATAAATCGCCTCATTCCGTAGGTGTGTTTACTCTTATAAATAAATCTGTTATATCAGTGTACATCCACCAATACTTTTCCCCAATGCTGCCGACTGCATTAACAGAGCCACAACATCTCAATTCAACAATATTAATTCAATATCAGCGCAAGAAGAAATATTTCTTTAAGAGCTCTTATAGAGAGAAATAGGAATAGGTCTATATATATATATATATAAAGTGCAATTTTACATTGATCTTTTCAGCTTGCTGTTTATATCACAATCTGTTCACTGTTTGCTTGACTCTGCTGCTCTGCAGTGTGTGTGAAATGGAGTTTGAATAAATCCCAATGAATATATTCTGTTGTATTCAGTGTAGCATATACATTCGTTTACCTCATTTTTGTAAAGTGCTTTGCCGTCCGCCATCATACAAACATGTTGTATGATATGACTGAGCTCAGCCTTGCTGTGAATACACAAATGCAGACATGGATGAATGAAATGAAACGAAGTCTTCCCTTTTCAAAGCAGAGAGTTAGAATTTACTTCCAACAACATGCCATGTATCCTGGAGAATCATTCTCAAAAACATGCACATCATAATGGTGGATATGGAAGCAATGGCGATGGAGGGAAGGCAGGCACGTGTGCAGGCGGACAATGAAGACGAAAGGAAGCGAGAACGAGGACAAAATGGAGAAAAATAAAAGAGTTATAAACAAGCAGAAAGTTGAATGTTAGGAAAACGGCCGAAACTTTAAGGAGAAGAGGAAAATACCTGAGTATGAATTCTGCCGGACGACACGGTGAGTCGGGCCGAGGGCCGAGGAGCATGATGGGCGGGTGTGTAGGCAGGAAAGGAGGAGGTAAAAGAAGGGGAAGATGACAGATTATTTCACTGCCTTGATAAGTCGCTGATAAAAGAGGACAGAGGGGGGAGAGGCGAGAAAATGTGAGAACCAAGCCAGCAACCAGCCAGCAGGAACACTCTGCAGCCATGCCCTCCTATCTCCCTGCCCACTACCACCACGATGCCAAGAAACAAATGGGAAAGCGGCGGCATGAAGTCACAACAGTGTGAAAAGGAGGGGTGTGTGTGTGTGTGTGTGTGTGTGTGTGTGTGTGTGTGTGTGTGTCTGGGGGTAACTTGGGGTACTAATAATTTTGGATCACTTCCTAACTTTTGGGGAGGAGAGAGCGGTTGCACGTATATATTTGCACGAGTCGCCAGGCGAAGTAGGGCTCCCTTTACCATTTTATCTCGAAACACAGCGTTCGCTTGCCAGGGCCCTGAGGCATGGAGGGAGAATGGTTTCCCTTCTAAATCAGCAAAACACCACATCTTGACACAGTCAACCATGAGCACTTTATGACCAGTGACAGTTGAGGAGAAAGGAAAAAAGGAGCGCATATTTACTGCAAAAAAAACAAACAAAAAAAAACAAAAACCCGAAATTATGAAGAGAATCATATGAGCATACTTACTCAAGCCTCGTCTTCGGTTCTAGGAGTGGGTTCAAATTAAACGTTATGCCAGTGATAAGCAACACTTAGAATAAAAAAAAAAAAAAAAAAAAAAAAAAAAAAAAAAATTTAAAACCCCCATATGATTTCTCCCAACAAGAGACAGAAAGCAGTGAAGTCTTTTGTCAGCATTTGGCATTTGTCCCAGGTAGTACATGCCTCTCTGTTCCCCTTCTACAGAAGACATTGCATCGTCTTTAGCTGCCCTGATGTTGCCTGTGCTTTTCGCATGAATTTCCGTGAACAATCGCGCCCTCGTAGAAATAACGAAAACATTTTCTCCTGACTAGAACACCTGCAGCAGTGCAGGCTCTCAATGATGAAACTACAGCATTATGGTGGGGACAGTCTCTGGACAAAGTTATAAAACAATCCAAGTGTATAATATTTCAGGGTGAAAGAAAATCTGCCAGCTTCAGCCCTGGCCATTCGGCATCTTTTTGACTCGGACAGCAGTCACCTGCTTTTACAAGAATTTTAACAAGTGAGATTTAAAAAAACAATCAAATCAAATCAAAGTAACTTGCAAGAGTAAGTTGTTCCTATGATGTATCCTGTTCTGCTGTGGCAAGAAAAAGCGGCTCAGAGCCGAGGCAGCCGGCCGGCCAAGAGAGAGAGGTGTCACCAAAATAATCCGGTGTGACTGCCAAAAAGGTGTACTTCGCCCTGTTCCGTGACAAGGCTATCGAAAGCGAGAAATAAAATCAGAGTTTCCAGGCCAAAATGATGTGCTTGCTGTCTCTCATCCTCATCTCAGGCACCGTCCAGGACAGCTCAGTGTGTGATGTCACGGCCCCCTTCGTTCGCTTTTGTTGTACGTTCATTTATTTTGCTCTCCCCACTGTACTCCACAGCTCCTCCCATCTGCAGCCAACACGTATACACTCTACCCAGTTGCAAAATAAATAAATAAATAAATCAATCAATACAGAAGAAAATTCTTTCTTGAGTTCACAGCAGTCCACACCAACACTGTGTATCGTTAAAAGAAATGAGGCCAACAGAGGCGGCAGCAATAGAAGAATATGGGAGGGAGGGAGGGAGACAGAGAGCGAGAGAGCGAGAGAGCGAGAGAGAGAGAGAGAGAGAGAGAGAGAGAGAGAGAGACTGCCTTCACAAATCTCTCACTATGTCTTTGCCTTCCTGCCTTTGCAAGCAGGGAGCTTGTAAAAGTTTCAGCTGCATCGGCTTAGGGCCGGCCCCTGTTGGCAGCGTTTCAAGAAGAGCGCTGACTGTTTCTAAAGCACCCAGAGATCGTGAGAGTGGGGGTGGATTTAGTATGGGTTTCGAGGGGTTTAGAGGGGTACCCATCAACACACAGCTCTCGGCTGAGAGGAAAGGGGCATATGTGCCAGCTGCGACTACTCCGATAGTTAGAGAGAGGAAAAAAAAAAAAAAAAAAAAAAAAAAAAAAGAGCAACAGAGACAGATCTGCCGTGACTTCTCTCCTCGGCATGGACTCGTCTGCTTTCCTTTCTGTAACAGATGAACTGCAGCACAAAGCACTTATGGTCCAGATCGTTGGTGTCCGAGCAATGTTTTGATCATCTAATGTTTCAGAAACGTGGAACCTTCCAGTCATTATTTACGATTATTTATTATTATTATTTACTTCAACCCAATTTGACGTAATTCATCTATGTATAGCTATGTACTCGGGTTTGCTCAGTCTTGATCTGTTTTAAATTGTGCATTATTCTAGAACAAATAAAAGCACTGAGTTATCTGATGTACCATTGTCAATAGTCTGCCCTGGGAGAGGCCACCTGTTGCTTGTTTGCACAGCCGTGTGGTTGGCAGGTGTCAGCTCAGGACACTGTCCTTGTCTCACCATGAGTGCACCAGACACACACACACACACACACACACACACACACACACACACACACACACACACACACACACATGTATACTAAGCCTCCACTCACTGAGACAAGCAAAGAATGTGAAAGGTGTCAAACCACTTCTGATGCACACAGGTTCGAGTGTACTCAGTTTCTGCCTGTATTATGTTCACCACATGAAAACCGAAGTAGATTCTATCATATGAAGCCCACTTTGCACAAGCCAGACTGTTGGAGGGAAGGTGGTACTGTACTTGACAACACAATATATATATATATATATATATGTCACACTTGTCTGACTACAAATAACTATTTAATTTTATTGAATATGCATAAGGTGGGACAGTTAATAAACATCCTTCTCACATACAAATAATACACAGCACGATCTGATACATATAGTATTTCATTATTTTTTATTTCGCTCAGTGGACAACCCAATAACATGCACATATGATTAGCTGGCTGTGTGGTCTGGTGAGCTATTCAGGGTGTGCCCTGTCTTCTCCCAGCGTAGGTTGAGATAAGCTCCAGCCCCTCTGTGACTGTAGTAGGAGTAAACAGTTTGGAAAATGAGAAAGAGTGTGTGTGTGTGTGTGTGTGTGTGTGTGCGAGCAATCATATTAATATTTCTGTTGACAAAATCTGATGAGACATTTTGCAGAAATAGTTTGTTTATCTGGGATTAAGGAGGTACCCTTGGTGAACCCGTTGACCTGATGTTGACCCACTGATTTGTCATTTCATTTCTGTCAATATTTCCTGATATATATATATATATATATATATATATATATATATATATATATATATATATATATATATTTTTTTTTTTTTAATCTTTAACCTCAGAAAGACATATAGAACAGGATTAACTACAAAATGCAACCTCACTCAGCAGTGCAGGTTATGGCAGCTTACCCAAAAACATGTGGTTGTGTCTTGTGGTTTCCATAAAAGTGCAGCACTGTTGTATTTATTTATTTGTTTATTTATTTTTTATGTTAGCCTCAAAAGCTTTCCTTCTCATTTATTAAAAATGAACAAAAAGAGTATTTATGTTAGAGATTCATCACCATATAGAATTATCTTGATCTCATACACAAACCAATAAGCAATAACTTTCAAAACTTTGAATAACATTGATTATCCAGATAGAGTGGCAGCCACCCAAGAAGAGGAATGTATCAGGTTGTACGTACACCGTCAGTTCTCGAATTTGATGCGTTGGATGCAGGCCAAACGAGCAAGTGTATGAATCTGAGTGATTTTGACACGGGTCACATTGTGATGGATAAAGGACTTGGACTATTCATCTCCAAAATAATGCCTCTTGCTGGTTGTTCCTGGTATGCAGTGGTATGTTCCTACTAAAGGTGGTCCATGGAAGGACAACCAGTAAATACACAAGCGTATGACAGATGCCCAAGCTAGTATGACTTGCCTGATCCCACAGAAGAGCTTCTGTAGCAACGTCTGAATCTGATGAAGCTCTATGATTAAAAAAAAAACAAATATATATATATATATATATATATATATATATATATATATATATATATATTTTTTTTTTTTTTTTTTTTATTAAAAAGGTGTCGGACCACAGTGCATTGCAGCTTGCTGTGTACGGGGTTGCTTAGCTTCTGTCACTTCAGGTGGTGTTAATGTTTTGACTGATCAGAGTGTATTTCTGTCTTCTTCTTCTAATAGCTGCAACAATAACAAGATCATCGAGTCAAAACTTCCCCATGATGTGCTATCACATGATCAGTGGCAGTGTAATTTGAGGTGAGTGGGAGCTGACACAACCGGTTGAGTTAACCTTTGATTTTCCTGTTTGCATTTTTAACAAACTTGAATAAGATCAGAATACAGAAAAAATGTTCTCCGCTGAGCTCTGGTTACTTACAATAAAGAAAGCCAGTTATGCAAGTTACTGTTTTTTTCTTACTTAAACAAATATTTAAGCTCACTTTAAAATAATTTAAAATTATTCAAAAACCATTATGTAAAATTTACCTTGGAGGGGAAAAACACACATTGTGCAATCTTGAGAGACTATACATTAAGTACAGTTTTCCTATTTTCCTTCTAAAATTCCTAATTATTCATTCATTTATTCATTTTCTATGACCACTTAATACTAATTATGACCACGGGGAGGCTAGTGCCCATCTCAGCCGACTGCGAGTGAGGGAGGGGTACACCCTGAACAGTTCACCAGGCCATTGCAGGGCAGAAACACACTGATGGCTATGCAGCTTGTGACGATGGGAGCATATGAGTCGGACCCAAAGATGCAGGAGACCACGTACGAAGCTTTCAACGACTTTATTTTAGTACAGGAGAAACCAAAATCACTGGGAATAATTCTTAAACGGAAACTGGTTGAGTACAAGGCAGGATACCAGGAGTCAGAGAGATCACGGGGAAACGGAATCACATGGAAAGGATAATAATCTTCTGAAGCCGGAGGGGAGCGCGCCCTTCCTCTTTATAGCTCGCTGATTGCTGAGTGCATTCAGGTGCGCTCTTTGGATTTTGCTTGCAGGTAACAGCCACGCCCCTCGCCAGCACCTGCAGTGTATGTGGAGAGAGAGAGAGTTAAAAACGCCGCCAGCAAGCACAAACCATAACAGCAGCTACTCTTGACAAAAGACAGCAATGTATCTTTTACATGAACCTCTCACCATAGACAGTGAAAGACATGGCCGGCCTTTGATAACCCAGTTAGCATCAATGGGGATATTAACAAACCAAGCACAGGTAGCCACAAACAGTCCAGACTCAAGGTCAGGCAAGCAGAGGTGACTTGATGAGACAAGCAGAATATCACAGGTATAACTAACTCACAGTCAAAGTTCAAATCCGGAGAAATGCCACGGCCATCCGTGACCAGGAGTCCATGAGAGCTAATAGGTCGCTCAGTGATGGGAGGGAGGATTGGTATATGCTCACTTCCCTATCACTCACAGTAATTGCTAACCAATCATCAGTGTTGGTGAGCTCATTCGTACCAGGGGTGGGATAGCACGTTCCTTCCGAGCGTGTTCGGTCATCCCCAAACACACATGTGCTCCAATTTGGAAAGAGGCGCATAGCTAGCATTGCATCTCATGGAGGGGGGATGTGAACATTCTCGCCACGCCCTAATTGGTGGTGGTCATGTGGGAGGAAAGGCAATACTTGATGGGTGAGAATCGGACATGACTAAATTAGGGGGGAAATGTGTGTGTGTGTGTGTGTGTGTGTGTGTGTGTGTGTGTGTGTGTGTGTGTGTGTGTGTGTGTGTGTTGGGCTAGCTAACAGTCAACGTACAGGCAGGAAGAGGTCATGCACATACAGGCAAAGTCATAGGCTGGACAAAGTTGAGGAATGGGCAGGCAGAATGGGTAATACACAGGAAATACAAACTAACAGGAAACAGGACGTGGCAGGTACTGCGTACAGAACACAATAATAACGGCATGTGCGTTTAAATATCTCTCCCGGATGCCGCTCAGATTGTCTATACTGCGACAGTCTATGCATGCAATCTATACGCGTTTGTAGTCCTTCTGTCATCAGAAACCCTGAAGTAACCCTGGAAGGTAAGCTTCCTTGTTCACCTCCAGCACAAGCTCTGTAAAGTAGACTGCCATGTTGGCCGCCAGCTCAAGCCCTTTAACGTAGTCCGCCTTGTCTGCCTCCAGCGTGAGCTCTGGAAGATAGGCCACCCTGTCAGCCTTTAGCATGAATTCTGGAATATAGGCTGCCATGTTGGCCTCTGGCACGAGCTCGAGAAGGTAGACTGCACTGTCTGCCTATGACGTGACTCTGGAAGAGACATCACCTTGTCAGCCAGAGATGAGAACCCTGGAATGTAAAGGTTTAGTTTTAGAAAAGAGTTTAGCGTCTCTTTGCAGCCTTTTCACACTGTTCAGAGCTGGGGATCACCATGTTCACCTGTTCGGCATGCTCAAGGGGAAAAGCTGCCTGAAAATAAACAGAAGCGTATTGTCAACTGTTGCATGAACAAGAAAACTCAGTTTAGCAGCTCTTTGTTTCGCAGCAATTACAAAAAGAAAGTACACAAAACACAAAAAAAGGGACTGCACTCAGCTGTACATGTGAATTCAGGGATCCCTCGTTACTTCGCGCTTCAATTCGTGCGACTTCAGTGCATTGTGGTTTTTTGTTTTGTTTTTTAAATATTCATCGAATTAAAAAAATTTGGAAATTAAGGAAGAATAGGGGGAAAAGTTAAGCAAAATGCCTAACAGAAGGAGGCCTTAAAAGCAACGACCCCCTCGAAAGGCCTCACTGTGATATCGAAAAAGAGGACGTCGCTGAACAATGAGTTGGAGAGACTGTTACTCCTTTGGAGAAAGGAGAAAGAAATTGCCGGAGATACAGTGACTGAGGTGATTATTTCGGAAAAACAACTGCCATATTTAAGGACCTTGTGAAGGAGGGTGGGGGTGCGGGTTCTTCGGGCCAGCAACCCTCGGACTTTAAAACGTCGCATGGGTGGTTTGAGATATTTAAAAAAAGGACTGGAACCACTCTGTATATGTTAATAAAATGTTGAAATGGTTTAATAAATAATTTTCTTTTACTTTTAACACAGATTTTATACAAAATTAGTATACTTTTAGAATTTTTAAAGGGTTTATGGGGTAGCATTGGGGCCTTGAAACGAATCACGCGTTTTACATGTCACCTTATGAAAAATCCAGGTTACGAAAAAGGCACTGTAACGGATTAATTTCGATAGGTGAGGTACCACTGTGTGTGTGTGTGTATATATATACACATGTATATATATATATATATATATATATATATATATATATATATATATATATATATATATATATATATATATATATATATATATATGTATATAGTGAGGGATCTGTATGTATATATATATATATATATATATATATATATATATATATATATATATATATATATATATATATATATATATATATATATATATACGGATCCCTCACTACTTCACGCTTCAATTCATGCAGCTTCAGTTCATCGTGGTATTTCTGTAAAAAATATTCATCAAATTAAAAAATAAGGAAATTAAGGAAGAATAGGGAAAAAGTTAAGGCAAATGCCACAAAATAAGGCCAATTATGCAAAAAAAAAAACAACCACTAATAAAACAAAAAACAAAAAACAACCTAAAACCTCCCATCAAAACTGATTACATTATTGTGAGGTGCGCATCTGCCTGCGTGCGTCTGTATGTGTGTGTATTTATATTTTATTTACATCCTATTCATTATTTTTTAATATTTAATTGTTATTATAAGCATTTAAAGAATTGAATATATATTTATTGATATTATATACACATATACATGTTTGTATACGTCAGTCGGAGGGGTTGAGGGGATTGGGGGGGGGGGGGGGGTGATCCTACTTTGCAGATTTCAATGGTCGCAATCTCAGTCCCAATTAACCGCGGAAAGTGAGGGACCCCTGCATATTCACATACCTATATGTTCACATATATGCACATATACATACATATACACCCATATATATCTATTCACTGATTATCTTCTGCAGTCTGCTCTGGTGTGGAGGCCACCTCATTGGCCTCCTCAGTCTACTGTGGGGTAAAAACTGTCTTGTTAGCCTTCTCAGCATGCTCTGGGGTAAAGGCTGCCTCGTTAACCTCCTTAGTATGCTCCGAGGAGAAGGCTTCTTGGTCACCCTCTTCAGCTTGCTTCTCTTTAGTTCTGTTTTTTGCATGCTCTGGGTTTCTACTGCTCCATCCAAATAAGATTTTAGGGCGGTTTCTCCTGCTCCATCTGGTTAATCTATTCGAGCAGCTATGTGAAGCTTCTCAAATGTTTCAGCCATGGGTATTCAGTCCACGGGTTTGTGGGCACTGCAAGTCAGTAAACCATACAGAACACCCAAATTTGCTCTGGAGGGTTTGGATCTTCTAGCATCTTGAGAGACAGCTGGCATTGTGGCAGCGAACTATGTGGTGGTTCGTCTTTGCTGTCATATGGAGCGGATAAAGGCCTGAGAATAGTATAACAGGAAAATCTGTCTTTTCACTGCAACCACAAACCCGCCACCCCACCCTCCACCCACCACCCCCAAGGTTGTGCTGCATCCATGTTAAAGCAAAGCATTCTATCACTGAAGTGAACAGCAGATGCAAAGATGCAGAACTTACATATATATGTATTAATAAAAACAGGTAGAGGTATCCAAAAGCACAATCCAAACCCAAGGCCCAGGCAGGGACAATCCTAATTATTCCACCATCAAAAACCCAGAAGTGGTTAATGGATAATTTTCTGTCTGCCAAAGTGTTTCGAATTGCCCCTATGTGTAAGGGTGAGTGTAAGTATGATCGGCCATCTGTAGGCTCACTGATGGTTTAGTAAGCTCTTTACTGCACATCTTGTCTTTCTGAGATAGCCTCGAGATGACCCTGGTAAGATTAAGTGGTTCAGCATTGAATTAATATTTTTCAAGCGTCATCAGTTACAAAAATATTTTCCATGCAGAAAATGACCTTTCATGACCTTTACTCTAAATTTACAACATGATATGTCTATCTTATTTAAAACGCCTTCCACAAACATATAAATGTGAATTTCCCTCTGGGATTAATAAAGTATCCATCCATCTATGAATGTTATCAGTTGTTACTTGCCCAAATTATTCAGACTGCAGGAATAGAATCAATTATTTGGCTCCTCCCCCTTTGGTCAAACCCAGGATACTGAGGATGTGAAAGTCAACCTGAGGTCTGCACTGGGGCCACTATCTTTTCGGTTTGTCTGAAAGAGCAAATCAGGTCAAGTGGTGCGCCTGCAACAGTAAACAACTTCACACCCGCTCTTTCACTTTTCATAGCAGCCCAGCTGCCGACACAGAATAAAATGCTGCACAGGCGTGGCCTTCAACACACTCAAACGTATAGGTCCCCGGAGTCCGTACATATTCCAGACAGTACTTAAGTTTTGGGTCTGGTGTATCCCAGCTATTTTCCTGTGAGGAAGCTGGGACATTGTATCAGGGGGAACATATACGGACAGTGTTTTCTTTCATCCTGTGGGCTTCCCTGGTCTCACTAGGCCTGGCCTTGACTTGCTGATTTGGTTACACTGAGATGCACACCTCCTGTCATTGTTTATATTTTGTTAGATGACAATAAATTTTTTTAATTGGAGACACACTTAAGCCTTCCTTAGGGGTGTGTGTGTGTGTGTGTGTGTGTGTGTGGCTTTACATCACCCAGGTTTATAGTCATTGTTTGTGTTTCCTGACATAGGAGTTTGTGTGCCTGCATCTCTCTGACTTGGACAGAGTCACGAGTTCATGTCCTTACAGTCATGCTACTCTAGCGCTCAGAGTTCAGGCAAACATCAGCCTCTTCCTGTCCTCTTAAAGTTTATACTCTCTGCCCTGGATACCAGCAGCCAGCTTCAAACACGTGCCCCCCCACCCCACCCCAAGTGTGAGTGTGTGTGTGTGTGTGTGTGTGTGTGTGTGTGTGTGTGTGTGTGTGTGTGTGTGTGTGTATACATATATACACACTTTCCTGACTCCTCTGCTTCGACCTGTGATTCATGTCCAAGGGTAGACGTAGACTCGGTGTGTAATTTTTAACTGGTTTTCGGAAAAAAATTACAAATTTAAATAAACACTTCTGAAAATTTGTATATATACACACACTTCTGAAAAAAAAAAAAAAAAAAAAAATATATATATATATATACACACACACACACACACACACACACACACACACACACACACATATTCTGGGTTTTACTTTATTTTTAATGAGTTACCCAAGAAAGTGAAAGCACTCTCTTTGTTATATTGTTTCGAAATAAAACTCAAAGACAGACAGCCTCACTGATCGCCTTCATCTTTGTCTTCTCTTTAACTGTAGTGTCTCTTTAAAAACTTGATGACGGTCTCTGAACTCTCCAGAGAGTCTGCCAAGCGGTATGTGGCTGCTGAGAAACATAAGCAGGCCAGTCAGAAGCATGTTTATATTGGAGTATAGTGCCCTCTTATGCAAACACTAAGAACTGCTCAGGCTCTGTGAGCTCCATATCAGGACTTTCTCCACTGAATGGGTGCCATTTGCTTGTTCTAAGGAAGTGATCACACGACAGTTGTGATAGAAAAGCGACTGATGTGAATTGATTTTTTTGTGAATTTTGAAACATATATACCTGTATATCATCATCATCATCATCATCTTTCTCCGTTTAATCCGGGCTTGGGTCATGGGGGCAGGGGCCTAAGCAATGAGGTCCAGACATCCCTCTCCCCAGCCACTTTCTGCAGCTCTTTTGGGGGGAAAACTGAGGAGTTCCCAGAGCTCTCCAGCATGTTCTGGGTCGACCCCCGGGTCTCTTCCCTGTTGGACATGACCAGAACACTATGCAAGGTTCTAAGTTCAAGAAGCATTTTAACCAGATGCTCAAGCCACCTAAACTGGTTCCTCTCAACGCAGTGGAGCAGCAGTTCTACTTCGAGCTCCTCCTGGATGGCTGAGTTGCTCACCCAATCTTTAAGGGAGAGCCCAGCTACCCTGTGAAGGAAGCTCATTTCAGCCACTTGTATCCACAAGCTTGTTCTTTCAATCAATACCCAAAGCTTGTTACTATAGGTGAGGGTTACACGTAGATTAACTGGTACCGGAACATTGAGAGCTCCCTCTTCACCATGACGGAATGATATAAGCTCCACTTTACAGCAGAAGCTGCAGCAACCCACCTGTCGATCTCCCACTCCATCCTTCCCTCACTCGTGAACAAGGCCCAGAGATACTTCAACTCCTCCACTTGGGGCAGGACTTCATTCCAGACCTGGAGGGTGCATTCCACTTTTTCCAGCTGAGCACCATGGCGTCAGACTTGGAGGTGCTGATTTTCATCCCAGCCACTTCACATTCGGCTGGGAATTGCTCCGATGAGCTCTGGAGGTCGCAGATCGATGAAGCCAAAAGGACAATGCCACCTGCAAATGCAGAGATGAGACCCTATGGCCACCAAGCCAGAATCCCTCAATGCCTCGGCTGCTCGTAGAAATTCTCTCCATAAAAATTATGAACAGATTCGGTGACAAAGGACAGCCTTGATGGACTCCAACCCTCACCGGAAATGAATTCAACCTGTTATTATCAATGCGGACCAAGCTCTGGTTCCGGTGATACAGAGAGAGAATGGCCCATAGTAATGGGTCCAGTATGCCGTACTTGCGAAGCACACCCCACAAGATAGCCCAAAGGACACGCTCGAAAGCCTTCTTAAAATGCACAAAACACGTGTGGACAGATTGGGTGAACTGCCATCGCCCCCTCCAGGATCCTGTAGAATGTATAGAATGGTTCGAGAGTGCCACAGCCAGGATGAAAACCACAGCCGAGGTTCAACCACCGGTCGGATCCTCCTCTCCAACATCTCAAACTTTCCCAAGTAGGCTGAGGAGTGTGATTGCTGCAGGATACTTTGTTGAATAATACAATTTATTATGTGTTATTATAAAGTAACTACTTTATAATAAATATAAATTTTATTATTATTATAAAATAAATACATTTTTTTATGCATGTTTATGCATATTATCTTCTGGGGACATCAATTCAATTCAATTCAGTTTTATTAGTAGAGCACATTTTACAATTGACAGCGTTGCGAAGCAGCTTTACACAGTAAAAATAGGAACTTACAAAGTAGAAAAGAATTTAAACATTTTTTTCAGCCCCTATGCATCCCTAATTAGTGTTGCCCGCAGCAACGGTGCCAAGGGAAAACTCCCTCGATAGATACAAGGAAGAAACCTTGAGAGGAACCAGGCCCGAAAGGGAAACCTATCCTCATTTGGGTGAAATCATAAAGTTACAAAAATATATGAGGAACTTCATTACAGTACAAAATGTGGTCCAGTTGTTCGTACAACTATAAGGCCGAAATAATTGTGGGGGGAAAATATTTTATATCACCAGCAGTGAAAAGTCATCTTCACAGTCTGAGTGCACATCTAAGTCCATATAGATCTTCATTGGCAGGAGGGAGGGGCTTTCAAAATGAGAACTTCAGCCAGCATCAGCACTCCAGGACAGTCAGAGAGAGAGAGAGAGAGAGAGAGAGAGAGAGAGAGAGAGAGAGAGAGAGAGCTATACTCATAGTAGTGTAATGGAAATAGAGTATTTTGCTATTGCTGAGTGCAGCAGGGACTCCAGAATGACTCATTATGGCAGCATAAATAAAAGAGAGAGAACCAGAAGGAAGACAGACCTGAGGGCTCCCTTTGCCGCTGGGTGAGCATTTAAAGTGGGGTACTGACAGCATCCCAACATCACAGTGTACCAGAACTCTCTATGCCTGAGACCCTCAGACCTGCTCCTTGACCTGATAAAAGGCTTGGAACAAAATGCTTGACTAAACAAGTTTTCAAGCCCGTTTTAACCTGTTTCTGCCTGGGCTTTGTAAGAGAAAGCTCCGCCCCCGCAGTACTGTATTCATCATTCTAGGGATCACTAAACACCCTGTACCTGTAGACGTAAGGGGACGTCCTGAATCATAAATAACAACAAGTTCACTGAGATAATGTGGCGCGAGACCATTAAGTGCTTTATAGGTTAAAAATAGTATTTTATATTCAATTTGAAATTTAACTGGGAGCCAGTGCAGTGTCAATAAAATCAGGGTAATATGCTCGTGTCTTCTGGTTTGGCTCCCCGAGGAATATTACTGTATCTACATGAGCTTCAAGTGAAAGACTAGTGTCAATAATTGCTCCAAGGTCCTTTACTACTACACATGATGAGACTGAAACACCATCCAAACTTACAACATCATCAGAAACCTTATTTCTAGCTGCCTGAGATCGGAGGACATGGACTTCTGTCAAATGGCACCCATTTGGTAGAATGACCAATTATTACTACTGACACCTAGTGGCTGAGATCAGAACCTAAAAACTATTAGACAAAACCACAAGCACTGCACATTCAATGGAAGTGTGGAGAAGGATTGGGTAGCATTGTGGTGTAGCGATTAGCATGTTTGCCTCACAGAAACAGGGTCCTGGGTTGGAATCCTGGGCTCACCAAGGAGTATGTGTAGAGTTTGCATGTTCTCTTTGTGTTCCAATGTGCTTGGTTTCCTCACAGGTCAAAAACATGCCTATTAGAATAATTAGCCCTTCCAAATTGCCTCTTGTGTGAGGGTGAGTATGAATGGGTGCAGGTGTGTGGGGTCTGCGATGGTCTGATGAGCTATTTAGAGTGTACTCCACCACTGCCAAGTGTCACTGAGTTAGGCTCCAGCCCTGACCTCCACCATGACCCAAACAGAATTAAACAGTTCAGTAAATCAGTGAGTGAGTTAGGATATTACTAAGACAGGGATGTTTGGATAGTAGACACTTTGGGTTCTGGGGGACATCCTGTTGGATGCACTTGCTGAACGGGCAGCCAAAAATTATATATATATATATATATATATATATATGTACAGACGCTCCACGACTTAGGTTCATCCGTTTTACGTTTTTTCGATTTTATGGGTTTTTTTCCAAAAAAAAAAAAGTCAAATTTTGAGTTTCGACGAACCTACGTAGTATCCTGACGTAATGATGCAATGACACTGCATTCATTCTTTACAAACGACAGACTGAGTGTGTTTTTTATATATATATATATATATATATATATATATATATATATATATATATATATATATATATATATATATATATATATATATATCGGTTATATAGCGTGTTACCCTTGTGTTAAGACTTGTCCCTTGCTAAAAAGGGTTGTGACAGGAAGGAAATCCGACGTAAAAACCTCTGCCAAATCAAATGTGCGAATCAGATGATTCGCTGTGGCGACTCCCAAGTAAAAGGGAAAAAGCCAAAAGGAAGACAGACCCTTGTGTTAAGACATCGTCTCTATGATCTTTGTGTTTACACTGTTTTGCGGACTTTTGTAACCCTAAGCAAATCTGGTTCGTCAGAAGTGTAAGCCTACTAGTATGGGTGCAAGTCTCATACACAGAGATGAATTAACTATCTGCTCAGATCAGCACAATCTACCATGCATACTCAGTTAAGCAAAGAGAGTTGTAATATGAATGAAAACCCGAATCTACAAATTACAGAACAATTACAGATTTTTATTATCTTTTAGCAGAATCCTGAGTGTCTTCTTCTTTTCCTTTTGGCTGTTCCCTTCAGGGGTCGCCACAGCAAATGATCTGCCTCCATCTCACCCTATCCTTTGCATCTTCTACTCTTACTCCAACTACCTTCATGTCCTCCTTCACCACATCCATAAATCTTCTCTTTGGTCTTCCTCTGGGCCTTCTGCCTGGTAGTTCCTACCTCAGCATCCTACTACCAATATACTCACTATCCCTCCTCTGTACATGTCCAAACCATCTCAATCTAGCCTCTCTGACTTTGTCTCAAAAACATCTTACATGTGCTGTCCCTCTAATGTATTCATTCCTGATCCTATCCATTCTCGTTACTCCCAAAGAGAACCTTTACATTTTCATCTCTGCTACCTCCAGCTCTGCCTCCTGTCTTTTCCCCAGGGCCACTGTTTCTAAACCATACAACATCGCTGGCCTCATCACCATCGTGTACACTTTTCCCTTCATTCTTGCCGATACTCTCCTATCACACATCACACCGGACACTTTTCTCCATCCATTCCAACCTGCCTGCAACCACTTGTTCACCTCTTTTCCACACTCTCCATTGCTCTGGATTGTTGAGCCTAAGTACTTAAAATCCTTCACCTTCTTTATCTCTGCCCCCTGTAACCTCACCATTCCTCTTGGGTCCTTGTCGTTCACACACATGTATTCTGTCTTACTGAGGCTAACCTTCATTCCTCTCCTTTCCAGGGCATACCTCCACCTCTCTAGATTTTCCTCCACCTGTTCTCTGCTCTCACTACAGATCACAATGTCATCTGCAAACATTATAGTCCATGTCGAACCTCGTCTGTCAGCCTGTCCATCACCATAGCAAAAAAGAAGGGGCTGAGAGCTGATCCTTGATGCAGCCTCACCTCCACCTCAAACTCTTCTGTCACACCAACAGCACACCTCACCACTGTCTTACATCTCTCATACATGTCCTGCACCACTCTAACATACTTCTCTGCCACTCCAGACTTCCTCATACAATACCACAATTCTTCTCTCGGCACCCTGTCATATGCTTTCTCCAGATCCACAAAGGTACAATGCAGCTCCCTCTGACCTTCTCTGTACTTCTCTATTAACATCCTCAAAGCAAACACTGCATCTGTAGTGTGCTTTCTTGGCATGAAACCAAACTGTTGTTCACAAATGCTGACCTCTGCTCTTAGTCTAGCTTCCACTATTCTTTCCCATAACTTCATCATATGGCTCATCAACTTTATCCCTCTGTAGTTGCCACAACTCTGCACGTCTCGCTTGTTCTTAAAAATGGGCCCCATCACACTTCTCCTCCATTCCTCTGGCATCCTCTCACTCTCTAAGACCTTGTTGAATGTTCTTGTCAGAAAATCTACTGCGACCTTCTGTAGACACTTCCGTACCTCCACTGGTATGTCATCAGGACCAACTGCCTTTCCACTCTTCATCCTCTTCAATGCTCTGCTCACTTCACCCTAACTAATCTTTGCTACTTCCTGTTCTTCAACGGTCACCTCTTCTACTCTTTTTTCTCTCTCATTTTCCTCATTCATCAGCTCTTCAAAGTACTCTTTCCATCTTCCCAGAACACTTCTGGCATCAGTCAATACATTTTCCTCTCTGTCCTTTATCACTCTAACTTGCTGCACGGTTTCCCATCTATATTTCTCTGCTGTGCCAACCTGTATAAATTATTTGCTCCCTCCTTACTCTCCAACATATCATACAAGTCATCATACGCCCTCTGTTTGGCCTTTGACACCGCTACCTTCGCCTTACACTTTGTCTCCCTGTACTCCTGTTTACTCTCTTCAGTCCTCTCTATGTCCCACTTTTTCTTCACTAACCTCTTCTTTTGTACACACTCCTGCACTTTCTGACTACCCAAAGCCTGTTTCAACTCCTCCTTGAAGACAACACGACACTCTTCTTTTTTCAACTTCCACCACTTTGTCTTCTGCTCTGCCTTTGTCTTTTTCACCTTCCTCACCATCAGATTCATTCTGCACACCACCATCCTATGCTGTTTGGCAACACTCTCACCCGCTACTACTTTGCAGTCACTGACTTCCTTCAAATTACATTGTTAGGTGCTCCTACCTCCGCTTTCATAAGTCACCCTATGCTCCTGTCTCTTCTGGAAGAAAGTATTCACCACAGCCATTCCCATCCTTTTTGCAAAATTGATCAACATCTGTCAACTGTGTTCCTGTCCCGGATACCAAGCCTGCCCATCACTTCCTCATCCCCTCTGTTGCCTGCACCAACATGTCCATTGAAGTCTTCCCCAATGACCACTCTTTCACCTCTGTGGGGTACTCTGCATCACTTCATCTAACTCACTCCGGAATCTCTCCTTGTCTTCTAGTTCACATCCTGCCTGTGGGGCATAAGCACGAACAACATTGATCACCACGCCTTCAATTTCTAACTTGAGACTCATCACTCTGTCTGACACTCTTTTCACTTCTAGAACATTCCTGACAAACTCTTCCTTCAAGATGACTCTTACTCCATTTCTCTTCCCATCCACACCATGAAAAAACAGCTTAAACCCGGATCCTAAACTTCTAGCCTTGCTACCTTTCCACCTGGTCTCCTGAACACACAGTATGTCCACCTTCCTCCTCTGCATCATGTCAGCCAGCTGTCTAGCTTTTTCTTTCATAGTTCCAACAGTCAAAGTCCCTACTCTCAGTCCTAGACCTTTCCTCTTCTCTCTCCACCTACGGACACGCCTCCTACCGCTCCTTCTTCGACCAACAGTAGTCCAATTTCCACCAGCACCCTGTTGGTTAACAGCACTGATGGCGGTCGTTGTTAACCCGGGCCTCGACCGATCCGGTAGGAATTTTGTTTTGATTATTTGTATGAGAATTTTGGTAGAAGTTTTACGCCGGATGCCCTTCCTGTCACAAGCCTCTGCATTTATCCGGGCTTGGGACCG
>CM045741.1:45270015-45307515 GCA_024760905.1 Plotosus lineatus
AATCTACTGCTACCTCCCCTGGACACTTCCATACCTCCACCGGTATGTCATCAGGACCAACTGCCTTTCCATTCTTCATCCTCTTCAATGCTCTCCTCACTTCACCCTTACTAATTTTTGCTAATTCCTGGTCCTCAACGGTCACCTCTTCTACTCTTTTTTCTCTCTCATTTTCCTCATTCATCAGCTCTTCAAAGTACTCTTTCCATCTTCCCAGCACATTTCTGTCATCATTCAATACATTTCCCTCTCTGTTCTTAATCACTCTAACTTGCTGCACATCCTTCCCATCTCTATTTCTCTGTTGTGCCAACCTGTATAGATCATTTTCTCCCTCTTTACTTTCCAACCGAGCATACAAGTCATCATACGCCCTTTGTTTTGTCCTTTGACACCGCTACCTTCGCCTTACGCTGTGTCTCCCTGTACTCCTGTTTACTCTCTTCGGTTCTCTCAATGTCCCACTTCTTCTGGGCTAACCTCTTCCTTTGTACACACTCCTGCACTTCCTCATTCCACCACCAAGTCTCCTTATGTACTTTCCTTCCAGATGACACACCAAGTATTCTCCTATCTGTCTCCCTGATCACATTAGCTGTAGTTGTCCAGTCATCTGGAAGCACTTCCTGTCCACCCAAAGCCTGTTTCAACTCCTCCTTGAAGACAACCTGGCACTCTTCCTTTTTCAGCTTTCACCACTTTGTTTTCTGCTCTGCCTTTGCCTTCTTCACCTTCCTCATAATCAGCATCATCCTGCACACCACCATCCTATGCTGTTTGGCAACACTCTCACCCACTACTACTTTGCAGTCACTGACTTCCTTCAAATTACATCGCTTGCACAAGATGTAGTCAACCTGTGTGCTCCTACTCCCACTTTTATAAGTCACCCTATGCTCCTGTCTCTTCTGGAAGAAAGTATTCACCACCGCCATTTCCATCCTTTGTGCAAAATCTACCAACATCTGTCCTTCTGCGTTCCTGTCCTGGATACCAAACCTGCCCATCACTTCCTCATCCCCTCTGTTTCCTGCACCAACATGTCCATTGAAGTCTGCCCCAATGACCACGCTTTCACCTCTGGGGGTACTCTGCATCACTTCATCTAACTCCCTCCAGAATCTCTCCTTCTCTTCTCGCTCACATCCTGCCTGTGGGGCATAAGCACTCACAACATTGAACATCACACCTTCAATTTCTAACTTGAGACTCATCACTCTGTCTGACACTCTTTTCACTTCTAGAACATTCCTGACAAACTCCTCCTTCAAGATGACTCCGACTCCATTTCTCTTCCCATCCACACCATGAAAAAACAGCTTAAACCCTGCTCCTAAACTTATAGCCTTGCTGCCTTTCCACCTGGTCTCCTGAACACACAGTATGTCCACCTTCCTCATCTGCATCATGTCAGCCAGCTCTCTACCTTTTCCTGCCATAGTTCCAACATTCAAAGTCCCTACTTTCAGTCCTAGGCTCATGCCTTTCTTCTTCTCTTTCTGCCTATGGACACGCCTCCCACCTCTCCTTCTTCGACCAACAGTAGTCCAATTTCCACCAGCACCCTGTTGGTTAACAGCACTGATGGCGGTCGTTGTTAACCGGGGCCTCGACCGATCCGGTATGTCATTCTTTCTTGTGATTCGCATATTTTATTTGGCATTTGTTTTCCGCCGGATGCCCTTCCTGACGCAACCCTCTGCATTTATCCAGGCTTGGGACCGGCGCGAGGGAGAGACACTGGTTTGTCCCCCCCACCCCCCACCCCCCCACGGCTGCACTGTATGTGTGCATGTGTGTATGTGCATTCATAAAAAAATGTTTAAATGGTTTAATAAATAATTTTCTTTTACTCTTAACACATATTTCATACAAAATTGGTGTACTTTTATCATTTTTTTTGTGGGGCCGGTGGCGTAGTGGTTAGGGTGCTGCACTCATGATCGGGAGGTTGTGAGTTTGAATCCCACTGAGACCCTCACTGTGCTAAGACCCCTGGGCAAGGTCTTAACCACAAGTGTGCCTCTGTTCACCCAGCAGTATAAATGGGTACCAGTAAAAATATACAGGGAAGGTAACCTGCGATGGACTCGCGTCCCATCCAGGGGGAGTTGAACTCCTGGTCGCTTCACGCTATGGAAACCGGGGATAAGCACCGGCCTGATGAGCCACTAGTCTCGGGTGTAAAAACCCAACAGACTTTACCTACCTACCTTACCTTTATCATTTTTAAAGGGTTTATGGGGTAGACTTGGGAACCTTGGAATGAATCACATGTTTTACATGTAAAATACGCCTTTACTTACGAAAACTCCAGGTTCCGAAAAAAGGCGCTGGAACGGATTAATTTCGTAAGTAGAGGGCCGACTGTATTTGAAGTATGCACCGAATATAATTTAACAGTAATTTAAGGACTAGTGTATGATCTCATGAAACAGGACGAACATGTTTCTTCTGAGCACTGAGATTGGGTATAAAGTCGGGTTCTCTAAACGCCATGTTCACAAAACAACAGCATCTCAATGGCAGCTTTCTAGAGAAGCTCTAGATCCACTAGCGGTTTGAACAGGTGCTGTAGTTTATTTCCAATGGCACTGCAATGTGGGGTGACGTCACAAGAAAAAAATATTCCATTTGAACACCATTTTTCTCAAACCATTTCTCAATATTAATGTGGGGCCGGTGGCGTAGTGGTTAGGGTGCTGATCGGGAGGTTGTGTGTTCAAATCCCAGTTTGACCCCCACTGTGCTAAGACCCCTGGGCAAGGTCTTAACCACAAGCGTGCCTCTGTTCACCCAGCAGTAATAATGGGTACCAATAAAAATATCGTGGGAAGGTAACCTGCGATGGACTAGCGTCCCATCCAGACGGAGTTGTACGAGTCGCTTGACGCTACGGAAACCGGGGATAAGCACCGGCTTGATGAGCCACTATGGCTCGGGTGTAAAAAGCCCAATGGACTTTACTTTTTATTGATATTAACAAGCAGTATCACACAAAATGCTCCCCATTAAACAAACATACAATTATTAAAGTAAAACTAAAATGATCAGAGTCGTCTTTCACGGAGTTTGCCATCAAATCCAGGATTTACACAACGTAAAGAGAATGTCCATTTTTTATTGCTTCCTCGCTCATGTGATGGCTGTAAGAAACCCTGAGTGGTGAAATTATCTTCATCTGTTCAACATCCATAAAAATTAAAAATATTAGTTATGATTAAATATCCCAAGGATTTTTTAAGCCGAACTTTCAAAGAATGGGTATTTTCATCCTTTTTGCGGATGACGTTGTCCTTTTGGCTTCATTAAGTCAGGATCTCTCATTGGAGCGATTCGCAGCCGGGATGAGAATCAGCACCTCCAAGTCCGAGGCCATGGTTCTCAGTCAGATAAGGGTGGAATGTGCCCTCTGAGTCGGGTAATGAGGTCCTGCCCCAAATGGAGGAGATCAAGTATCTTGGGGTCTTGTTCACGAGTTAGGGAAGGATGGAGCGGGAGATCGACAGACAGATCGGTGCAGCCTCTGCTGTAAAATGGAGCCTCTCCCGGTCCATCGTGGTGAAGGAGCTGAGCCGCAAGGCAAAGCTCTCAATTTATCTGTCAATCTACGTTCCAACCCTCACCTATGGTCATGAGCTTTGGGTAGTAACCGAAAGAACAAGATTGCAGATACAAGCGGCTGACATGAGCTTCCTTCCCCGGGTGGCGAGGCTCTCCTTTAGAGATAAGGTGAGAAGCTCTACGATCCGCTGCTCCTTCGCATTGAGAGGGGCCAGTTGAGGCGATAGGGCATCTGCTTAGAATGCCTCCCGAACGCCTCCCTGGTGTGGTGTTTCGGGCAAGTCCAACCAGGAAGAGACCCTGGGGTCGACATGGAGGGACTATGTCTCTCAGCTTGTCTGGGAACGCCTCGTGTGTCCCCCCAGAAGAGCTGGAGGACGTGGCTGGGGAGGGGAACTTCTGGACCTCATTGCTTAGGTTGCTGCCCCCACGATCCGACCTCGGAAGAAGCGGAAGAAGATGATGATGATGGTATTACAATCCACAAATAAGCAAATTTACAATCACCACAGATTTCTTTTATGGAGTCATATAAAACAAAACAATAGAAAAAAATTACTGCTATGACTGCTCTATAAACATTTTAATCTCGTCAAATATCTGCAAAATCCTTTTTTTAAATAATTCAGATTTTATGAATGAACTTTTTCAACAGGGTGGCATGGTCGCATGGTGGTTAACATGTCCACCTCAGGGCCCGTGGAGTGATTTGAAAAGTGGACGGGGCTAACTGAAAATTTTGAGATTTTAGATGATTTGAAACCTTAATCCCATTGCTTGGGTTTGGAAAATGAGACGTGTGTGGTGTTCTGATCCTCGCCTTCTATGTTTGTATACGCACCCAAAGACCAAGGCCCGACACGGGTGCCGCTTATATTCTTGTGTAGATGTTTCGAAAACCGTGTTCCGGTATATTCCCTAGAAGACAGCCGTTATATTACTGCATGCTTGGTGCGTAAGCATTTATGGTACACGATGTACATGTAGGTTATACTAGGCTTGTACAAACTATGCATTTTAAACATTTTTTGAGATGTCAGTAAACATACTTAAAACATTTCTTTGGGTTGAGAAAAAGTGGTGTGGGGGGCTTCAGGCTTTGCATGTTCTCCCATTAGTTTGCTCTGGGTATTCCTGTTCCCTTCCACAGTCCAAAAACATGCACAGGAGGCTAATTGATGCTGAAAAACCAGGGTTAAAAAACCATCCCACATTTTTTTTGTTTTCAGGAAATTTCAATTATTTACAGCTACCATTTTCATACATCAAATAATGTGTGGAAACATAACCAACTCACACTAAAAATGGTGGCTGTAAATTCTTGAAATTTCCTGAAATAAAATTAAAAAAAAACTTTCTGGGATGGCCCACCCTGGTTCCTGGGCGCTCATATACACTCTGGTTGGAATAATATTTTTCTCAGACTCATAGTGCAACATCATTTGACTCGTTAATCCTACTTCGATCATGAGGAAGGTGGTGCATATCCCACCCCACACTGGGCACAGGCGAAGTACACCCTGAGCCACTCGCCCGACCAGCACAGCACCAACACACATTCACACTTGCACCCAAGGTTAATTTGGAACAGCTAGTTAGCCTAATGTCGCATGTCTTTGGATTGGGGGAGGAAACCAAAGTATCCGGCGGTAACCCACCCATACACAAGGAGAACCGCTGACCTTGCCGTGAGGCAGACATGCTCACCAGAACGCCGCCATGCTGTCCTGTGGTGCATCATAAAATACGAAATACAAGACAAAGGACAAAATTTATAACGTATGATGGTGCAGTCACACAAAAAACAATGGCAGTTATTGTAGGACTGTATATGCATATTATTATCAGCTACGTAATGTTATAGAGTTTGCTTTAAAAAATATATAAATATCATTTGAGAAAACGTTACTAAATTATAGAAGATACTAAATGTAATGTATGTGTTAAAAGATAAAGAAAGCTCATTGATTTGCCTGGCTATTGTAGAATTAAACATCAAGGTCTGCATGCTCGCTTCTTCACTCATTCACACAGACATTCGTTTACCAAACCACTTAATCCTCCCAGGGTCAAGGGAGACTAGAGCCCATTTCAATCAGGACCAGGTGAAGGCGGTGTACACCCTGAACAGCTTGCCAGAGCGTTCACCTATACACTCACACTCACACCCACAGCGAGGAGCAATTTGGAACAGCCAGTTACTCGAGACATGTGCATGTCTTTGGACTGTGGGAGGAAACTGGAGTACCCAGATGAAACCCATTCAAGAATGGGGAGAACATGCAAAATGGTCTATGACTATAACTATGCATCTTTCAGTTAAAGCCAATAGTGTCAAGGCTGATCTGCCCATTAATTGCAAAATATGGTACAAAAAGATATAATTTTGATAATGTGAAGCAGGAAAATAATTTACACAACAATCTCCATATATTTAGTATTTTCTTTGGGTTGCAGGAATAATACATTAACTATTATTTTACAAAAGCTGTATGTGTGTGTGTGTGTGTGTGTGTGTGTGTGTGTGTGTGTGTGTGTGTGTGTGTGTGTGTGTGTGTGCGCGCGCGCGCGCGTGTGTGTGTGTGTGTGTGTGTGTGTGTGTGTGTGTGTGTGTGTGTGTGATTAAATGACTTAAATGACCCAATGTAGGAGATTGTCTGAGGATAAGGATATTTATAGAGCTGCTCACATGGCTTCTTAAGTGGCTCTAATGGGAGCTGGGGGCGGGGAAACATACAGGAAGTCTGACTATCACAAGAGGTTTGTTTTTAGTAAAAAAGGAGGTTGTTACCTTTCAAACCGTTATATGTTGATTGTGAATGCTATGTGATATACAGTAATGCTTATACCCCCATGTCACTGGAGCATGGCAGACTTACGGAAGCAAAAATGTTGTCATCGGCAAACGTTCCGCAATTATTCCCTCATCTTCCGTGTCATTCCGTGTCATTCCGTAGTTATTCCTCAAGTCTTCCTCCAGTTCCGTATGCTTCCGGCAGACACAAATATTCTGTGAACGTGTTCAAAATCATGTTCACAGAAAAAAATTCCATGCGTGTTCTGTGGGGTCACTTTGGCATACTTTGCCGTACCTGTTTTCGCACATACTGTGAACGTTTCGAGAGTGTAAGAATTTCCACTTTTTTTCATAGGATTTGCACCTGTTTTCCATGTAAAAATGCCGAAGCTCTTCCGTAGACTGCGTTCCGCACCTTTCCGCGACGATCCTTGTATGCCAAAGTCCAGTGAAATGGGGGTATTAATCAGAGCTGTTCTGTAATAGAGATTGTGAGGTGTTTCATAGATATGGATATTGAGACGCTCACAATGCCCCCGCGTCGGAACAGAAAGGCGGGCTCCCTCCCTCCTTCCCTCGCTCCCTCCCTCTCTCCTTGCCCTCACTCCCTCCTTTCCATCCGCCCCCCTGGATGGTAAGGGCCGAGTAGTGGTAGGAGGAGGAGGAGGAGGAGGAGGAGGAGGAGGAGGAGGACTGAGGCAGGGTGCCCGCTACTCTCCACAAGGTTGTCACTGTCCCCCTCAGTGCAGCTAACTGGGTTATCAAAGGCGGGCCATGTCTCTCACTGTCTATGGTAAGAGGTTCATGTAAAAGAACCATTGCTGACTTTCGTAAAGAGTAGCTGCAAAGTCGTCAGCGCGTTTCTGTCCCCTTGCGAAAAGGGTTGTGACAGGAAGGGCATCCGACGTAAAAACCTCTGCCAAATCAAACGTGCGAATCAGATGATTTGCTGTGGCGACTCCCGAGTAAAAGAGAAAAAGCTGAAAGGAAGACAGTCAGACAGACGTTCACAATAAAAAATATTATACAATGGTTGGTCCTACAATGGACTGGGAGGCTGATTAGGCAGTACCCGGTTTTTTGCCCAGAGTTACCCGAGATTGACTTCAGGTTCCCCACAACTGAAAATGCTGTATAGAGAATACATGAACTAACTGTTTTTTGTTTTTTTTTGTTTTTTTTTTACAAATGTTCTTGTTTTGTGTGTGTATTTATTTTCTGCATCTGCAATCGCTTGAATGGTAAGTTCTAAACTTTATTTATTTATTTATTTATATTCCCAAATAAATCACAATTTGTGTCAAAGGCAAGGTATTTTGTTGCTATTCATCTGTATCCACTACACCTGAAGCAAATAAATGTTTTACCCTGGGGTTCACTGGGGTATGATGTCCACGATTTGTGAGAACTCTGGTGAATGTGAGGGGTTGTGGGTTCGAATCGTGATGATCTTGAGATAACTTGGAGAATAACGATGATCTTGAGGGAACATGGTGGAATAATGATGACCATGAAGGAACTTGGTGGATTCGTGATGATCTGAAGGGAACTTGGTGGAATAGTTATGGAATAGTTATGACCTTGAGGGAACTTTGTAGAATTCTGGAGCTCTTGAGGGAATTCAGTGATATCATGATGATCTTGAGAGAACTTGGTGGGTTTGCGATGATCTTTATGGAAGTTGGTGGAATCTTGATGATCTCGAGGGAACTTGGTGGAATTGTGATGATCTTGAGGGAACTTCATGGATTTGTAATGATCCTGAGGGAACTTTGAATCGTGAAGCCATGAAACTAGCCAATATTTTATTTATTTATTTGTTTGTTTGATGGTTTGGTTTTTGCTTTGAGCATTACACTGGGGTGCACAGTAGAATAGGACTTTCACAGCAAGAAGGTTCTGGGTTGGAGTCCCAGGCTCTGAGGTTTTATATGCAGTTTGTACGTTCTCACTCTGCTTATGTGGGTTTCCCATGGGTACGCCAGTTTCCTCCCACAGTCCATAGACATGCACATCAGGTTTATTGGCTGGTTCAAATTGCCCAAGGTATGAATGTGTGTGGTTTTGCCCTGTGATGGTATCGCAAGCTGTTCAGGGTGTACTCTGGATTCTTCCAGTGTTTGCTAAGGTAGGCACCAACCTCCCTGTGACTCTAGTAAGATGAAGCAGTTCAGCAAATGAGTGGGTGAACATTACACTACCACTCCCAGCTCAATATATGTAGATTTCATGATTGGAGCAAAAACTGGTTGAAGATCATCCCAGGATAGCAAACCGGTTCCTGTGCTGTTCCTGTGCAGTATAATAATTATAGATATAGTAATATGCATGTAAATCCTTCCTTCCTTATTTTATTTATTCATTCATATGTTTCTGAGAGTAATATAGTATTTCTTTCTTTCCATCAGCCTATGTGCACCAGAAGCCTAAAAAGAAGAAAGCTGAGTCTGTTGCTGAAGACAGCAATGGGATAGAGACTAAATCCAAAAAAAACAAGAATAAAAAAAATGGAGATCCGTCAACAGAGAGCAGCCTGGCCACTAAAAACAATGAAATAGAAAAAAGTGAGAAAAAGTCATGTATACCTGCTGTTGACCATGCACTGCATGATTGCGTAAGTCCGTCCACCTGAAGAATTCAAACTAACAGAAACATACATATCCACACAGGTGGTGAGAAAGGGAAGAAAAAGAAAACTGAAAAGGAAAAAGAAAAGGAATCCACTCAGAAGGAAAAGTCTGAAGCAAAAAAGAAAACCAAAAGTGACCCAAAGAAGAAGAAGAGTAATATAATTTAAATAAATATTGATCATTATTTATTTTTAAAGAGTAAATGATGATACGTATTTTGGGTTTTTTACACACCATGCATATTTCAATATTTACTAATAGATAACCTCGGTGTCTGGTTTCTGTACTTTTGGTAGGCATTCGTTATTATTATTATTATTATTATTATTATTATTATTATTATTATTATCATTGTAGTTGTTGTTGTTGTTGTTGTTGGGCAGCACAGGGGTTAGCATGTCCACCTCACAGCAAGAAGAGCTTTGGTTTTGATTCCTGGGCTCGGGCTTGAGCCAGTTGTGTGTGGAGTTTGCATGTTCTCCCCATGCTTGTGTGTGTTTCTTCTGGGTACTCAGGTGTCCTCCAGCAGTCCATAAACATGCTGATTGGCTGTTCCAAATAACTCCTAGGTGTGAAAGTAAGTGTGAATGGTCGTATATATGTTGGCCCTGCTATGGTCTGAAGAGCTGCTTAAGGTGTACCTTGCCTTTGCCCAGTGTCGACAGAGATGGGCCAGCCTCCTCACAACCCTAATTAGAATCAAGCAGCTAAGAGAATGAATGAATGAATAAATTATTATTATAATTATTATTATTATTATTATTATTATTATTATTATTAATATTATTATTATTATACTTTAGGTTTGAGTGATGATGAAGATAACAGCAGTGATGATGAAGAAATGACAACGTCTCAAAAGAAGGCAAAATCAAAGTCCTCAAAGGACACTTCTGGTGGGAAAGAAAAAGACAAGGACAAGAAATCTAAACCCAAGGGTAAGTTCATTGTTTAGTTTCTTTCAGGTAAGAGTAGTGGGTACAGGGATACAGTTGAGGTCAGAAGATTACACACACTCAAAATGGAAATGAATATTATAACACAACAGTGCTTTCTATTATTTCCTTCAACTTGTGGTGTAGTGTGGTAGCATCACCTCTCTGGTTTCCTCCCATAGTCAAAACATGTGAGCGTGACTGGTTGTGCTGTACATCTTTGTACTGGCTCTGCTATAGATTAGCATACCCCGTCTCTCACACAAAGTACATTGGGAGTGTCTTCTGTTTCCCTGGTGATTCTGATGCATAACCTGTATACAGACGCTCCCCGACTAACGGTTTTTAATTGGTTCAGGATGGCCGAACATAAGTTGAAAGTGAACGTAAGTTGTTATAGTGATGTATGATGTGTGACGTATGACGCTCATACTGTACTATACATTCATAAATACCATTACTGTATCTCATAAAACACCCCTAAATCAATTATTATAAACATAACACTGTAAAATAATATCAAATTATATCAACATTAATTTCAAATGTCTGTCTGTCTTCCTTTCGGCTTTTTCCCTTTTACTCGGGAGTCGCCACAGCGAATCATCTGATTCGCACGTTTGATTCGGCAGAGGTTTTTACGTCGGATGCCCTTCCTGTCACAACCCTTTTCAGCGCGGGACAGAAACACACTGACGACTTTGCAGCTCCTCTTTACGAAAGTCAGCAATGGTTCTTTTACATGAACCTCTCACCATAGACAGTGACAGACATGGCCCGCCTTTGATAACCCAGTTAGCTGCACTGGGGGGGGGCGGTGACAACCTTGTGGAGATTGTGGAGACTTCAGTGGGACTCGACCCCCCAACCTTTGGATCAGCAATCCAGCGCCCTATACCACTAGACCACCACTGCCCCCAACATTAATTTCAAATAAGTCACTTATTTATACTGAGTCACTTTACATGAAGCTTAAAACAGCCAATCAACGCTTACAATATGTGAGGCGCTCAAAACCGAAAGTAGTGTACTTGTAAAAGTAGTGTAGTTGCTGTGGGTTATACAGACTTCCGGTCTTTCAAGTGCACAAGGGTGCCGTTGAACTCGTTTAGAACACAGCCTGCACTGATGTGACTCACCAGCAGAGCGGAGCGTTCTTTCTTTTTGTGGATTCGGGTTTTCATTCATTTTACAACTCTCTTTGCTTAACTGAGTATGCATGGTAGATTGCGTCGATCCCAGCAGATAGTTAATTCATCTCTGTATATGAGACTTGCACTCATGTTAGTAGGCTTACACTTCTGACCAACCAGATTTGCTCAGGGTTACAAAAGTCCACTAAACACAAAGATCACAGAGACGACGTCTTAACACAAGGGTAACACACTATATAACTGATATATATATATATATATATATATATATATATATATATATATATATATATATATATATATATATATATATATATATATATATATATATATATATATATATACATACACATATACATATATATACAGTAGGCCCTCAACATTCGTGGGGGTTTGGTTCCGAGCCCTCCCGCGAGTCGAGATAATCCGCTAATGTACTCAGAAGTAAAACCCCATGTATCACGTCACATGTGCGAATGAGCAGCAGGAAGTAAAATACTCTGTATCTATTACATGCACTAAAATAATAATGAGCAGCTTCAGCTTTGGGCAACTAAGCACGCAACAACTTCTATCTTGAGCTAATATGCTATGGGAGCTCAATGCTAACCGCACCCCGGCTAAGCCCGGGCGGAGTTCTCAGAGGCTTGGTTAGCACTTCCGGCTATACTACTTGAAAATGTTCAGTCCCTGCGAAACAAGATGGACGAGCTTCATGCTCAGATTGCAGCGTAGATGGATCTACAGGACTGTGTTTCTGTGAAACATGGCTCGTGGAGAGTACACCTGATGAGGCGATTGCACCAGCCGGCTACACGGCCTTCATCCCCTGCAATCCCAAGCGCCAGAGTCGTCGTTCGGCCCCTTCCCGCCTGGGCTTCTTGTCAGCTGGGGTGCGGCTCGCATTGAGCTGCCTACCATAGCATATTAGCTCTGCTGGCCGCATCCCGGCTAACAAGCCCAGTTGAGCGTAGTTATACACGCCCGAAGATTCACCGATCTTATAGCTGTAGTAGAGTCGACCGGTCGTGGACGAGCATAGTGCACAACATGAACAAACAAAACAACAAATAAAACAAAGTAAAACAAACAAAGAAACAATTTGACTCTGAGAACTCTGCGACGTCGCCACCTGGGCAGCACCATCTTGTAGACATCACTCCAACTTCAATGTAAAAGGACATGAAGAGTACTGTAATAAAGTTTATCCTTTTGGTATCGTTTGTTAAACATGCTACAGAACATAAAATCTCACACATAAACATGAACTTAGGTACTGTACTGGAATAATAATTGAAAAAGATTTTAATACAATAGTTCAGAGAAAACCGTCGTTTCTCAGGAGAAAGTCTTATTTCTTCAGAAGAGACATCCAGTGTTTTCTATCACTTGACCAGAGAAGATGCACAACGTTTGAGTGGTATCATAAAACTTAACTGGTAATTAAAACACACACAAAAAAGAGGCTCATTGACGACTTATGCACGAATGAGGAAAAAGGGGTGAGACATCAGCTCAACCAATCAGGAGAAAGGAGGACAGCCATTGGCTGAATTTGAATCACGTGCCAGTCGCTCGGCAGTCAGCGAACACTCAAACCATGGGTGCAAGGGCCTACTGTATGTATATATATATATATATATATATATATATATATATATATATATATATATATATATATATATAAAACACTGAACTGGGAAGAAGGAGGGGCACGCTCAGTCTGTCATTTGTAAACAATGGACGCAGCGTCATTGCGTCATTATGTCAGCGTACTACGTAGGTACGTCTAAACTCAAAATTTGACTTTTTTTTTTTTTTTTAAACATAAAATCGAAAAAAACAGATGAAACAGTAAAACGGATGAACCTAAGTCGGGGAACGTCTGTACATGGATAGATGGATGGATGGATGGCTGGCTGGATGGATGGATGGATAATGATTAGACAACAGATTGTACTCATTCATTTGCCAAACCACTGAAAGTGGGGTACACCCTGTACAGCTCGTCAGAGCGTCACTGGGTCAACACACACAACTAGTTATGCTCTCATCAACACCTAGGGTTAATTTGGAACAGCCAATTAGCCTTATATGCATGCCTTTGGAGTTTCCTCTGGTACTTAATTTTCCTCCCACAGTACAAAGGCATTCCCAACAGGCTCAATGTCTGTTCCAAATGCAAACTCCATACAGAGACACCCCAGGATTCTCTTTCTATGAGGAAGACGTGCAAACCATTTCATCACCGTGCTGTGCCGCCCTGACTAGACAACATAATCATATGGGGTAAATGCTGCAAGCAACATGGTGGCCTCACAGCCAGAAGGTCTGGGATTGAAGTCCTGGATTCTGTGAAGGAATTTCTTTGTGAAGTTTGCATGGTCTCCCTGTGCTTACATTGGCTTCCTAAGGGGAATTCTGGTTTCTTCCCACAGTTCTAAGACATGCACATTAGGCTAATTGGATGTTCCAAATTGCCCATCAGTGTGTGTGTGTGTGTGTGTGTGTGTGTGTGTGTGTGTGTGTGTGTGTGTGTATGAATGGTTGTATGGTTGTGTGTTGTGTTGCCCTGCAATGGAGCAGCAAGCTGTTCAGGGTGTACCCCTTTTTCGCCCAGAGTCGGCTGAGATATGCTCCAGCCTTTCCATGACCCTGATAGGATCATTCGGCAAAGGAATGACTGGATTATAGCTGAAATTTAAATAAACTCAAATCAACTGGAGCAGCCATGGCCTAATGATTAGAGAAATGGAGAATGGGGGTGAGCTGCACCTTCCATTCCTCCACATTGATAGCTGAAGTGCCCTTGAGCAAGTCACCTAACCCCCAACTGCTCTCCATGTGCTGCAGTGTGTGGCAGTCCACTGCTCCAAGTGTGTATGTGCTCACTGTTTGCTCATTGTCATGGTGTACCCTGCCCTCGCCCGAACTCAGCTGAAATGGGCGCCAGCCTCCCCGCGACCATAATTAGGATTAAGCAATTCCAAAAATGAATGAATGAAAGAGTGTCAAAGACTATAATGTCATTATAAGCTTGACAGAAGTGAAAATAAATAATTACTTTGCCAGATTTTGCCACATGTGATTACACTGTGTAGTTGTTTGGTGGTTTTGGCTCAAGGTGCCAGTAGGAGTTGACATGCCTGCCTCACAGCAAGAAGGTCCGGGGTCTGAGTCCCAGGCTCAGCTGTTTCTGCATCTCTGCGGTTTGTATGTTCTTCCTGTGCTTGTGTTGGTTTCCTCCCAGAGTCCAAAGACATGCACATTAGGCTATCTGGCTATTCCAAATTACCTTGCCTTTCGCCCAGTGTCAGGTAAGATAGGGTCCAACGTTCCCGCCATCCTAAAGCCCAGATCTCATCAATAACGGGTGATCATGGTCACAACTTGTTCTGTTTTTATGTCAGGAGTGAGCATGAGGGTTCTGTGACTGATATCACCGACCAGATCGCTAACTGTCAGTGACTGTCAACCAGGAATTCACCCGTTGTGGACAACTGTCCCGTGTTTGGAAACTTGTTTCCAAATCTTGAACGATTACACATAATAATCTTTTAATCCGTGACTGTCACCAACCATCCACGATTTTCTTTCTGACAGTCTGAGACCATTGTGGTCAATCACAGATGGTCGCAGATAGTTGCAGACAGTCTGAGACCTAGTTGCCGACCATCAGAGAGTTTCACCTTAGCATTATTTCATTTTAGTCATTTAGGACATTACATACACAGATGTGGTTGGTCGGATACAGTCAACAACTCAAATAATCACACGCAGCTGCCAAAGAATCACTCAAATGAGATCGGGTCTTAATGGTAAGATCAAATGGTTCTGCAAATGAGGGAGTGAGTGAGTGAGCGTTCTAGATCAATCATTTTTGTCCTGTATAAAATGTTCAAACTTAAATTATTAAAAAATATATGACCTATAATAAAAAATAAATATGCATTGTGTTTTCTATGCATATATCCATTCATTCATTTTCTGTAACCACTTAATCCTAATTATGGTCGCGGGGAGGCTGGCGCCCATCCCAGCTGACCCCATGCAAGGGCAGAGTACACCCTGGACAGCTCGACAAGCCATCGCAGGGCAGAAACATGCTGACGGCTATGCAGCTCCTCTTGTCGAAAGTCAGCAATGGTTCTTTTACATGAACTTCTCACCATAGACAGTGAGAGACATGGCCGGCTTTTGATAACCTAGTTGACTGCACTGGGGGGACAGTGACAACTTGAGCCCCCGATTTTAGGATCAGTGGTCCATCCCCTTTACCACTCGGCCACCACTGCCCTCTATAGATTTATAGAAAACTATATTTTGTATATAATAATACAATGGTACCTCACCTTACGAAAGACCCAACAAATGAAAAATCCAGGTTACGGGACACATTTACCTAAAATTTCTGTCTCTGGATACGAAACAAATTCGCTTTACAAAAGCGCCATCTCAAAAATTCAAACAATGCGCGAATTGCTCTCTCATTGGCTACCTCCCAACATCCCGCCCTGCTGACCTCCCATTGGCTATCTCCCAACATCCCGCCCCACTGGCCTCCCATTGGCTATTTCCCAACATCCTGCCCCGCTGGCCTCCCATTGGTTAGGAGGGAGCTGCATCTTCATAATACCCATGACACAGCTCCCTCCCATTGGCTATTATGGAGCTGCATCGCCATAATACCCATGATGCTTTTCGTGTGCCCTTGACCCATTGTTCGTCACAGAGTTCTAACACATGTAAAGGACAGAGTTACTGTTGTTTCGTGAGTTTTTCGAGTGTGCTCATTGCAACTTTATTTTTTGGCTCAGGCTTTTAACCTTACTTAAACATTTGTAAGATTATAGCTCTGCTAAGAAGACATGGTAACACGTGCGCGCACACACACACACACACACACACACGTGTGCGCGCGCACACACACACACACACACACACACACACACACACACACACACACACACACACACATGTGCGTGTAATTCCCGGTGAAAGTAATTCCCGGTGCGAGTGAAAAGAAGAAACGGGCTCTTGGCATGCGGTTGAGTGACATCGCAAAGGAATATGGCCGAAACCCGTCTACCATCGGTACGATATTGAAGCAAAAGGAGGCCTTAAAAGGTCTATGTACTTTTATCATTTTTAAAGGGTTTAGGGGGTAGTATTCGGGCACTTGGAACGAGTCACACGTTTTACATGTAAAATGCTAACTTACGAAAAAAATCAGGTTAAGAAAGCGCTTCTGGAACGAATTAATTTGGTAAGATGAGGTATGACTGTATTACTCTTGTAAGGCTCTGAAGAGGCAAATGAGGACATCAGGGAAGTTTTTTTTATTGTGCAAAAAACCGCCCATGTGGAAATTCTAGCCGTCTAGAGGAAGCTGTTCCAGGGTTTGTCAGAGGTTGCCCTGGTGTTATTGTACCCTTTGCCAGGTGTCTGAGAGGTAAAGAGAGACGAAAGGCTGTTATTGGTGGCTGTAACTCATTTGCTATCATTTCAGAGTAGATTTCTCACTTATTCAGGAATATTTGTTTAAAGAACAATGCAATAGCACAGTGTGTTATTTGTCAGGTAGTCATGTCCAATGTTTTGAAAAACAGTCACTTATTACATCACAAATGTCCAATCTGTATAGTTGTAGTTAGGAAATGTCTCCAGAAATGTGTTGAAATTGTCTGTACAGAAACCAGGTTTCTTATTACCTGATGTGAAACTTTAGAGGAAAAAGAAGACAAAGACACGAAGGGAAAGCCGAAGACCAAAAAGAAGGAAACGGCCTCTATGTTCCAGATAAATGGAGACAAAATTACCACTAAGAGTAAAAAGAAAGGTAGCTAACGGCATCATTTCTTACATTTCCTTCTGCTGATAGTTGCACAATAAAGGACTTACTTCCAGATATAAACATGAAAATATTCATTTCTTCTATTTTTTTTATACCTACAGATATTTTTATACAAGACAATCTGTATGTGTTTACACATAAAACTTGAGTCTACATCTATTTTATCTTGCAAATATTTTTGCTGCCATCAGCTGCCAAATCAGACAGTGAAGAGGCGAGCGAGCCAGAAATCAAAAACAGCAAGAGCAAGACAAAGAGCAGTTCGAATCCTGGCTCCATGTTCCAGGCTGGTGGAGAAAAGGACAAAGGCAAGGACAAAGACAAAAAGTCTAAAAAGTCCAAAAGTGAGTATGTAGTTGAATTATTTTTTGGTCATTAACCGGCGGGTTCTCATGAGAAGTTTACATCTGAGTACGGATGCATTATTCCTTTATTCAGGTCTGGCAAAACCACACGAGAGTGATGATTCAGAGTCTGAGGTGACACAGAAGAAGAAAAAGGGAAAAGGCAAAAAGGGGAAAAAGGTAAAGTCACGTCATCAGCAAGCGGTCATTTGCTTTCATTTCATTTTCGAATAATTATTACGTTTTCATAACAAAGTTTTATGCTCAGTTTTGAAGCCTGGAGGTGCTGCTTATGTTCTAATGGATCTGTTAGGGGCGGTGGTGGCCTGGTAGTAAAAAGGTGCTGGATCGCTGATCCTAAGGTTGGGGGTTCGAGCCCCACTCTCCATGGGTTGCCACTGTCCCCCCCCAGAGCAGATCACTGGGTTACCATAGGCCGGTCATGTCTCTCACTGTCTATGGTGAGAGCTTCATGTAAAAGAACCATTGCTGACTTTCGACAAGAGGAGCTGCAAAGCCATCAGCGTGTTTCTGCCCCTTGCTAAAGGGTTGTGTCAGGAAGGGCATCCGACGTAAAAAACCTACGCCAAATCAAACATGCGAATCATTCACTGTGGAAACCCCTGAAAAAGGGAACAGCCGTCTGTTAGGCTTTTTACACCTGAGCCTCGTGGCTCATCACGGCCGATGTTTATCCATGTGAATTGACTTGGAATTCACCTCCATCTGGACGGGATGCTAGTCCTGCGCCGGTTACCGTGTCAGTATTTTTAATGGCACCCATTTATACCGCTGGGTGGACAGAGACACACTCGTTTAGTCGGTTAGGACTTTACACAGGGCTTTTAGCATGGTGGGGTCGAAGAAGGATTCAAACCAACAACCTTTTGATCATGAGCCCAGCACCCTAACCACTACACCACCAGTCCAACAGTATAAAAACAGCACCGCCACTGAGTCTTTAATAAAAGATATAAATAAATAAATAAATAAATAAAGGCGTGTGGTGGCCTAGTGGTATAGAGTAGTATAGGTGCGGGACCACTGATCCTAAGGTTAGGGGTTCGAGCCCCACTATCAACAGGTTGTCACTGTCCCCCCCCCCCGTGCAGCGAACTGGGTTATCAAAGGCGGGCCATGTCTCTCATTGTCTATGGTGAGAGGTTGATGTAAAAGAACCATTGCTGACTTTGGTAAAGAGGAGCTGCATAGCCGTCAGCGTGTTTCCGCCCTACGATGGCCTGGCGGGCTGTCCAGGGTGTACTCTGCCCTCGCCTGGAGTCAGCTGGGATGGGCGCCAGCCTCCCCGGGACCCTAATTAGGATTAAGCAGTTACAGAAAATGAACTGAACTGATAAATAAAGGCCCCGCTATCTGACTGTCATTACTTGTGAATGAAGCTGAAAATGAGAGCAGTGATTCGGGCATATACAGCACTTATCAATTCTATAATCTGAGTCTGATGAACTTTGCATACAGTTATTTGAAAATCTGAAAGTTTGTCTCTCCCTGGACATGTTCAAAGGAGGAACGAGCCCCTTCACCAGTCATTGAGTTTGATGACCTGGAAGAGTTTGTTCTTCAGCCAGCACAGCAAGGTGTCACAGTGAAATGTAAAGTGACTCGGGACAAAAGAGGAATGGATAAGGGCCTTTATCCTACTTACTACCTTCATCTTGACAATGAAAAGAAGGTGCGTTTACACATTTGTGCACATCAACACTTGTTAAGAGCTAAAAAAAAAAACCAAGTAGTTATATGTGTATAGCTGTGGTAAAAATTAAGAGAATAATATTGGCTTCAGGTAAAGAAACACCCGAACCTGGGAATCAAACACAACACCTTCCTGCTGTGTGGCAGATGTGATAACCACTGAGCCATCATGCCACCCTATACTCTCTCTCTCTGTGTGTATGTGTATGTGTGTGTGTATATATATATATATATATATATATATATATATATATATATATATATATATATATATATATATATATATATATATACATTTTATTATATAATATTTTATAGTAATTTGGAATTATAGAAGAATTATAGAAGAATCGTCTATAATCACCTGAAGAGAGAGGATGGTTTCACCACCCCTCGAAACAGATCTGTAGTGATAAATGGAGTTTCAATAGAAAGTCTTTGTCCTGTCCTTTTATTTTTATTATTTTTATTGTTATTTGCTCTACCAAAAAGTATTGAGCACTCTCCTATGGAAGGATCTACTCAGAAAATCATATAGATATATATATATGTGTGTGTGTGTATATATATATATATATATATATATAGATATATATATATATATATATATATATATATATATATATATATATATATATATGTGTGTGTGTGTGTGTGTGTGTGTGTGTGTGTATATATATATATATATATACTGGGTTCCATCACTTTCCACGGTTAATTGCCCCCACGATTACTGAATTCCGCGAAGTAGAATCGTCCCCCCCGACTGACGTATATATATATATATGTGTGTGTGTGTGTATATATATTATCAATAAATACATATTCAACATTATAAATGCTTATAATAACAATTAAACATTCAAAAATAATGCATAAGATGCAAATACAATATAAATATGCACACATACAGATGCGTATATAAAAATATAAGTAGTTTTGTTGGGGTTTTTTTTGTTTGTTTGTTTGTTTTTGTTTTCTTTTGCATAATTGGCCTTGTTTTGCGGCATTTTCCTGAACTTCTTCCCATATTCTTCATTAATTTCCATATTTTTTAATTCGATGAATATTTTAAAAAAAACTGTGATGCATGGAAGCCGTGTGAATTGAAGCGTATAGTAGTGAGGGATCCCTGTATATAATATGAATGACACACACAATCTCAATTATACATACATATTCATTTTCTGAACCGCATAATCCTAATTAGGGTCATGGGGAGGCTGGCGCCCATCCCAGCCAACTTCAGGCGAGGGCAGAGAACACCCTGGACGGCTCACCAGGCCATCTCAGGTCTCTTGTCATTGCTGCTACTCTTGTTGAAAGTCAGCAATGGTTCTTTTACATGAAGCTCACACCATAGACAGTGAGAGACATGGCCGGCCTTTGATAACCCAGTTAGCTGCACTGGGGGTGGGGGGTGGGGGCAGCGACAACCTGTTGATAGTGGTGCTTGAACCCCCAACCTTAGGATCAGTAATCCAGCGCCCTTTACCACCAGGCCACCACTGCCCATACATTCATATGCACACACATATGCATTCATATATGTTACCAGATGTTTCTTTGATTACAATACCCAGTGGTGTCAGAATCTTGTAGTCTTGCAGTTCTCAGACTTTAGAACAAAGATTATCAAACAACTGCAGCTGGATCAATGTCCTGAAATCTAGAAATATGATTGTGTATTGAAAGCAGGTGTTTTTGCTTGCGGGGAGAAAACGCAAAAAGAGCACAACCTCCAACTACTTGATCTCTACTGACCCCACTGACCTCTCTCGAGGGGGTGAAAACTTCATCGGGAAATTAAGGTAAATTCCATGTGTTTGCATTGTACCTGCAGATTTGACCGTATGCTGATTATTTCATTGGAATGTGTGTGTCATTTCAGGTCCAATCTGATGGGCACAAAATTCACAGTATTTGACAATGCACTTCATCCTGACCGAGCACTTCCTGACATGTCAAATGCACGGCAGGAACTAGCAGCCATCATCTATGTACGATCATATCCTATCCACCGACCTTGAAATGAGAATAATTTGGATTAGTCATACTATATAATGCTTGTATATGATGAGAACTTACTCCTGCTGTTTTCCAGGAAACCAATGTGCTTGGGATGAAGGGTCCAAGGCGGATGACTGTCATTATCCCTGGTATGGACAAAGATGGGGAGCGAGTCCCCATAAGACCACGCAGCGTAAGCAAGAAACCCCAGAAAATCTGTTTGCATGTCATGATTGTCATTCATTCATTTTCTGAACCGCTTCATCCTAATTAAGGTCACGGGGACGCTGGCGTCCATCTCAGCCGACTCTGAGGGAGGGCAGAGTACACCCTGATCAGCTCTCCAGGCCATCGCAGAGCGGAAACACTGCGCTTATGTCATGATTGTTTTACTTTGTTTTCTACTGCCCCCTACTGTTTGTAATCTACACATTCATTCAGTTCAATCCTACTACGGTGGATGGAGCCTGTCTCAGCCGACTTTGATTTAAGCATAGTACACCTTCAACAGATTGGTAGTTCACTGCAGGGTCAAAACACTCACAACCAGTCTGACTCGCACATTGTGGTAATTTGGAATCAGCTTAATGTGCATGTCTTTGGATGGTGAGAGGAAACCAGAGTACCAAGAGGAAACTCACACAAGCACAGGGAGAACCCCATACAAAAACACCCACCATGAATCTGGGCCTCGAACCCAGGACCTTTTTGCTGTGAGACAGACATGCTTACTATTATGCCACCATGCCTAACCCACACATCACTGCTACAAGGCAATATATTAAGCATCACATTATAGTCATCTTCATCATCATCATCATCATCATCATCATCATCCGCTTAATCCGAGATCGAGTCGTGGGGGCATAAATAAATATAAAATAATATTGACTGTAATTAATTTGATTAATCTTTTCCAAAGTGACGGAAAAAAAAGAAAAAAAAAAAGGAAGGATTATTTCCTCATATTAGACGTAGTGCATGGTGGCACAGTGGTGTAATGTTTAGTTGCATCTCAAAGCAAGAAGGTCATGGGTTTGAGTCCCAGGCCGTGGTATTTCTGTGTGCTTGTTCTCGGTGTGCTTACATACCATCCCACTGAGTATCCTGGTTTCCTTCCACAGTCCAATGACATGTACTTTCGGCTAATTGGCTGTTCCAGATCACTCCTAGGTGTGAGTGTAAGAATGAATGGTTGTGTTTATATTGGCCCTGCAATGGTCTGGTGAGCCTGGTAATATTTTGCAGTTGAGAAAATGAGTGATTTTATGATTACCTAAACTTTTAACTTATTATCTGCTTTACAGGAAAATGATGGGCTTCTGGTTCGACATCAAAACAGGAACATGGAGAATCTGATAGAGCTTCGTAACAAGACACCTGTGTGGAACGAAGAGACATCGTCTCATGTGCTCAACTTTAACGGCAGAGTCACACAAGCATCTGTCAAAAACTTCCAGATTGTTCATAACAAAGACTGTAAGCATAACTCGTATAATAATAATACAGTCGGCCCTCCACTTACGAAATGAATCCGTTCCAGTGCCTTTTTCGTAATCTGGACTTTTCGTAAGTAGAAGTACATTTTACATGTAAAACGTGTGATTCGTTCCAAGGCTCCCAATACTACCCCATAAACCCTTTAAAAATGATCAAAGTCCACCAATTTTGGATGAAATATGTGTTAAAAGTAAAAGAAAATTATTTACCTTTTTTTTTAAATCTCTCAAACCACCCATGCGACGCTTTAAAGTCCCGGGGTTGCTGGTCCAAAGAACCATTGCCCCCACCCCACCCTCCTTCACGAGGTCACTAAATATGGCGATTTCTTTTTCTGAAATTATTGCCTGCGTCACTGTATCTCCGGCAATTTCTTTCTCCTTTATCCAAAGGAGTAACAGTCTCTCCATCTCATCGTTCAGTGACGACCTCTTTTTCAGTATCACAGAAAGACCCTTCGAAGGGGTCGTCACTTTTAAGGTCTCCGTCTGCTTCAGTATCATTCCGATGGTAGACGGGTTTTGGCCATACTCCTTTGCGATTTCACTCAAGCGCATCCCACTTTTGTATTTTTTTATTATCTCCTGCTTCACTACGATTGATAACAGAGCCCTCTTCTTCTTCTTTTCGGTGTCACCAGAAATCACTTTCTTGGGGCCCATGATGAATAACGAAATGTAACGCTGCAATGATCACTCTCAAAAAAACTCACGAGCCAACAGTCCTGTTCAACTCTCCTTCACACGTGTGACAAATAGGAGGTATGGGAGGCCAGCGGGGCGGGATGTTGGGAGATAGCCAATGGGAGGGAGCTGCGTCATCCCTCCTAGCCAATGGGAGGCCAGCGGGGCGGGATGTTGGGATAGAGTCGATGAAGAGCAACTCGTGCATTGTTTGAATTTTTGAATGGCGCGTTTGGTGCTTTTTGTAAGAAGAAGTTGTTTCGTATACAGAGGACAAAACTTTAGGAAAATGATTTTCGTAACCTGGATTTGTCATGTTCAGAGGTTTTCGTAAGAAGAGGGCTGACTGTAATAATAATAATAATAATAATAATAATAATTAATCTGTAATTCTAGAGTTCTAGTTAGGACTATAGGCGTCTCTGTTCACCAGAGAGACTGTATGGGGGCAATCTGAATCGAGCCTGGGGACAATCAATGCCATCCAATTAACCTAATGTACATGTCTTGGACCGTGGGAGGAAACCAGAGTACCTGGAGGAAACCCGTGCAGACAAGAAGAAAAAATTAAAATTCCACACAGAAACACCCAAGCCAAGTTTGGGACTCGAACCTTCAACCTTCTAAACATAACTCATGCCTTTGATCAATTTCTTCTTCATCAAATTAGCTCTCATGACCTACCGGTGAACAACTATTTTGATCAAAGTTATGTAAGCGGAAAATTTGTTATATGTATAAAAAAAAAATGTGTTGGGGGTGGTGGTGGTTGTGAGCCAGAAAATGATTCTATGGCATGACAGTTTGCTGTCGATTAATATAATGTGGTTAAAAGTAAAAAAATGTATGTCATGTGATTTCAGTGGACTACATAGTGATGCAGTTTGGGAGAGTTGCGGATGATGCTTTCACCCTGGACTATAACTATCCTCTGTGTGCAGTGCAGGCCTTTGCTATCGCCCTTTCTAGCTTTGATGGCAAAATCGCCTGTGAATGACATCCCCACCCAAGAAGAACACAACTCACAGCTCCACATCTATATATCTCTCAGAACACTGAAAACCACTGATCCATGATAATAATGATGAACTGAATATACGAACACACCAATAAGTTGTTGTTCCACCTGTAGCCTTGCTTACACGTAATCATCATGCCATTGTTTCAACAAACTTCAGAAACATATCATTTGATTCCATTCAGTCTCAGGTTCATTTCTCACAGATATCTTGAATCGATGAGATAAAAACTGAAGCCCTCCATAAAGTCTTCTCCAACATATCCTGGAAACTTTCAATAGGGTTAAAGTACGGACTCTGGGGTGCCAATACATGTGTGAAAACTGATTTCTCATGCTCCCTGAACCTCTCTTTCAGTATTTGAGTCCCTGTTTTATATCCGTGCAATCAGGGAAGAAAAAAAAGTGTATTGATGTGATAACCTGCTCGTTTAGTACATTCAGATCATCAGCGGCTTCATTTTATCGCCACATTAATGTTGCTGAGCCTCGACCGACCAACTGGAGCAAAAGTGCCATTGAGATTGCATTCTGTGATCAAGGCTAAAGGCTCTTCAGGAAAATAGGAAACGGTAAAGTCCTTTGGGCTTTTTACACCCGAGCTTATCAGGCCGGTGCTCATCCCCGGTTTCCGTAGCGTGAAGCGACCAGGAGTACAACTCCCCCTGGATGGGACACTAGTCCATCGCAGGTTACCTTCCCAGTATATTTTACTGGTACCCATTTGTACTGCTGTGTGAACAGAGGCACATCGATGGTTGACACCTCTTAGCACAGTGAGGGTCGAACTGGGATTTGAACACACAACCTCCTCATCATGAGTTCAGCACCCTAACCACTATGCCACCGGCCTCTTTTCAGCAAAATATTATCGTGAAACTTTAAGTTTAGATAAAAAGCATAATACAGCACGTCCTCAAATGCATCAGGTAACTGCATGCTGTGATTAATTCAGCCATCCAATCATTTATAAAGAATTTCCATTATTCAGAGAATTCAGAATTATTATGAATATTTTATCTACACGTGTTTTATGATTTATTGTTAAATATTGATAAAACTTGTTTTTGATATTATTCTCATTACTTATGTTGGGTATTTTTGTTTTGTTTTGTTTTGTTTTGTTTTGGTTTTTTTTGCACATTTTCCAATAGATGTCACTGTATCCATATTTTAGGACTAAACTTATTCTTAGTATTCGTGGCCTTTTTAGGTTTTATTAGATTACAGTATTGTTATAAATAAAAATAAAAAATATATATAATAATAATGTATTATTAGTCACATTCTTTGATTCATTTTGGGGTTCACTGCTTGATCTTATTTAGGATCGCAGGAAGGCTGGTGCATAGCTCAGCAGACTCTGGGTGAGGGTGGGGTAAACTCTGGACAGCTCACCAGCCCATCGCAGGGCCAACTCTTACAGAACCATTCACAATCCCACTCACACCTAGGAGTGATTTGGAACAGCCAGTTAACCTACTCTGCATGTTTTTTGACTGTGGGAGGAAACCGGAGTATCTACAGGAAAGCCATGCAAGCACGGGGAGAACATGCAAACTCTACATAGGAACGCTCAAGCTGGGACTCGAACCAGTACACCATTGTGCCGCCCATTAATAATAATAATAATAATAATAATAATATTAATAATAACATGGTATTGTTTTCCTTTTTTAAAAATGTGCAATTCGGGTATGGCGTCACGGTGGCATAGGGATTAGTTTGTCTACCTTTCTGCAAGAAGGTCCTAGTTTGGTGTCAGGTTCTTCAGCTTCCTTCAAAAGTCCAAAGACAAGCACATTACTTTAATTGGCTGTTACATATCACCCCAAGGTGTAAGTGAGAGGCTGCGTGTTGCCCTGCAATGGCCTGTCAAACTATTCAGTGTGTACACCTTCCCCTAGAGTGGGCTGTGATAGGCTTCAGCCTCCCTTTGACCCTTTTAAGATTATGTGAATGAGTAATTTGGGAAAGTGGATTATGTGTTCAAACTGATCATGGGTCAATATCATAGTCTTATTCAATAAAGATGATTCTTCTTGTTATGTTCTACAAGCAGTTTGGATGATGCAGCTTCCTGTTAAACATGTGGAATACCGGAAAAAATGGGGGAAATAATGATTCTAGTTTGAAATGTGTTCAGGTAACAGATTTGAGCGCCGACTTGAGTCAAGGGAAAATATACAGGCAAAAACTGCCATTTGCTACCAGTTGTATTTGTTTTTAAAAAATTTGAGATGGGTTTTTGTGACAAACACTTTATAAACATTTAAAATACTTTTATATGCAGTCATCGTTTGAAATTGTAATCTCAGTGTAGTAAATAAAAAAAAAAAAAATTTAAAAAAAAAAGGCCACCAGAAGGCCAGAAAACCTCATCTAACTTTAGCCTCCAAAATGGTTTTCATGAGGAACAGTATTTATTTAAAGATGTGTTTTATTTTCTATTGTGTTCTATTATCAGTTCATTTTGGATAAAAACTGCCTTGCTCATGAGAGTGGTTCCTCTTATTCTCCTGTTTTACATCTTGTTTTGGTTCTGTGTTTGTGTACAATAGCCATAACAATACCATGTGGCCAGAGGAGCACCTTTGTGTATTTACGGTAACTTGGCAGTGTAGCACCGATTCTTTGAAGGTTGAGAAGTCCAAGGTCATGTGTTTAAAAAAAAGAAAGAAAGTGTACGATTATACAGAAATAAAAATATGTCGATGTTTAAAAATATATTGGGATCCAGTGCAGACGTCTTTAACACTCATATACAGGAGTAAGCAAATGGTTTCAGAAAGGCATTGTGGGAAATTCCATTTTGTATTTATCGAACACCACTTGCACGGCATGACTGCATGGTGGTTAGCATGGCCGTCTCACAGTAAGAAGGTCCTTGGCTCGATTCCTCGGCTCAGACAGTTTTGTTTTGGGTTTGAATGGTCTCCCCATCCTTGCATGGGTTTCCTTTGATCACCATTAGGCACATTAGGCTGAGTGGCTGTTCCAAATTTCCGATATAAAATAGTTCACAACCTCTGGAGTGTTACGCTGGTTTCCCAGATTTGCATATTTGGGAACATTTTTTCATTAATATCAATGTGATAGTTTATTCCACTTGATCTGAATGTTCCAAACTTGTTAAGGTGTAGGTTTCAATCTCAGCCAACAGACGGAGCTGTAAGTTTCTACAAGGGTGTGAGGAGAACTTGTGAAGCAGCTTACAAAAAAAAGGAGAAGAAGGAGAAGAAGAAGAAGAAGAAATACATTCTTTTTTTTCCGGCGCACTTCCAGAGCATTACATCACTGACTTTAACTGCTCTGCTCTCTTGAGACAAAGTGGCAAACCGTGAGGAACTTTTGGTTCTTGTTCATGACTGTGGAATGCTGACAAAATTCTCGGTGAATTCCTGGACAAGTTTGTCCTTCTAGGGTTTGGGAGCTGCTCACATTGTTGCTTTTCATTCAGGACTTCATTGAGCTTCTGTTCAAATTCACCGTGTGGTTCTCACTGGACCAGTTCATGGTTTATATCTATATAGGTAAAGTCTGGGCACTGGTGGCCGAGTGGTATTGGGCGCTGGATTGATGGCTCAATGATCCTAAGGTTGGGGGTTTGAGTCCCACTCTCCACGAGGTTGTCACTGTCCCCCCCAGTGCAGCTAACTGGGTTATCGAAGCCAGCCATGTCTCTCACTGTCTGTGGTGTGAAGTTCATGTAAAAGAACCATTGCTGACTTTTCACAAGAGGAGCTGCAAAGCCGTCAGCGTGTTTCTGCCCCTTGCGAAAGGATTGTGTCAGGAAGGGCAGCCGATGTACAAACCTATGCCAAATCAAACATGCGATGACTCGATGTGGCCACCCCTGAGAATAAGGGAACAGCTGAAGGGAAAAGAAGAAGATATATAGGTAAAGTCTGTTGGGCTTTTTACACCCGAGCCATGGCGACTCATCAGGCCGGTGCTGATCCGCGGTTTCAACATCATGAAGTGACTAGGACTTCATCTCCTCCTGGATGGGACACTAGTCCATCGCAACTTCCCTTCCCAGTATATTTTTAATGGTACCCATTTAGACTGCTGGGTGAACAGAGGCACACTTGTGTTTAAAATCTTGTCCAGGGGTCTTAGCACAGTGAGGGTCTAGCTGGGATTTGAACACACAACCTCCCAATCATGAGCACAGCATCCTAACCACTACACCACCGGCCTCATATATATATATATATATATATATATATATATATATATATATATATATATATATATATATATATATGAATATGAGGCATGTATGTATATATATATATATATATATATATATATATATATATATATATATATATATATATATATATATATATATATATCCCCTTCCTCTAGGCCTTCTGCCTGGTAGTTCCAGCAACCTCAGCATCCTACTACCAATATATTCACTATCCCTCTTCTGTACATGTCCAAACCATCTCAATCTAGCCTCTCTGACTTTGTCTCCAAAACGTCTTACATGTGCTGTCCCTCTGATGTCCTCATTCCTAATCCTATCCATCCTCGTTACTCCCAAGGAACCTCAACATTTTCATCTCTGCTACCTCCAGCTCTGCCTCCTGTCTTTTCCCCAGGGCCACTGTTTCTAAACCATACAACATCGCTGGCCTCATCACCATCTTCTACACTTTTCCCTTCATTCTTGCCGATACTCTCCTATCGCACATCACACCGGACACTTTTCTCCAACCATTCCAACCTGCCTGGACATGCTTCTTCACCTCTTTTCCACACTCTCCATATATATATATATATATATATATATATGTATATATATATATATATATATATATATATATATATATATATATATATATATATTTTTTTTTTTTTTTTCAATTATGGTTTTCAACCCAGAACTCCAGATGTTTTTATTCTGAAGTTTGAACTTGTTTTATTTGTTGCGATGTATGTCTGATGTTTTGACCTTTTTTGTTTATTGATTAAATAATTTGTTTATTTAGTGAGCTCACTTTTTGAATCAAAAGTAACATGCTACAAAACTTTTCACTGCATCTAAGGAAACATTTACTGTACATTCCCAGTCCAGTGCATGTTTTTTTTCTCGAATTTTGGGGAGGGGTTTGTGGGAAATAACCGCCTCTAAAGTTGTTGATTGACGCCCCACAAGGACTCCGCCCCCTTTCTAACCCCCCCCCCCCCTTTCATTTTTTTCCTCCACTAGTGAAGTGCGTGAATTTCATACCAAGCCCATTCCTTGCATTCCAGCTTTACTGTCAAACCAGGAGAAATATTACTGAAAACATCAAGCGACTGAAGAAGGGCAAAGCTGCTGAATTAATGGTATTTGGTGCTTGTGCTGTCCCGCTGGACTCGCTTTCCCATTGAAAGGTGAGTATTTGGGGATCTGCGCGTCCCCTTTGTCTCCGTGCGCTTTTCCTCGAGTTTTCGTGCCGCGCTCTCGAAGTCTTCAGATCTTTGTCATATTTTGCATTTTTCCCCGGAGCTCCCCGCACAGGGTGGGATGGTCAACAGATTTCCGAATGGATATGCTCTGTACAAACTCTCTCTCTCTCTCTCTCTGTTCAGTCTCTAGAAGTCTTGGAGTTTCCTGACAGCAGGGAAACTTTGAAGATCGCACCGATATAAATCTTTATTCCGTCGGTCCGGTTCATCGGTTCCGATCCGACCCGATACGACCCGATCCGACCCGATCCGATCCGACTCGATCCGTGTGCTCACGTGTCCTGGAGCGGCACAAAATGTTGTTGTTTTCCTGCAGAACGCTGAAACATGTGTGTTGCTTTATCTCAAGTCTTGTTGTAAGGATAAGAAAAGATTTGCCCCTCTTCCTTAGGACTGCCAAGGAGAAAACCAGCAGGGTGAGCCTTTGGGGGGACAGTCCTCTCCCAGCCATACTACTACATTTACGGGTAAGAGGCGTCTCGACGGTTTCTTTCCCTTTTTCCACTGTCTGTGCCACTTTAACTGCTTTATAAACACTCCCACAGTGTTACTTTATCAGCAAAGGCAGATGGAGTCAAAAAAGAAAAAAAAGAATCTCAGATTTACAGTTGAACTGATTTGAACTACAGTGTTGTGATCACAGCTGGTTAGTATCATGTTTACTTGCCCCATGTTGGGCATTTAAATACTCACTCACTCACTCACTCACTGGTTTCCCTCAACCACTTCATGCTACTAGGATCACAGTGAGACTGGAGCCCATCTCAGTCGACTCTGGTCGAGGGCAGAGTACACCCTGAACAGCTACACATGCAACCATTCACACTCAGGACTAGGGGCGGTTTGAGACAGCTAGTTAGCCTAATTTGTATCTCTTTGGACATGTGGGAGGAAACCAAAGTACCAAAATCAAGCTGTACTGATTAATTCCATTCGGGTCATGGGGAGGCTGGTGGTCATGGGGAGGCTGGTGCCTATGTCAGCTAACACATCCTGAATAGCTTGCCGGAGGTAGGCGTGCTGCTAACCTGTACTACAACAGATTATACTGACTGACTCCACTATTGATGATGATGATGATGATGATGGTGATGATGATGGTGATGGTGATAATAAACATAGTAGTATTAGTAATAATAATAATAATAATAATAATAATAATAATAATGTCGCCATTGGAATAACTATGAATGAGCTGAAAGTTTTGAACACTACAGATCACAGCCAAGCTTTTCCCCACATGTTCACTGAGTGTGTTTTTTGTTTTTTTTGGAAAATTTTTCATTTGGTCCTCAGTTATCAAACATGAAGGCATCTGCACTCTTTAATGAAAATGAAAATATATTTTTAATGTAAAATTTAAATTCTATCATTTATTTAACTGATCATAGCATGCACTGATATAAACATACTTCATAATATTCCAGTCATAATAAACATTGTGTGAAATGACCTAAATATCTTTTATAATTAGGAGTAGGAATGATGGAATGATTCATGAATGCAGGTAATCCTGAATCGAGAGGTTCTTGGTTCTGAGTCAGAAGAAGGAATGATCAGAAAATGGATTTTAAAAATCTGTCTTTAGTGTTTATATAAACGTTCTAAAAGCATTTTACATACATATCATACTGAAATACAACAACAGTGTAGTTAATGGATTTATGACTGGGCCAAGTATGTGGAGCTTAAAGCTCTATTTAAACTTGCAAATGGACAAAAGCTGTGAATTATACACTTTCCTACCAAGTTCTAATGTTTCTCATGACGGTTTTGGATGAAAATAATTGCCATGACCTGTTTTGGACTCTTATAATATGTTGGATTTGAGACGTGCAGTATGTTATACCGTATGTTCTTTCCTACTGACTTGAGACATATAGCAGTATTTCAGCAGTATTTCACTAGAGACCCCAAAGGTTCTTGTCTCAGTTTGTTGGTGTTTCCTGTATGAACAGATGAAAAGACAGCATGGTGCAGACAGACTGCTCAGGCACAGACAGTCTGGACCTTCCCGCCAATACAAAAACTGTCCTTTAAAGACGTACATGCCCGAGTGGATCAAAGAAACATAACTGGGATCATTGATTTATTAATTTAATTTCTTTATTTATTTAGACAGTGACCCTGGTTATTCGCAGGGGTTGTGTTCCGCCTCTTCCCGCGGATCCTGAAAATTCGCAAAATATTGATGCGGTTTTAAAAACCTATGTATGATGTTACAGATGCTTCTTAAACACGTTCGACAGACTGTAAGCACTTAGGCTCCTTATCAGAAGCTAGAGAAGATGCAGGGCGTTTGAGTGACATCATAGGGATTAAATAATCATTAAAAACACACGAAAAAAACGTGAATTCAGAATTCAAGCAATCACATTGATGACTTGTGCACGAAAGAGAAAAAAGACATGATTAAGAAAAACTTTTCAATTTTACTCTTATTTTTATTGCTGATAAAATGATAAAAAAAGGACATGAAGAGTACTGTAATAAAGTTTATCCTTTTGGTATCGTTTGTTAAACCTGCTACAGAACATAAAATCTCACGCACAAACACGAACTTGGGTACTGCACTGGAATAATAATTGAAAAAGATTTTAATACAACAGTTCAGAGAAAACCGTCATTTCTCAGGAGAAAGTCTTATTTCTTCAGAAGAGACATCCGGCGTTTTCTATCGCTTGGCCAGAGAAGACGCACAGCGTTTGAGTGGTATCATAGAGCTTAAACTGTTACGTTAACTTAACGTGCGCGAATGAGGAAAAGGGGGCGGGACATCAGCTCAACCAATCAGGAGAAAGGAGGACAGCCATTGGCTGAATTTGAATCACATGCCAGTTGCTCGGCAGTCAGCGAATACTCAAACCGTGGGTGAAAAACCGTGAATAGTCAAGGGCCTACTGTACCTTGAAGTAACTTCCGGGTTTGCTGATAATTCGCGAGTATGCGAAGCCGCGAGCGCTGAACCGCAAATGGGCAAGGGCTTACTGTAATTGATAGCATGTAAGAAATCAACATATCATTATTAAGTGATTACATTTATTTGTGGTGGGTTGCTGTAATTATAAGCTTGCTTCACTGACCTCCGTAATTGAGCAGATTTAACGTAAAGTTTAAATAACGTTCTGTGATTCATATCGGTTTTGATTTTTTGCATTAATTAACACAGAGGGCGTTGAAATTTTGGCCGATTTTAATAATATCTTGTTTTCGAATGTTTTTAAAGCGTTTGAACCCGACTTATGACAGATCTCTGACTATATCGTTTTTCATTTTACTCATCTTTTTCCTTTCCTTAAACCGATACTGATCTCTCTGTTGAGTTTAACAGTGTAAGCCACTGGCGGATTTGCTAAAGGAACAGAATGCTGTGATTCAGGTTCCTTCTACATGGTTCAGCCCAGACTGCCTGTTCTGGTTAGGCTGCATACTTAAATGTGTCTTATAATTTACTGAAAACGTTTCTGGCTCTTAAGAGGTCGAAGCCCAGGTTAACCTGCAAGTTACTAAGCCGGTAGAACTGGAAACGTATTTTCTGTAGACATTGGGAGACCTCGTCTTACAAGTAGGAGCCAAAATGGTGTATGATGGGAAAATGTCCACCGTGAGAAGAATCATGTTGCAGGTTACATATTACAGATAACTGCAGTTGAGGCAAGAATTTATTCACATGAATAAATTGAAATAAATGAAAAGGACAAGATGTGGTATGTATTTCTTTGAAGTTGTGCAGTGTGAGGTAGAGCGAGGACATACAATATATTACACAGCTTGGGTTTCCTTTAGCTGTGAGATAAATACTGTACGACAAACCACCGCAGTACGCACTTATTTCCAGATTTTTTTACAGAATGACATTTTTCGGTTATATGTTTGAGATATTTGTGTCAATAAGTCTTCCACTAACGGAATACAAGTGTTGGGACGATCGAGCCAGGACTCAAGCAATGGGCTCCCCAGTACCATGTCGAAAGGCACGCGACTATCAGCCTTGAGATCGCAGGCTCGAACGCTGCAACTTGGAGTCCATTGGAGGTCGTTCGTACAAAACGGGCGGACATCGTGTTCCCTCTGTGTGCGTAAGGCCGCCTCCAAATGCGCATGCGCAGCAGTTCATGAAGAGGCAGGTTGCAGCGTGCATGTGCATGCTTATAACTCTTCCTGGTTGATGATGCTCGTTTATGATAGAGAGGCAGCACTTGATGAGTGGGAATTGGACACAACTAAATAAGGGGGAGAAAAAAAGGGACAAATAAATAAATAAGTGTCAAGCAATTTATCGCTAAGAGCCATTTCTTGATTTATTGAGCGATGATTGCAACGTAAGCTGCTGTTTTTGAAAATATTTTTGTTTATCACAAAACAACAACATATGTTTACATCTTACTTTATTCACCGAGTTCACACAATCCTCGTAAAATTACAAACTAATGATCACAGGCAGAAACACGCTGACAACTGTGCAGCCACTCTGGACGAAAACCAGCAACGGTTCTTTAACCGCAAACAGTGAGAGACATGACTGGTCTCTGATACCCCAGTTAGGTGCACTGGGGGGGGGACAGCAGGGACAACACTTGATAGTGGGGTTGAATCGCTGACCTTGGGATCAGTAATCCAGCCCCTTACCACCTGAGCCACCATTGCCCAATAAGTGACTGAGTGCCAGAATGGTCCTTTCGTTGCTTATGACAGTGAAACCTCGATGGTTGAACGAGTCGAACAAATCGGAGTTCGATCAAAAAGTATGAAGATAAGCTGCCTTGATGTTGGAACGGAGCAGAGCCGAGTGTGTTGAGCGTTGCTCAGTATACAGTACTTTCAACAGCCAATGAGAGAGAGTCTCGTACTGCATTTTGTGTTTATTCATTACATTATGGCTGCTTTCACCCTTAACCCCGAGTCCTGAGAAAAGCAGCAGTGATTCTACTGGAATACAGAAAAGAGAAAAGTTGTGAGAACGTGATGAATCAACTGTGATCAAGAGACAGAGAAGGGAAAAATTGCCACGCCCCCTCAAAGCAATAACCCGCCCACATCTCTCCCTCCCCATGCATCCACATACAAGGACACACATAGTAACCAGAAAGGTAAACAAACACTGTACATAATTCGGTTAATTATTATGTTTTACTCTTTTAATTAATGTAGGTATTGTATATTAATATGTTTCATAAATACACCTCATTTTCAAAGTATGTACAGTACAACTGTACTGATGGAAGTAAACATTCATCTGAACACATTAATCCACTTTTAACTATTTCTTATGGAAATATCGTTTCACTCTTCGAACAAATCCGTAATCGACCATATCTTTGGAGCCAATTGTGTTCGACCACCGAGGTTCAACTGTATGTACAGTATGTGTATATACAGACAGTCCTTGCTTTACGTTTATTCGGCTTATGTTTTTTCGATTTTACGTTTGAACTGACTGTTAAAAAAAAATTTTGTAAGTCAAATTTTGAGTTTAGCGCGCTCTCCGTAGTACGAGACGTTCAAATGCTACTTACGCATGACGCTGCATTCATTGTTTACATGGCGGTGCCTTCATTGTTTACAAACGTCAGACTGAACGTGCCTTGCTTCTTCCCGGTTCACCGCGTGTTACCCTTGTGTTAAGACGTCGTCTCTGTGATCTTTGTGTTTACACTGTTTTGCGTATTTGTAACCCTAAGCAAATATGGTTGGTCAGAAGCATAAGCTCACTAGTGATAGTGGTCATCAGAATCAGTGGTAATAAGTGAATCTGATTAATATTTATTTATTTGAAATTATATTTGCTTGAATTTAGTTTATTTGAAATTAATGTTGATTTTATTTTACAATATTATGTTTATAATAATTGATTTAGGGGTGTTTTATGAGATACGGTAATGATATTTATGGATGTATAGTACAGTAACTAACAGGAACGTAACTAAAACGTAAGTTGAGGAGCGTCTGCATATGTATATATATATATATATATATATATATATATATATATATATATATATATATATATATATATATATATATATAAATTTTAAATTGCATTTAACCCACACACTCGAGCTGTGGGCTGCCACACACATTGGGTCTCTTGGAGAGCAGGTGGAGGCGAGGTGCCTTGGGCACTTCAGCCTTGAAGGAGGAGAGAGAGAGAGAGAGAGAGAGAGAGAGAGAGAGAGAGAAGGTGCAGCTCACTCCCTAATACTCCACATTTTCCTGCTGGTTCAGAAATCGAACCATCAGCTTTTTGGTCTCAAAGCTGCTTCTCTAACCATCAGACTACGACTTCCCCTGCTTCACCCCACCGCTGATATTCGATCGAGCAAGTTGCACATCTCCATTTCCCTGCACTATGGCTTATGCTTGTAAATTGAAATTATTTCTTTATCATCACATTTCTTTAAGTTGCTTTCACATGGGCACTTGTGCCGGAACATTTGCTCCCAGAACGAGTTAAAACAATCACGCCCAGCCTCCTGTGTAAAAATGATTTGTTCCAGAACAACTTGATACCGGTCAGCACAACTTGCTGGACTTTTTAACGTGGACTCTGTGTTCTGGGAGGAGAATTTACACGTGCACAGTAGCATCCATCAGGGCTTGTTTCGCTGGCTTTTGTTCGATACTTCTGGCTCTTCAGCAGGTTAACATGTACAGCATTTGGCAGACGCTCTTATCCAAAGCAACTTAGAATTATTTGCTGAAGGGCCCAACAGTAGTGACGGTGGGGATTGAACCGTTGACCTTCGGATCAGCAGTCAGCGCCTGTTTACTTGCGTCTTGTCCGTCTAGCGTCCTGCTTGCCACAGATGTGAGAGTGGCATAAAAGTTGGTACAGCTCGCTCTGGCACAAGTTGGTGTGGAGTAACGTATTCTTCGTGCCTATGGAACAGCAGCTTCGGTTACCGATGTTTGCATCCAGAACATTCAATCAAAGCGACCTATAAAAACCCGCTCGGGGTTAATGATGCTCACTGAGGGAACTAAATTCAATCATCATTAATCCTGACCGGGCTTTGTACGTCTTACCTAAAGAACTAGGTAGACTTCGTAGACGTTCAAAAAGGGTTAACTGTCTGTACACAGGAACAAACATTCGGACAAGTCACAGAAATGTTGGTGGCCGGCGTGGGTCTTAACTGGTGACTTCAGGTGTTCGTGTTAGGTTTGAATGATGCTTTAAGGTGTGTTTGTGTTGGAGTGTGATCTCTGGATGCAGTATGAAATGCTCACTCATTTAGCACACACTTAATCCTACGAGGGTTGCAGGGAAGCTGGAGCCTATCTCAATCAACACTGGGCGAAGGCGGGGTACACCCTGAACAGCTTGCAGGGAATATAAAACAGGAGGCTTAAAAACTTAAAAACCTCGAGTAACAGAGTGTGTCATTTTTCAAACTAAGAAAATCAATAAATAATAATAATAATATAATAATAATAATAATAATAATAAAAGACAATGAACGCTCCACAGGATTCTGGAGGGGGATTTTGCCCAATCTGTCCACATGTGCTTTGTGGATTTGGAGAAGGCTTTCGACCGTGTCCCTCGAACGATCTTGTGGGGCGTGCTCCGAGAGTACGGCGTTCCGGACCCATTGCTACAAGCTATTCGGTCGCTGTATCACCGAGCCAGAGTTTGGTCCGTATTAATAACAGCAGGTCGAATTTCTTTCCGGTGGGAGTTGGAGTCCGCCAAGGCTGTCCTTTGTCACCAATTCTGTTCATAATTTTTATGGACAGAATTTCTAGGCGCAGTCGAGGCGATGAGGGGTTCCGGTTTGGTGGCCATCGGATCTCGTCTCTGCTTTTTGTGGATGATGTTGTCCTTTTGG
>CM045741.1:45312515-45325015 GCA_024760905.1 Plotosus lineatus
AGCAACACTAATGTGGCAATAAAATGAAGCAGCTGAATGTAGTGAATGTGCAGCTTATCACTTCAATAGACTTTTTCTTCCATGATGAAACAGATATAAAATGGGAGTCAGATGATAAAAGAGAAGTTCAGGGAGCATGAGGAATGATTTTCACATATATATTGACACCCCAGTGTCCCGACCTTAACCATATTGAAAGCTTTCAAGATGTGCTGGAGAAGACTTTACAGAGGGGTTCAGTTTTCATTCATTCATTCATTTTTTTGTAACCGCTTAATCCTAATTAGGGGCACGGGAATGCTCGTGCCCATCTCAGCTGATTCTGGGCGAGGACAGAGTACACCCTGGACAGCTTGCCAGACTAAATACACTGACGGCCATGTAGCCTACTCTCGTCAAAAGAGTATGTTAAAGAATGGTTCTTTTACATGAACCTCTCACCATAGATGACGACATAGTCGATAGTGATAGTGAGAGACATGGCCGGCCTTTGATAGCCCAGTTAGCTGCACTAGGGGGCGACAGTGACAACCTGTTGAGGGTGGGGCTTGAACTCCCAACCTTAGGATCAGTGATGTAGCACCTTTACCACCAGGCCACCACTGCCCGGCGGGTTCAGTTTTTCCGTCATCAATTCAAGACTTTGGTAAGAAATGAACCAAGCCTGGATGGAAATACAGTGGTACCTCAATTTACAAAATTAATCAGTTCCGGAAGTGGTTTCGTAACCTGGATTTTTCGTAAATTGAGCCGCATTTTACATGTAAAACATGTGATTCGTTCCAAGGCCCCCAAATACTACACCCTAAACCCTTTAAAAATGATAAAAGTATAACTTTTCAGGCCTCCTTCTGCTTCAATATCGTACCGATGGTAGACGGGTTTCGCCATGTTCCTTTGCGATATCACTCAACTGCATGCCACGAGCACGTTTCTTCTTTTCACTCGCACCGGGAATCACACGGGTTGTGTGTGTGTGTGTGTGTGTGTGTGTGTCTGTGTGTGTGTTGACTATGTGTTCTTTGCAGAGATATAATCTTACAAATGTTTATGCAAGGTTAAAAGGCTGAGCCAAAAAATAAAGTTGCAATGAGCACACTCAAAAAACTCATGAAACAACAGTAACTCTGTCCTTTACACAAAAAGCATTATGGGTATTATGGTGATGCAGCTCCATAATAGCCAATGGGAGGGAGCTGCATCATCCCTCCTAGCCAATGGGAGGCCAGCAGGGCGGGATGTTGGGAGATCAACATTGGAGAGCATATTGGGAGAGCAACTCGCGCATTGTTTGAATTTTTGAGATGGCGCTTTCGTAACGTGAATTTGTTTTGTATCCAGAGACGGAACTTTTAGGTAAATGTGTTTCTTAACCTGGACTTTTCGTTTGTTGGGGCTTTCGTAATTTGAGGTTCCACTGTAAATGTTATTTTACTTAAGTTTGTTGAAACAATGGCATAATGATCACGAGCTGTAGGCAAGGCGACAGACGGAAAAAAAAAAAAAAACTTGTTCTTTTTTTTTTTTTTTGGGCCAGACAGTGCATATTCATGGCATGATTTCGGTAAGTAGTCGGCCACAGTGCTCAAACATGAGACGTCAATTCACTTCAAGGAAGGAAAAGCTTATGTGTCAAAGAAGGACATGGTGTGTGTGTGTGTGTGTGTGTGTGTGTGTGTGTGTGTGTGTGTGTGTGTGTGTGTGTGTGTTAACTCGGGTTCTGTCCCAAAAAATACTTAGGTTTGGTGATGGGGTCTCAAACACACACCCTGATGTCTGTCTCCAGCCTAGTTTGTTTATTTCATGCACTTGGATGACTTCTTTGTAAGATGAAGTCCTTTTTATGTGACATCAGATCAACTGGTATCCCATTAACTCCACATACGAAGTATTTATTATACGGCAGTAATGTGGAATTAAGGATTTAAGCCTAGTAGTACAATTGCCTACTTGCTGAGTTTTATTTCAGTGTAGGATTCTGGGAATTCGGTGTGTGTTTTGAGGTGTGTGTGGAGAGGAGGGAAGCGCTAGCCTCAGCCCATGTCTTTATCTGTAATCCGACCTGGAAAAGCAGCTGCTGCTACACTTGTCGAGCCCTGTTGTTCTCTCTCTCTCTCTCTCTCTCTCTCTCTCTCTCTCTCTCTCTCTCTCGCTCACTCTGTCTCTCTCTCTCTCACTCTCACTTACTCTGTCTCTCTCTCTCTCTCTCTCTCTCTCTCTCTCTCTCTCTCTCTCTCTCTCTCCTTTGCTTGTGTGTGTTTATTTGTGCACATTTGGTCATGAATTGATAATTTAAAAATTTTTTAACTTGTTTTTTTTTTTTTAAAAAAAGGTGTTCTCTGGGCTAACACGGAGCCGAACTCTCTCTCGGGCGTGTGTGTGGCCTATCTGTAACAGTTCCTTAAAATAAATTCTGTTCTATGACTTCTGACAAGGAAAAGTAGGGTATTCTCCGAGGCCGCTCTTTCACAAATCTTACATCGCATCTCTCAAGAACTTTCACATAAGTCAGCGGTGAGTCTTTCATCTAATATCTCGGTGCTTTGCACCCACACATACATGTCCACTCCCCATCCCCCCTCATCTTTTTCCCCAGACAGTCCAGTCTTGGCTCGTTGTGATTTGAATCAGCGTTAAACTTGGCCCAGATGATTGAAAATGATTCCCACTCTCCCATAACTCGCGTCCTCTCTTTGAGGTTTACCGTCAACATCGTGAGTTAAAGAGCAGAGCAGATTGAAACAATAAATAAATATATAAAATGCGCATGTTAGCGTTGTTAGCTCATCTTATAACGACCGAAGTATACTGTGTAACGAACGCGATTCTGCAGATCATACTTTTCTCAAGTGTTTTCCCGCCAGAAAAGTGGCCCATCAGGGAAAACTAGTTCGCAGATGGGCCGTGAGCTCACTCGATGAGTGGAATCATCTGTTTGCACTGGAAAGTCCCCTCAGTCTGTCAACAGTTTGAGGACTCCCTGAAATTCATATGACTCATTGAGAGACACAAAAAAAAGACCAAACTGAAGACCCCTGAAGCTCGATCTTACTCACGTTGCTTCAGAAATGTGAAATGGTTTAATGTTGTCTTTCCAGTGATGACTCTTTCAGGTTTTTTTTTTTTTTTTTACAGTATGTGTTCTTTAGGTAGCATGGTTGCTATCGGATAGCTACCGAGTTTCTTCTCGTTCTTTGTCTGTATTGCGGGAAAGTTAAAAGCATCACGGACACTTCATTAACCTCAATGCTTCCTTTTAAGCCCAGATGAAATCCGTGTGAATCTTTAACAGTGTGTCTCGCTGTGCGAGTCATTCACATTTCATCTCCTTTGAGGGTCAGACATTAAACTCCCAGCTGAGTCTCCACTGGAAACCATTCCCGTCATTCCCACTATTCCGTGAAAGGATCTGTGATTCAGGGTTTCCCAATCTGGACTCTTGCTTAAGATTTTTTCACCTACATTTCAGCTCACACCATCTCAAACACAGGGAATAGGACGCTGGTTACAGCATCTGTCCGAGCATCCGCTATACCGCATGGCTGTATGTGAACGACGACAATATACAGAGGGATGGGACTCTGTATTCGCTGTACGTTCATCAATCCAGTATCAGTACTCCTGATGATTACAACCAAAGTTGTTTACACGACTGCATTTAAAAGAATGAGGATCCTGGAGAGAATTCTTTGGTGTTTGCTGTAGGCTCCTGTTACATATGGGGATTCTTCCGATTTATATACCCACCACAGCTCATACTGTGTATTAGTATCGGCCCCTCAGACCTGGTTGCATCTGTCTCCGAGGCTCCAATCAAGAGGCCATTGGGAAGTATTAGTGTCTCGCACTAGAGTCTCCAGGTCTGCAAACTGATGATTCTTCAGAACCAGAATAAAAACTCAGTGTTTCTAATCAAGTTTTTCGCAATCAAGTCTTAAGTTGCTTTGCGCTCAGGGTGGCTGGGTAAATATTCAAGTATCGGGACGTGAAATATCAGCCGGTTATAAAAATAAATAAACAAGGAGACCAAATCATAATGAGATGTAAATATAACCGTCTTGTTCTGAATCAGTGCATTATTGTACAGGGATCCCTCGCTGCTTCATGCTTCAGTTCATGCGGCTTCAGTGCATCGCATTTTTTTTTTTGTTTTTAATATTCATAGAATTAAAAAATATGGAAATTAAGGAAGAATAGGGGAAAAAGTTCATGAAAATGCTGCAAAACAAGGCCAATTATGCAAAAAAAAACCCCAAACAAACAAAAACAAAAAACAACCCAAAACCCCCCAACAAAACTACTTACATTTTTATGTGAGGTGCGCATCTGTGTGTGTGTGTGTGTGTGTGTGTGTGTGTGTGTGTGTGTGTGTGTGTATATTTATATCTTATCTTATGCATTATTTTTGAATGTTTAATTGTTATTATAATCATTTATAGTGTTGAATATGTATCTATTGATATTATATACATATATACATGTACGTATACATCAGTCAGGGGAGGTCGATCCTACTTTACAGAATTTGGCGGTCGCAGGGGGGATCTCTGTCCCGATTAACCGCAGAGAGCGAGGGATCCCTGTATTTGTATGTCCGAGGTGCAACTGTGGCGTAGTGGCTAGCAACTCCACCTAACGGCAAGAAGGTCCCGGGTTTGAGTCTCGGGCTCGGTGAGGATGTTTCTGTGTGGAGTTTACATGGTCTCCCTGTTCATGCATGGGTTTCCTCCAGGTATTCCGGTTTCCTTGCACAGTCTAAAGACATGCACATCAGACTTATTGACTGCTCAAATTGTCCAAGGTGTGAGTGCAAATGGTTGTGTGAGTGTTGGTCCTGTGACGGACAGGTAAGATTTTCAGGGCGAACTCCACCTTTGTTCAGTGTTGGTTGAGATAGGTTCCAACCTCCTCATGACTCTAGATAGAGTGTTTTAATAAATACCTGAATGATTTTTCATTAAAAAAAAAAAAGTATTAAAATGGCATTTTCAAGGCTAGGTTTTTAAATCATCAGATAGCGATAGGCACCCATCGGCCACTTTATTAGAAACATTTGTGTGGGTTTTAATTGCCTCCATAATGAACAGGAAGAGCAGAATAACCAGAAGAGTTTAGTATACAGGAAGGCCATTGTAACAAAAACAACATCGCTTTACAACTGTGGGGATTAAAAGCATGAGGTTCATTTGTGTGTGTATGTGTGTGTGTGTGTGTGTGTGTGTGTGTGTATAGTATATATATATATATATATATATATATATATATATATATATATATATATATATACATACACATACAGTAATACCTTGACTTATGAGTGTCCCGAGTAACGGATTTTCCATGATACGAGCTTCGATCCCACCAAAAATCTGCCCTATCCAACGAGCAATTTTTTGACTTACAAGCTCTGCTGGCTTTTCCGGGCTGATTACCTTGTATTCTTCCGCATGTATTCCTTCGCACTCTGAGAATGCCTTGTGCAGCGTTTCTCAATTATATTCTGTGATGCCCCCAATAGGAAGAAAAAAAAACATTTCATACCCCCCAAGCAACTATAAATAGTGTTTACTGCACTTCATATCGTTTGCTCAGTGCTTTTTCCCTACACCATAGAAAACACGGTGAGAGCGCCTGCTGTAAAGGATGCGCGATCACACTTAAGGCTGGTCCATTATGTTAAAAAAGCACGTTCCCCAGGGTCATACGCACCAATTAGTCTCGTTAAACAGTTAAAAATATCCCCAAAATAAAATAAATAAATAAAAAGTCAAAAAAAAAAATAGTAGTGTAAGTTAATGTTCAGTGCTATTCTTAAGTTCAGATGCACTTACTGTATTGTTTATTGCAGTATTATTATTAATGTGACTGTACATGTGTTATTTTTGTGAAATGTTTATTGTTACATGTTTATCTTTAATATATTACATCAAAAAATACATGTTTGTCAGGTTATGTGAGTTTGGGAGGGGGTTGGAACCATTCATTGGTTTTCTATTGTTTTCTATGGGAATTTTTGTTTCATCTAACAAACATTTTGATTTACAAGCTCACCCTCGGAAAAGATTAATTTCCTAAGTCAAGGTACCACTGTACACACACACACACACACACACACACACACACACACACACACACACACACACACACACATATACATATACATATATGTATTTGTTTGTGCATTTTGTGTTTGTGTTGTTGTCTTATATTTAAATTTGTTTGATCAGAAACGTTTAAGTGTGACAAATGTGCAAAAACATGAAGGGGCAAACAGTTTTGCTGTGTGTGTGTGTGTGTGTGTGTGTGTGTGTGTGTGTGTGTGTGTGTGTGTGTGTATCAAAGATGTACACTTAGGAATAGTGCCTCACTCATCTCACAGTACCCTTGGGTGTGTGTATGAAATAGGTGTACTTCAGAATTGTGCCTCACTCACTGGAACCTTGTGTGTGTGTGCATGTGTGCATGTGTGTGCACGCACGTCTGTGTGTTTGTGTGTGTGTGTGTAAAAGTGAACAATGTGCACTTTAGAAGAGTGCCTATCTCATAACTATGTGTGTGTGTGTGTGTGTGTGTGTGTGTGTGTGTGTGTGTGTGTGCGTGAGAGAGAGAGAGAAACAGAGCAAGAGAGTGTGTGTGTGTGTGTGTGTGTGTGTGTGTATGTGTGTGTGTGTGTGTGTGTGTGTGTGTGTGTGTGAGAGAGAGAGAGAAACAGAGCAAGAGAGTGTGTGTGTGTGTTTGTGTGTGTGTGTGTGTGTGTGTGTGTGTGTGTGTGTGTGTGTGTATTAAAGATGTGTAGAATAGTGGCTCTCTCACAGTAGCCATGTGTTTGTGCGGGTGTGTGAGGGAGAAAGTGAAAGGTGTGTGGTGTAGAATAGTGGCTGGCGTGCAGTACCCTTGCTGTACCATGTAAATCTACAGGTGTTTGAGCCGTGACGAGATGATGATGATGATGATGATGATGATGATCTGAGGATGGCAGCGGTGTTTTTGATGAGGTTTTTTCCTCCATCTTTAATTCTCAGTTGATAAATTTAGTAACATGTCATTTAGGCTAATGTTTCAAAATGCTACTTAACGTTGACGCCAGTGTGTCAGCTCCGTGCTTCAAAAACCTGTAAACGGACGGAGTGCTTTTTGATCTTCCTCATTCTTAGTCTTGGGCAGCAGTGTTTTTTGGGATTCTTAACTCTTTACAGAAAGAGCAGCTGCACTCGTCCCCTCATCCTCAGACACTCGCTTTCGCTTCACTGGGATTCTTCAGCACATCGGTGATTGGGCACTGCTGTAGTTCCCCTCTGTTTTCAGACCCCTAAAGCGGACACCTAAATTGGTCACTCCACTGTTTGCCTCCCCTTCTTTTACACCAACCCCCAGCCCACATCACACACACACACACACACACACACACACACACACACACACACACACACACACACAAGCGCGCACTCCTCCTTCCCTCTGTGTGTTCCCCTCCTCTCATCCCATGCTCTCCTTTCCTTATTTGGGCAGAGTGCTTGAGAGCATGGGGCGGGTGGGGTGGGGAAGAGGGCAGAGAGGGAGCTCTGTTGACGAGAGAGAGAGAGAGAGAGAGAGAGAGAGAGAGAGCTTGCTGTGATTCCTTAATAAGGAGATGTCTGGAATTTAAGCCCAACTCTCCAATAGAGCTGCCTCTCTTTCTACATGTATGCTTATCATCTCTCACACACACACACACACACACACACACACACACACACACACACACACGCTCAGTGACTAAAGATATGTATGTATTTACAATGATATCTGAGATTCGGCTCATATAGTTTATTAGTTTCCAGTTGCAGTGAGTTCATGGTACACATCCGTGGTGCTGTATGTTTGTTTTCTCGTGGTGTCTATCACCTTGGCGTTAATAATCCACCGTGTAAATTTCTATGAAACAGCATATTTTACCTCGGTGTACACTTTTCTTTGAGAACGCGGCACTTTTAAGTGCTCCAGTTCCAGTGGAGACCTATTTATGACCGTCCGTGTGTGTATTTGTGAAGCGGCCGAAAGGAAGCGCTTCGGTTCTGCCAGAAATCCGTCTGGATGTTTAGCCCTATCAGTCTGGAGGCTCCGGCACAAAGAGCACAGTTTTAGCTCAGGTTTTTCATCAGGCAAAGTTTTGGCCTTCAAAGGAGAACAAGTAAGCCTTTTTAAAACGCCCCCCACCCCGCAAGTCTCTGAACGCTCACACATCTGCTGTGCTTAATCGTTGCTGTTACACAGAGCTCATTTTTGCATCGCTTTGATCAACAGAAAATATTAGGCTCACGACCCATAATAAAGGCGATACGATCCGGGTCCCGTTTAATCCTTCACCTTGGCTTGACCTTTTCCCTTGAAGATAGCCAGTTCTGTGCGTGTCCGTGTAACATACCGCGACTTCTGTCTCACGCCAAATCGGACATCGGGTTAACGATCTGAACCTCTTATTATTATTATTATTATTATTATTATTATTATTATTTTATTTATTTTCTCCCCCCGTAGACCTTCTTATGCCTTGGAAGCAGCCTGCTGTGTCACTAATTAATCAGCACAACATTTCAGACCACATCATAGCCTGCGTTTGCAGTTAAACTGCCCCCTTTCCAGACGAGCTCTCGTTTTCTGGGTTGTTTTGCTCATTCACTCCGTCAGCCTGCCAAGCAAAGCTTATTCTTTCAGCGTGGCCGTAACCAGAGCACTTCAAGTATCCCCCCAGGAAGGTCACGTGCCGACTCAGCCGTATTTACCCAAGCTGTGTATTTTAGTCAACATCAGCAGAAAGTGAAATTAAAGAATGAATTATGTGGGTATAATAGTCACTCCTGGGACCCGAGTCTTCGGGAACAATACCACGCAAAGCGAAGCAGCCTGAAAAACACTTAAGATCTCTTAACCAGTTTCAGACGTTCTGACAGCCACATTGGACCACTCTCTCCTGACCGCAAGAATTCTTTCAGGCCTGGCCTGATTATTGAGACCTTTTTAAATTGGGTTTTTATATAATGACAGAACTTGGTTTGTCATTTGGAGGGGCGTTAGCGTTGAGGAAGTCGCAGGCAGGATTTGGCTCTTGTTACACACACACACAAGTTTTACGAGTAAATTCAAAATAAAATCTAATGACTGATAATTTGATGACTTTTGCAGTGCTTTGAATTGGACTCTTTTGGACTGAGAAACGGCGCTGCACTCGCAACCTAATGTTATTGATCTGCTAGTGAATTGACTCTTATTGATCAGTGTATATAGGGATCCCTCACTTTCCGCCGTTAATGGGGACCGAGGGACCCCCCCCCCCCCACACACACACACACACACACACACACCACCGATTTCCGTGAAGGTATAGGTACATGTATATGTGTATATAATATCAATAAATACATATTCAGCACTATAAATACTTATAATAACAATTAAACATTCAAAAATAATGCACAAGATGCAAATAAAATATAAATACACAAACATACAGATGCACACCTCACATAAAAATGTACGTAGTTTTGTTTGGGGGTTTTGGGTTGTTTTTTGTTTTGGTTTGGGGGTTTTTTTTGTTGCATAATTGGCCTTGTTTTGTTGCATTTTCCTTACATTTTTCCCTTATTCTTCCTTAATTTCCTTCTTTTTTAAATTTTTCGATGAATAGTTTTTGAAAAACCCGCGATGCACTGAAGCAACAGAAACTAAAGCATGAACTAGCGAGGGATCCCTGTATACTGTATGTAATATATGGCAATCTGTAATTTATGATCCCTTCCCTCCTCCTGTTTTGCAGTCCCAGAATAGTGTGTGGGCTCGTGGCAGGGCCCGATCAGAGCCGGCACCATTGCGTCAAACGAGTGGAGTGCGAACGGGAGCCCTCAGCAGGGGCTGGAAGATGGTGGCGATGAGCTTGATAAGACAGTGGACAGTGATGCGGAAGGTGTATGGAGCCCCGATATCGAGCAGAGTTTCCAGGAGGCACTCGCCATCTATCCACCCTGTGGCCGCCGCAAGATCATCCTGTCAGATGAGGGAAAGATGTACGGTACGTGAGCTTTAAGCTAGTTTTCAAAATTGATGGTTTTAGTACTATCAGGCTCACATCACACTACGATAAATATATTATATGCCACTGCATACTCTTATTGTACACATTTTTTGATTTAATTTGTGTTTAAAGTTGGACGAAACCCACACACGCACAGAGAGAGCATGTAGAAACTCAACACGGGGCTCCCGCGGAGATCGTACGTTCGAATCCACAGCCATCTGTAACCGGGAGCCTGTGGGAGCTAATTGGCTGAGGGATGGCATACATTCATGTGATTCGTTTCAAGGCCCCCAATACTACCCCCTAAACCCTTTAAAATTTATAAAAGCATACCTTTTAAGGTACTTACTTCGTGTTGACCATGTCTTCTTAGCAGAGTTATAATCTTACAAATGTTTATGCAAGGTTAAAAGCCTGAGCCAAAAAATAAAGTTGCCATGAGCACACTCAAAAAAACTCATGAAACAACAGTAACTCTGTCCTTTACACGAAAAACATCATGGGTATTATGGTGATATGGCTCCATAATAGCCAATGGGAGGGTGCTGCGTCATCCCTCCTAGTAAATGGGAGACCAGTGGGGTGGGATGTTGGGAGATAACCAATGGGAGGCCAGCGGGGCGGGATGTTGGGAGATAGCCAATGGGAGGCCAGCGGGGCGGGATGTTGGGAGATAGCCAATGGGAGGCCAGCGGGGCGGGATGTTGGGAGATAGCCAATGGGAGGCCAGCGGGGCGGGATGTTGGGAGATAGCCAATGGGAGGCCAGCGGGGCGGGATGTTGGGAGATAGCCAATGGAAGAGCAACTCATGTATTGCTTGAATTTTTTTCTTTAATTGACCATGACTTCTTAGCAGAGTTATAATCTTACAAATGTTTCTGCAAGGTTAAAAGCCTGAGCCAAAAAATAAAGTTGCAATGAGCACACTCGAAAAACTCATGAAACAAGCTGCTGCTCAAGGGAGCTGCGTCATCCCTTCTAGCCAATGGGAGGCCAGTGGGGCGGGATGTTGGGAGATAGCCAATGGAGAGCAACTCGTGCATTGTTTGAATGTCTGAATGGCGTGTTTGGCGCGTTTGAATTTTTGAGATGGTGCTTTTGTAATGTGAACTTGTTTTGTATCCAGAGACAAAAAATTTAGGAAAATGTTTTTCGTAACCTGGATTTTTCGTTTGCTGGGACTATCGTAAGGTGTGGTACCACTGTATTAATGACTTTTGCATTATTACGCCAATCCGAAACATTCTAGAGTTTCAATCAGTACCGAAAAGTGTCTGTAAATGAAGCAACATGCACAGTGGCGTAGTGGTTAGCACGTCCGCTTCACAGCAAGGGGGTCCTGGGTTCGAATCTTGGGCTTGACGAGGGTTTTTCTGTATGGAGGTTGTATGGGTTTCCTCTGGGCACCCTGGTTTCCTGCCACAGTCTAAAGACAAGCACACACAGGCTAATTGGCTGTTCCAGATTGCCCCTACCTATAAGTATGAATGGCTTTGTGTGTGTGTGCTGGCCCTGCAATTGTCTGGTGAACTGTTCAGGGTGCACTCTGCCTTCGCCCAGAGTCGGCTGAGATAGGCTCCAGCTTTGTCACGACTCGATATACACTCGAAATAAACAGCGAGGCTAATGAGAGAAAGAGGCTGGATTACTTCAAAGGCAAAAAGAATAAAACGTTAGAGTGAGTGTGAGGGAGTCGAAGTCTCCAGAATAAGTGTGGCATGTCGTGGAACATATTCACTTCCACTTGCTCACCGCTTTTCTCATCGAGACGGCGTAGACTGTACTGGAGGTGTTTATTTGTTTCCTTGTTTGTGTTTGTTCAGAACGAGAAGGTTATAACATGAACATTTTTAACTTTAATCTTTTATTGTTTACCTTTCCTGATAGGATTATTACTATTTTTATTTATTTATTTATTTTTTTTTAATTTATTTTCCCCCTTTACATTGCATAGTACGTACTTTATCGTCGAGATGTTGGTGTTTTTGTTTTTTTTGTTTTTTTTTAAACGTTCCCCTGTGTCATACACTCCGTTAATAGTCGGTTCGACTTCTTTTAGCGGAGCAAATACTTTGCATGCAACATTTTTGAGGGTTGTTCTCCTTTTTTTTTTTTTTTTTCTTTTCTTTAGTAATTATTCGTCGTCACCACTCGGTGATCCTGGGGTGAATCTGTCCATTACACATAAAGATTTGTTGGAATTAAAGAAACAGATTGTTAGTCATAAATGTGTGTTTGACGGTGTTTACAGTTGATTTTCGAGCATTACAGGGATTTGTACGTTTCAGATTGTGTGCGAGGGAATAATTGCTGGAGGGAAAACATTTGATTGGTGGTTTGTGGGTGTTTTGTAAAGAGTGAGAGTGAAAGAGTTTGTGTGTGTGTGTGTGTGTGTGTGTGTGTGTGTGTGTGTGTGTGTGTATGTATGTGTGTGTGTGTGTATGTATG
>CM045741.1:45330015-45415015 GCA_024760905.1 Plotosus lineatus
GCACATAAACGCGCGTTTGTGATTTCTGGTGCGAGTGAAAAGCGGAAGCGGGCTCGTGATATCGCAAAGGAATATGGCCAAACCCATCGACCATCTACCGGTATGATATTGAAGCGGAGGGAGGTCTTAAAAGGTATGTTTTTATAATTTTTAAAAGGTTTAGGGGTAGTATTGGGAGCCTTGGCACAAATCGCACGTTTTACATGTAAAATGCGGTTCAATTTACGAAAAATCCAGGTTAAGAAAAAGGCTCTGGAACGGATTAATTTCGTAAAGTGAGGTACCACTGTATTTGCATATGTACACGGCTGATAATTAAGAGTCCAACCAGCAGCCAGAGGGCAGTGGTGGCCTGGTGGTAAATGTGCTGGATCACTGATCCTAAGGTTGGGGGTTCAAGCCCCACTTGCCACAGGTCCCCACCAGTGCAGCTAACTGGGTTATCAAAGGCCGGCCATGTATCTCACTGTCTATGGTGTGAAGTTCATGTAAAAGAACCATTGCTGACTTTCGACAAGAGGAGCTGTGTAGCCGTCAGCATGTTTCTGCCCTGCGATGGCCTGGCGAGCCATCCATGGTGTACTCTGCCCTCGCCCGAAGTCGGCTGGGATGGGCGCCAGCCTCCCCTAGACCCTAATTAGGATTAAGTGGTTACAGAAAATGAACTGATCCAGCAGCCATTGCTTGCTCATCAAACATGTATGTACATTTCCATCTTCTCGTCTGGATCGTTTTATTACAAGACACAATAGTACAGGTCCTTCTCAAAAAATTAGCATATTGTGATAAAGTTCATTATTTTCTGTAATGTACTGATAAACATTAAAATTTCATATATTTTAGATTCATTACACACAACTGAAGTAGTTCAAGCCTTTTATTGTTTTAATATTGATTATTTTGGCAAAAAAGTAAAGAAAAACCAAAAATTCCTATCTCAAAAAATTAGCATATTTTATCCGACCAATAAAAAAGAGCTTTTAATCCAAAAAAAATCAACCTTCAAATAATTTTGTTCAGTTATGCACTCAATATTTGGTCAGGAATCCTTTTGCAGAAATGACTGCTTCAATGCGGGCGTGGCATGGAGCCAATCAGCCTGTGGCACTGCTGAGGTGTTACGGAGGCCCAGGATGCTTCGATAGCGGCCTTAAGCTCATCCACAGTGTTGGGTCTGGTGTCTCTCAACTTTCTCTTCACAATATCCCACAGATTCTCTATGGGCTTCAGGTCAGGAGAGTCGGCAGGCCAATTGAGCCCAGTAATACCATGGTCAGTAAACCATTTACCAGTGGTTTTGGCACTGTGAGCAGGTGCCAGGTCGTGCTGAAAAATGAAATCTTCATCTCCATAAAGCTTTTCAGCAGATGGAAGCATGAAGTGCTCCAAAATCTCCTGATAGCTAGCTGCATTGACCCCGCCCTTGATAAAACACAGTGGACCAACACCAGCAACTGACATGGCACCCCAGACCATCACTGACTGTGGGTACTTGACACTGGACTTCAGGCATTTTGGCATTTCCTTCTCCCCAGTCTTCCTCCAGACTCTGGCACCTTGATTTCCGAATGACATGCAAAATTTGCTTTCATCCGAAAAAAGTACTTTGGACCACTGAGCAACAGTCCAGTGCTGCTTCTCTGTAGCCCAGGTCAGCCGCTTCTGCCGCTGTTTCTGACCTGCTTCTACGCTTCTGACCAACCATATTTGCTTAGCGTTCCAAAAGTCTGCAAAACAGTGTAAACACAAAGATCATAGAGATGACGTCTTAACACAAGGGTAACACGCTATATAACTGATATATATAAAACGATATGTATATAACTGAACTGGGAAGAAGGAGGGGCATGTTCATTCTGTCGTTTGTAAACAATGGACGCAGCGTCATTATGTCAGTGTACTACGTAGGGACGCCTAAATTGAAAATTTGAGTTTTTGAGAAAAAAACAAAAACGTAAAATCGAAAAAACGTAAAACGGATGAACGTAAGTCGGGGAGCGTCTGGAGTTTTAATGGGAGATTTTGGGTTATTTTGTGTTGGTTTAGGGTTTTGTTTTGTTTTCTTTTGCATAATTGGCCTTGTTTTTGTGGTATTTTCCTTAACTTTTTCCCCTATTCTTCCTAATTTCCTTATTTTTTAATTCGCTGAATTTTTTTTTTTTTTTTTTAAACCGCGATGCACTGAAGCCGAATGAATTGAAGCGCGAAGTAGGGAGGAATCCCTGTATTCTGTTTCTGGATGATGTAATATTTTCATATTCTTACTGTGGTTCGAGATTACTATTTAACTGAAAGTAAGGTCTCCGCTGTGGACTGGAGGTCAGGTTTTCCTCATGAGTAATCTATTCACTTTGAACACTCTTGAATTGTGTGTTTATACAAAATGCAGACGGATTTGATCTGAAATGGGTCGTAAGATTTTCCACAAACTTGCGGAGTCCATGTCCGCACGAGAGAACACTGTCTTTAAAGGGAAACAGAGGGGAAAGGGCTCGATCCAAACGTTAACTGCATGTAAATATTTTTTACTTCAGTTGTTGTCTATAATATGGTGATTGAATTGAATCATTTATTACAAATTGCTGTTTTATTTAGTAAAGAATGTCACGTACAAGCATCTGCATTAGTGGTGTAAGAATTATGGGCCAGACTGATTATTTAAAAACACTATAGTAATTATTCCTGTATGTCTGGGTCTGGATCGAGTCTGTGCAAGCAGGCCTGGCCATCTGTCCATCGGGTTCACTCAATATACAGTGTTGAACATTACCATTTGATTTATGACTCGGTGATGTTTACATTTGTGGGGGTCACATTGGTTTTCATGGGAACTTTTGTTCTGATCACAGGTCTGTACTGCATTACACTGGGTCAGTAAATCTCAAGACCTTGTATTGTTTTTTTTGGGTTTTTTTATGTGCTACTGGTTACCCATGTCTCACAAGGTGCTTTTCTTGATTTTAATGGATTTTATAGTGACATCACTTAACGTCATATCAAGCCCCCACTTTAAATCTGCAGCCTTTTGGTAACTGAGAAACGTTCACTTTTTTTTTTTTTTTTTTTTTTTGCTGGTACTGTTAACAAAAGCCGATTCCCACGCAACCAGTGTTTGTTCCTGATTAAAGCCATCTCTTGCACTTTTGCACTTAAATATACTTAAAAAAAATAAAAAAAAAACCCAAGCATTCACCAGAACTTCTGACCTTCGCACTTGCTCTCACAATTTCTTTTGGCTGGTGAGCAGTCAGGACCCCCTGTGGCTGTCTCGAGTGCGTGCTCTTTTCCATAGCTGTAAATGCCTTCTCCGCTTACACTCAGTCATGTGAGGCCAAAGGCCCTGCCACTGAAGAAGTCCTCTCACGAGTGGGATGAGCTCAGCATTCCTAATTCCACCGCTGACGTGAGGCCAAAGGCATGCCGACTGCTTCTGCCCTGGTATTGCAGCCTGGGTCACAAATGTAGTCCTTACTGACTTTCAGGGCTATACAGAGGGTGAGAGCTGGTTTGCTTGAAGGCATCTAGTGGGTTTTCAGTTTATGTCTGAACCTGTGCTTCACTCTGGTAATTATACAGGGAACTGTGTTCTAGGTTGGCCAGGCTTGCTTTTCTTGTCTCTTCTTTCTTCTCGAGAGCTACTGCTGTATTTTAGAGGGTGACTCAGGGCGCACTTAACGTTGCCGCTCTGGTTCCGATATTAAGATCCTTGCTCTGTACCCTGGTTCAGGCAAAGCGTTTATCTTGTGGTCCAGCACTCCCGAGAGGAAAGAGATGTGTCCCTCCCGTGTGTGAAACAGGTTGGGATAAGTGTCGTGTGAAGGGAGGAAGTCAGGTGTGATGATTTTAGGCAGTTTGAAGTGTAGATGTGTTTGAGGGCCACGATGGGGTAAAATAGTTCAACGAGGTTAAAGTGTGGGTGAAAGGTAAGGGAGGGACAGAGGAGGAGTTCCATTTCTCAACAAAGGTGGAAATTTCCACGGGGCATGTGTTTTAAAAGCTCGCCGGACGTGTTCTGGCACAGGAGAGGTGAAAACGCCCCCCCCGCCAGTCTTGTCCCAAACAAGTCGAAAGAGCATTAATTTATGAGACAATAACAACTTGAAGAGCTGCAGAAAGTCTCTTTCTCTCTCTCTTCATCTCCCCCTTTTCTCTCTGTTTCTCTTTCTCTTGCCCCCTTCTCTTCCCTCTCTCTCTCTCTCTCTCTCTCTCTCTCTCTCTCTCTCTCTCTCTCTCTCTCCCTCTCTTTGTCCCTTGCTTTCTCTTTACCTATCTCACGTTTGCGTGTATGTGTCTCTATGTTGTATGGGCTTGCTAGTCATTTGGTTAGAGTACAGTGATCCCTCGCGACTTCCTGCTTCAGTTTCTGCCGCTTCAGTGCATCTCCGGTCTTTCAAAAATATTCATCGAAAAATAAAAAAAATAAGGAAATGAAGGAAAAATAGGGAAAAACTTAAGGAAAATGCCACAAAACAAGGCCAGTTATGCAAAAAAAAAAAAAAAAAAAAAAGAATAAATAAAAAACCCAAACAAAGAAAAGACAACCCCCCCCCCGATTTCCGCAAAGTAGGATCGACTTACCTGCCTGACGTATACGTACATGTATATGTGTGTATAATATCAGTAAATACATATTCAGTGCTACAAATGCATATTAAAACAATGAAACATTCAAAAAAATGAGACATAAGATTTAAATAAAATATAAAGGCACACACATACAGACGTGCACCTCACATAAAAATGTAAGTAGTTTTGGGTTTTTTTTTGGGGGGGGGGGTTATTTTTTTGTTTTTTGTTGGGGGCTTGCTCCCAATTAACCGTGGAAAGTGAGGGATCCCTGTATTTCTACTTTGCCTTTACCCCTCTTTCATAGAGACGGTAATAAAAAATTATATCTATTTAAGTTTATATATATATATATATATATATATATATATATATATATATATATATATATATATATATATATATACACACACACACACACACACACATAAACATAAAAAGATATAACACACTACACAGACTATACATATACAGTGGTACCTTGACTTATGAGTGTCCGTAATAACGAATTTTCCATGATACCAGCTTCAATCCCACCAAAAATCTGCCCCAACCAACTAGCAAATTTTCAACTTACAAGCTCTGCTAGGAAAATGGCTTTTCCGGGTTGATTAGCCCTGTATTACTTCCGCGTGAATTCCTCTGTGGTCTGAGAACGTCTTGTGCAGTGCTTCTCAATTATTTTCTGTGATGCCCCAATGTAGGAAGAAAAAAAACAAACATTTTCCACCCCACAGCGCCCCGCACGCGACTATAAATAGTGTTTACTGCACTTCATATTGTTTGCTCGGTGCTTTTCCCTACACCATAGAAAACACAGCGAGAGCGCCACTGCCAGTTTTATATGTTGTGGTATATACACTAGATGGCAGTGGCGCTCTCACTGCCATCCTCTACACGACATGGCAGTGAGACCACCACTGCCATCTCGTGTAGAGGATACGTAATCACACTTATAAAGCTGGTCCACAAATTTACTGATTTATTGTTTATTCTTGTTTTATTATTGTTCATTGTTAATTACAGTATTACTAATGTCACTGTACTGTACATGTTATTATTGTGGTAATGTTTATTGTCACATGTTTATCTGAAATATATTATGTCAAAGATGCATCTTTGTGTCAGGTTATATGAGTTTGGGAGGCGATTGGAACAGATTAATTGGTTTTCGACTGTTTCCGATGGTAATTTTTGTTTCATCTAACGAACATTTCCACTCATGAGCTCGCCCTCGGAACGGATTAATTTCGTAAGTTGAGGTACCACTGTATATATCTATGTGTGCGTGCTAGCTGCAACAACCCACCGGTTGAAAATAAAGACTGGTACAGAGAATACTGTAGCAATGAGTGTGTGGCAGGGATGTGTTCATGGCCTGGTGTGCGATCAGAGGACAGAACTCCACCACAGTCACTTAAAACCCAGAAAATCAATCATCAAGCGAGACGGGAATAAACAGAGAGAAAGAGAATTCAACATGAGTATTTAAAAATATGCGTATTTAAAGATAAGTGTACTTAAATATATATATAAATATATAATAAATATATATATATCTGTCTGTCTGTCTGTCTTCTTTCTGGCTTTTTCCCTTTTACTCGGGAGTCCCACAGCGAATCATCTGATTCTCACGTTTGATTTTGGCAGAGGTTTTTACATCGGATGCCCTGCAGCCTACTCTTTACGAAAGTCAGAAATGGTTGTTTTACATGCCTCTCACCATAGACAGTGAGAGACATGGCCCGCCTTTGATAACCCCGTGGAGAGCGGGACCTGAACCCTCAACCCCTGGATCAGGGATCTAGCGCCCTATACCACTAGACCAACACTGCCCCTGATATATATATATATATATATATATATATATATATATATATATGTATATACAGTAAAACCTCTACTGACGAACGCTTAAGCTCACGAACTTTTCGCCTCAAGAACATTAAATTTGCGAGCATATAGTCTCTGCTGACGAACCAGTTTTCGGCGGACGAACCAAACCACGCGGTCGAACAGCGCCACGGTGGCGGCCGCAAGAAGCTGACGCACGCTCACGGCGTCCCAGTTCGTCACCCCCTTTCTTTGAGTGTGGACGTGGTTTGTGTTTGATAGACATTTTGGATCATATTGAGTGTACTTTTGCTATTATGGGACCGAAAAAGACCCCACCACAGGTTGAGTTACCTACAGTCCTTATGGAAGGTCATTCTCCTTCCAAACAGTAAGTCCCTCCCTCCCTCCTCCTCCCACTCCATTCCATCAAGCCATCAACTACCATCACAAAGGTAAATAAAACCACTTTATTATACAGTACAGTTTATTTCTTTAATTACAATACAATAGCACATTTATTATACATAAAATAAGGTATATTTTTGTGTAGTTTTAAGGCTTATTTAGTAGAAAATTATGTTTTATGGGGACCTGGGAACGGATTATTCTCATTTTAATGGTTTCTTATGGGAAATAAATGTTCGGAAGACGAACTTTTCGTCTTACACACACTTTCTGGGAACCAATTATGTTCGTGAGCTGAGGTATCACTGTGTGTATATATATATATATATATATATATATCATCATCATCTTCCGCTTAGTCCAGGGTCGGGTCGCGGGGGCAGAAACCTAAGCAAAGAGGTCCAGACGTCCCTCTCCCGAGCCACTTCCTCCAACTCTCCCGGGGGACACCGAGGCGGTCCCAGACAAGCCGAGAGACATAGTCCCTCCAGCGTGTTCTAGGTCGACCCCGGGGTCTCTTCCCGGTTGGACATGCCCGAAACACCACACGAGGGAGGCGTCCGGGGGGCATTCTGACCAGATGCCCGAGACACCTCAACTGACCTCAACTGGCAAAGATTCTTCTGTAATCACCTGAAGAGAGGGGATGGTTTCACCACCCCTCGAAACAGATCTGTAGTGATAAATGGAGTTTCAATAGAAAGCCTTTGTCCTGTCCTTTTGTTTATTTGCTCTACCAAAAAGTATTGAGCACTCTCCTACGGAAGGATCTACTCATAAAATCCTCTATATATATATATATATAGATGGCACGATGGCGTAGTGGTTAGGACGCCCATCTCGCAGCAGGCATGTTCTGGGTTCAATTCCCAGCGGAGGTGTGTCTTTGTGGAGTCTGCATGTTCTCCCCATGCTTGCATGGGTTTCCTCTGGGTACTTTTGTTTCCTCCCACAGTCCAAAAACATGCACAGTTGGTTAATTGGCTGTTTCAAATCTCCCCAAGGTTGAGTGTTGACCCTGTAATGGCCTGGTAAGCTGTATAATATAATAGTGTACTAATAGTAGTACACTACTTTCGGTATTGAGCGCTTCACATATCGTAAGCGTTGATTGACTGTTTTAAGATTCATGTAAAGTGAGTCAGTGTAAATAAGTGACTTATTTGAAATTAATGTTGATATTATTTGATATATTTGATATTATTTTACAATGTTATGTTTATAATAATTGATTTAGGGGTGTTTATGAGATACGGTAATGGTATTTATGGATGTATAGTACAGTATGAGCGTCATACGTCACTGTAACAACTTACGTTCACTTTCAACTTGCGTTCGGCCGTCCGGAACCAATTAAAAACGTAAGTCGGGGAGCGTCTGTGTGTGCGTGTGTGTGTATATATATATATATATATGATTTTCTGAGTAGATCCTTCCGTAGGAGAGTGCTCAATACTTTTTGGTTGAGCAAATAAACAAAAATAAAGGACAGGACAAAGACTTTCTATTGAAACTCCATTTATCACTACAGATCTGTTTCGAGGGGTGGTGAAACCATCCTCTCTCTTCAGGTGATTATAGAACTTCTATAATCACCTGAAGAGAGAGGATGGTTTCACCACCCCTCGAAACAGATCTGTAGTGATAAATGGAGTTTCAATAGAAAGTCTTTGTCCTGTCCTTTGTTTTTGTGTGTATGTATATGTATATATATATATGTGTGTGTGTGTGTGTGAGTGTGTGTGTATCGAACATGGATAAAGGTTAAGGATTCAGTGATATATGAATACATGAGTCGAGTGGCTTGGCTACAGTATTCTGATTAAGAGCAACAGTTGACAAGTTGGACTGAAAGAGTGAGATATTTGGGGGAAGGGAGTGGTGGTGAATGAGAACTGTCCACAGCAGATGCAAGCGTCCGTTGTTGAGAGGGATTTGGGGTGGGGGACTCCAGCTGCCCATTGTTGGCAGAAACATTGAAGCCATTTTTCTCCTTCCCTTCTTATTCTGTTTGCCTCTTTTCTCTTTCCACGCATGCTCCTGCCTGGCTTCATCCAGTCAGGCTGTGTGGGGCAGATGTGACAGGCGCTGTGGAATGTAAGGAATGCGGAGGCAGAACGAGAGAGAGAGAGAGAGAGAGAGAGAGAGAGAGAGAGAAGCATATGCGGGTGTGTCAGCGAGGGGGAGGGGAGGGGTAGCAAATGGTTGAGGAAGGGATAACACAGTACATGTGTCTTTTGCTTTCTCTCATAGTTCTTTTCAGTCTCCCTCCTCTGCTCAGAACTTTGTAGTTTGACTTTTATGGTCAGACAGCACTAGAAAGAAGGACAGTGAGTGAATGAGAGCGATAGAAGCAGAGTGACAGAAATGGGGCTGATGATAAAATACCCGGAGATTTGAAGATATTTAGTACACGACAAAAAAAATACACAGCACAGTGGCGAGGTTTAACAAACAGAGCAATTGCGATGTGATATTAATTCAAATTTAAATTCACGAGACTGTTCATTTATTAGTGTGCCATACCACGTAATCCTACTGGGGTCACAGGCTCGAGTTTATCTCAGCCGACTTTGGGCGAAGTCATACACATACAACCATTCATACTCACACCTGGGGCAACTTGGAACAGTCAGTTAGCCTAATGTGCATGTCTTCGGACTGTGGGAGAAAATTGAAATACAGGGATCCCTGACTTTCCACGGTTAATTGGGACCGAGATCCCCCCGCGACCGCCGAATTCTGCGAAGTAGGATCAACCTCCCCTGACTGACATATACGTACATGTATATGTGTATATAATGTCAATAAATACATATTCAACACTGTAAATGCTTATAATAACAATTAAACATTCCAAAATAATGCATAAGATGTCAATAAAATATAAATTCACACACATACAGACGCGCGCGCACTCAGATGTGCACCTCACATAAAAATGTAAGTAGTTTTGATGGGGGGGGAGGGTTGTTCATTGTTTTTGTTTGTTTGGGGGGTTTTGCATAATTATCCTTGTTTTGCGGCATTTTCCTAAACTTTTCCCTATTTTTCGTTAATTTCCTTATTTTTTAATTCAATTAATATTTAAAAAAAGGGGCAGTGGTGGTCTAGTGGTATAGGGCGCTGGATCGCTGATCCAAAGTTTGTGGTTCGAGTCCCACTCTCCACGGGGTTATCACTGTCAAAGTAATAAAAGTAGCGAGGGATCCTTATACAGTGTTACCTCATCTTCCGAAATTAATCCGTTACATTGCCTTTTTCGTAACCTGGATTTTTCGTAAGTAGAACCGCATTTTACATGTAAAACGCGTGATTTGTTCCAAGGTCCCCAATACTACCATTTAAAAATGATAAAAGCATACCTTTTAAGGTACTTATTTTGTGTTGACCATGTCTTCTTCGCTGAGTTATAATCTTACAAATGTTTGTGCAAGGTTAAAAGCCTGAGCCAAAAAATAAAGTTGCATTGAGCACACTCGAAAAAACTCATGAAACAAGCTGCTGCTCAAGGGAGCTGCGTCATCCATTCTAGCCAATGGGAGGCCAGTGGGGCGGGATGTTGGGAGATAGCCAATGGAGAGCAACTCGTGCATTGTTTGAATGTCTGAATGGCGTGTTTGGCGCGTTTCGTAAGGAGAACTTGTTTCGTATACAGAGACAAAACATTTTGGAAAATGTTTTTCGTAACCTGGATTTTTCGTTTGCTGGGACTATCGTACGGTCCACTGTAATACCACTGTACTTGGAGGAAACATGCATAAGGTGGAACATGCAAACTCCACATTTGAACCCAGGGCCTTCTTGCTGTGAGGCTGATGCCCTGCCCATGGACAGTGTAGTTCATTATAAAGGACTTGACATTAGGGTATCATGGTGGCTCTGTGGTTAGTGCTGTCGCCTAAGTACTGGGTTTGGATCTTGTGGCTGCCAAGGGCCTTTCTATGCCGAATTTGCATATGCTCCTCAAATTTGCTCCACCTTCTCTCCCATAGTCCTAAGGAATGCTCATTAGGACCACTGGCTGTACTAAATTGCCCATAGGTATGAATGCTTGTGTCTATCAACCTGTTCAGAGGGCCACGGCTCTCACCTAAAGTCAGCTTGGATTGGCTCCAGCTTTCCCACAACCCTGGTGGACACTGGCACAGAGGGATGGATTTGACATGAAAGGAAATACAGGATTAAAAGTAAAACCTTAAAACCACTTTTATTATTTTATAATTCAATTTTAATATAACATCATCAGCTCTCGTTGTAACACTGTATTACTGCAATTCACCACAATACGGATCTAATGTACCATAGGTGCCAGCCATCACCTAATAAGGGGCAGCCATGGCCTAATGGTTAGAGAAGCAGGTTTGAGACTGAAAGGTTGCTAGTTGGATTCCCAGACTGGCAATAAAAATGTGTGGCAGCAGGGGAGTGAGTTACCCTAACCCTAACCCTGCATTCTGTTAATCCCTGTACATGCAGAAATAGCCAGTGCTATAAGCGACAGAGGGGAAAAATAAAGACTACATGGATATCTCTGGGTTTTGACCAGCAGCCGAACAAGTGCTCTCTGAATACGCACACACAGCCTGTTGCGCTCTATATATTCAAACACATACACTTATACAGTACATGACCCCAATTGTTCAGTTGTATTTGGCTAATGAGCTGTTCAGGGGGAAAATGTATGAGGAATAAAAAAAATCCCTCTATAGACAATAGAGCTATGTGCCCTGAGAATGCCATACATGTTGCTTTCTTCCTAGATGTTGATGCTGGGTGAACACTTGCCTTACCAAACAAACATGATGTGGCTCGGTCCAGATTAGAAACAATAGATCGTATTTAGTAGTTGGGCGGGCGGCACGGTGGCGTAGTGGTCAGCACGTCCGCCTCACAGCAAGAAGGCCTGGGTTCGATTCCCGGCCTGGGCGTTTCTGTGTGGAATTTGCATGTTCTCACCGTGCTTGCGTGGGTTTCCTCCAGGCACTCCAGTTTCCTCCCACAGTCCAAAAACATGCGCAGTAGGTTAATTGGCTGTTCTAAATTGTCCGTAGGTTCGCATCGTGCAGAAGGCAATGGCAAACCACTGCACTATCCTTGCCAAGAAAACCTCCATGAAGATGATAACCAGGGCGTTTTCCTTCATAGCAGATCGCCAAGAGTCGTCCTACGACTCGGAAGGTACCAGACCAGACCAGTAGTTAGGCACCATATATAATGCAAGAAGGTCCTGGCTTTGAGTCCTGGGCTGGGTAAGGGTGTTTCTGTGCAGAGTTTGCATGTTCTCCCCATGTTTGCGTGGGTTTCATCCACGTTGTACGGTTTCCTCCCACAGGCCAAAGATTAGCACCTTAGTCTGATTGGCTGTTCTAGAATTTCACTATGTGCGAGCGTGAATGGTTAAATGTTTCGTTCTGCGATGGTCTGGCGAAGTGTTCAGGATGTACCCCACCTTTGCTTCGATTTGGCTGAGGTAGACTCCAGCCTTCCCACAAACTTAGTCAGAGTAAATGGTTTGGAAAATCTGTGAGCTAGATTGTACAGTAGGTAGAGATTTCTCCTCCAGCCTGAGGTAGACCTCCAGCCTTCCTACTATTTCAATGGATGCTCCTAATCCTGGTCCTGGAGGTGGCCTGTCCAATACACTTCAGTGTTCCTGCTATAATACAGCTACGTCATCTCAGGAACGGTGGCTCATGAACCTGAAAGAATCGGGTGTGTTAAGGAGCGGAATAACATGGGCTCCTCCAGGACCAGGGATCAGGATCTCTCGTGTAGAACAATTCTCTTGCGGTGTGGGTGACGCTCAGTGTTAAATCACTCATAAACACGGCCGGTAGGACTATATTCAGTTTCGATTTGTGGTAGGTCACCTCGTTGGAACTTGTGTTTGTGTGTATGTGTGTAAGAGTGTTGAACTCACACAATTCTTTGAGTGCCACCTTGTGGAAACAGTAAGACAAGGGCGCACATTAAACCCATCGCTCTTTCTGTCTCCACAGGCCGTAATGAACTTATTGCCAGGTACATTAAGCTGAGGACCGGAAAAACCCGCACAAGGAAACAGGTACTTGATTCCCGAAATAGTATCCCACCCCTACCCCACGAAGAACATTTTAAAAATAGTCCTGTATATAATTAAGATGAACAAGCACCTCCTTTAATTGCGAGCCCATTATCACAATCAGAGCAGGTGCTTTCTGAATTATGACTGTGCATTTTTTTCTTTTTTTTTTCTTCTTTTTTTCTGTGTGTATGTCACCATAAAACCATTTTACACTCCCATAGGTCTCTAGTCACATACAGGTGTTAGCACGGAAGAAAGTCCGCGAGTTCCAAGCGGGTATAAAGGTAGGTGCCTCCTGCTAGCCCCTTAGGGCTAGCACGCAAACAGCAGTCTCTTTCCTCTTTGGTTATGGCTTCTCTTTTCTCTCTCTCTCTCCTTTTTCCTCCACTCTCTCTTTTTCCTCTTGCCTCCTCTATCGCTTTTCTCTTCTGCAGGTTTCTAGCCATTTGCAGGTTCTTGCCCGGAGAAAATCTCGCGAAATACAGTCAAAGCTGAAGGTATGCGCTTTCTTGCAGGCGGGGCGGGGCTTTGCAGCATTTGGCTTTGCACTAACAAATCGGAGACGGCGTTGCCTTATGGAACCGTGTAGTCCATTGTGCCAAACCCCAAAGAAGAACCCAGTGAATGTCCTTTAAAAAAAACAAAAAACAAAAACAAAGGCTGCCTGTGTTAGATGGCGTTTCGACTGATGTGAGTGGGGTTCAGTGTTCAGCACTCTCTTGCTTTGTAGCAGTTCCGGCTAAAAGTGCATGATGACTTTGTGCTCTTTGGCTGGATTCCTTCCTGGCGCTCGCTGCCTGTTTCTTTAACCTTTAACACTTGCCTTCCTTTCACTCAAGAGCCACTATGTCCATCCACCCTTTCCCCCTGACCACTTACATTTCTAACTCTCACAGCACAATCCAGACAGGTATTTTTGACCCCTTAGCCCAATGGGCATAAAGGTTATTGTCACCGTGTGGGACGTTCGTCCATCGGTCCGGAGTTGTATTTTGTGCACTATCTCAACAATGCCTTTACCGATCAAAACCATTTTTAACGTGGATGTCAAGGCAGTGGTGGCCTAGTGGTAAAGGTGCTGGATCACTGATCCTAAGGTTGGGAGTTCGAGCCCCTCGCTCGACACAGGTTGCCACTGCCCCCCCCCCAAGTGCAGCTCACTGGGTTATCAAATGCCGGCCATGTCTCTCATTGTCTATGGTGTGAGGTTCATGTAAAAGAACCATTGCTGACTTCCGACAAGAGTAGCTGCAAAGCCGTCAGCCTGTTTCTGCCCTGTGATGGCCTGGTGAGCTGTCCAGGGTGTACTATGCCCTCGCCTGGAGTCGGCTGGGATAGGCGCCAGCCTCCCGTGACCCTAATTAGGATTAAGCGGTTACAGAAAATGAACTGAATGTGGATGTCGGGACTGTGTAACTACATCAGCCTATCACTTTTCATTGCAGTTTGATGTCCAATATGGCTGACGCAGCAGCAGCATTCTGCACACCACGCCGAAAAGGCAGTGACCAATCATTACCATATTTTGTGTGTATGTTGTGACTGGCTAACTGTACAAGCCGATTGATTTTTATCATGGTTGACAGCAAATCTGGCAACCACAAGTGCAATTTTGAATTTCCATTCCACGCCCTAATTCAAAAATGCCATCATCGATTATTTAGATTTTTAGTATGGATGTTGGGACTGACCAACTTCTTAAGGTAGGTGGGTGAAGTCCTTTGGGATTTTTAACACCCGAGCCTAGTGGCTCATCAGGCCGGCGCTCATCCCTGGTTTCCATAGCTTGAAGCGACTAGGAGTACATCGCCTCCTGGATGAGACGCGAGTCCATCGCAGGTTCCCTTCCCAGTATATTTTTACTGGTACCCATTTATACTGCTGGGTGAACAGAGGCACACTTGTGGCTGAGACCTTGCCCAGGGGTCTGAGCACAGTTGGGGTCTAACTGGGATTAGAACACACAACCTTCCGATCATGAACCACTACGCCACCGGCCCCACACCAACTTCATAAGGTTTTTGTCGCGCCGTCTCAAAAGCAGCATCACAGATTATCAACATTTTTGGATTGGCGGTTGGAATTGTGTAACCCTACCAGCCTACTGGTTTTCATCGCGGTCCGATATATATCAATACTTATCCACATTTTTTATGTGAATATTGAACCTGTGTGACTACATAATCTTAAGCCTGTTGCTTTTTGTGATGGCCCAATATGACCACCATAGATGCCACTGTGTATTAAACCAAAAAAGCCATCACCAATCATTCCCATTTTTGGCGTCCATGTTGGAACTGGGCATTCCTTCGATAATGTGATGCATATGCTGAGAGGTATTTCCCGGAGCATTTATTTATTTATTTTTAATAAAGTTGAAGTTTTTTTGTCGCACAGTTGTCCTGTGGTATTGTGTATATAGCAGATGGTTAAGGACACATTCAGCCCCCCAAAACAGTTCACCAACCACAGAAGGAGTATGTTACAGTATGAGTACAGCTGTGGTATTATAATGTATCCAGCAAGACCTGGATGAGGTGTGTTGCTTTGGATTTTGCTTCGTATTACCCCCATGTCACTGGAGCATGGCAGACTTCCAGAAGCAAAAAAGTTGTCATCCGCAAACTTTCCGAAATTATTCCCTCATCTTCCGTGTCATTCTGTGTGATTCCGTAGTTATTCCTCAAGTTCTTCCTCCACTTCCGTATGCTTCCGGCAGGCCCAAAAATTCCGTGAATGTGCTTTTGAACATGTATAAAAGCATGTTCACGGGGGAAAAAAAATCCCGTGAGTGTTTCGCGGGGTCACCTTTGCGTACATTGCCCTACCTGTTCCGCACATGCTGTGAACGTTCTGAGAGTAAGAATTTCCACTTTTCCGTCGGATTTTTACCCATTTTCCGTGTAAAAATGCCGAAGCTCTTCCGTAGACTGCGTCCCGCGCCTTTACGCCACGATCCTTGCATGCCGTAGTCCAGTGAAATGGGGGTATTAAGTAGGTCTGAATTGAGATGCTGCAGGAAGCTATGGTGTGAGATTCTTCATGAATGCAAATAAGCTTGTTTATGAGTTCTCCAGCTCTACGGCGTATTTATTCCCCAGTAAAAGTGGTCACCTTTATCTGACTTCATACTAATGATATTGCTCATTAATCTGCTGTTCTTCCAAAGCGCATTCCTGTCTGCTTAAATTGTCTTTCTACTGTGTTTAAAATCTACCAAGGTTTAAATGATATTGAAAAATGTGGAGCCTGATTTCGCCCAAGTAGTTCCAACACAACCGTCCGTAGAAGAGGCTTTTTTTCCCTTCTGCTCTAGAATTTCTATGAAACATTCTGTCGAGTTCCAAATGATATCCAGTTTGTTTCTGTCTTTGTGCTGGGAAAGAGACATTCAGCAGACGTCTCTCACATGTGATCAGAGTCACCTCTCATCATATCTGAGAGAAATACACACTAAACATAGCTTCTCTGGATATTGTACTAATGCTCTTTCTTTTCTTTGATTCAGGCCATGAACTTGGTAAGTGTGGATTTAGATATTTGTGCATTTTCTTGGCTTTATCACATCCCACACAGCACCCCTAATGCCCAGCACTGCTCTTCTACTGTCCATAGCTTCACCCTTCTAAATGCATCCACTTTCTGAGCTTTGATGTGTCTTTACAATAGCCGGACATAGTGTCTCCATGCATTCCCTGCTTCAGCTTACTTATGTCTCATGACTTGTTTACTTATAGTGATGCGTACGTTTTATGTGGAATAAATAGGAAATTATCAGCTACATTCAGGTGGTTGTTGTGAAATAGCGAGAAATCAGAGCGCTAAACCTGTATTGCAGTACGTGTGGATTTTTTCGTTGTTGTATGATATTGTACCTCGTGTGTAAAAAAAAAAAAAAAAAGTTGATGCTCTTGATCAGATGTCTTGCATGCATGCCACAGTATGTGCTGATTAAATCGACACTAAAATATTTAAGGCCGGTTGATTTGGGCCTGGTTTACTAGCTGATAATTAAGACAGGCTAGATTATTATTTTTTATTTTTATTTTTTTGGGGGGGGTTGTCTGTCATGTTGGACTTAATATTATCTCGTAATGTTTGCTCAGAATGTCACATCTTTTGCTTAGGAGCTGATCTGTTGATCACGTCTCCTAATTGCTTCTGCCTGTCGCATCTTTCTGCTATCAGGGAAAACCAGAGGAGCACAATAAATGAATTGACCTGGTTAATGTGTGTGTGTGTGTGTGTGTGTGTGTGTGTGTGTGTGTGTGTGTGTGTGTGTGTGTGTGTGTGTGTGTGCGCGCGTGCGCATACATAATGGACATAAATATGTTCGCAACATTAGGCTTTTAATGATTGTTCAGCTGCATTACTTAAAAAATCGCAAAACCAGTCAAAATCGTAATTAACAAAAATTGTTTCAAAAGTTTTTCATAACCATATTTCTAAAAACGTTGGAATACTATGTAAATAAAAACAGAGTACAACTCCTATTTTGTTTACAATAACACAGTAAACACAGTACACGAGCACAGTAAACTTATCAAGTGTTTTTTCTGTTTATTAAAAAGTTGTTGTTTTTTTTTTTTAAATAGTCTGTGGCCAGTTCGTCTAGACAACCTCTGTGTGTAATATATGATCTGACCATTATATATACAGGGTTCCCTCACTTTGCGCGGCTAACTGGGACCGAGATCCCCCTGAATTCCGCAAAGTAGGATCAACACCCCACCCCCCCACCCCCCCACGACTGCTGTATCCGTGCATGTGTATGTGTATGTTAGATCAATAAATACATATTGAACGCTATAAATGCTTATAATAATAATTAAACATTCAAAAAATTCACAAGATTAAATAAAATATTAATACACACATATACAGACGCGCGTACAAAGATGCGCACCTCACATAAAAATGTAAGTAGTTTTTTTTTTTTTTTGTATAATTGGCCATGCTTTTGTGGCATTTCCCTTAACTTCTTCACCTATTCTTCCTTAATTTCCTTATTTTTTAATTTGATAAATATTTGAAAACAAAAAACTGTGATGCTCTGAAGCTGCATGAATTGAAGCGTGAAGTCGTGAGGGATCCCTGTATAATCAAATGTTCTGTCCGGGGCAGCAGTGATTAGCACGCCCAACTCACAGCAAGAAAGACCTAGGTTCAATTCCCATGTTTTCCCCGTGCTTGCATGGGTTTCCTCCGGGTACTCCGGTTTCCTCCCACCATCCAAAAAGATGCATAAAAAAATTAATTGGTTGATTCAAATCGTCCGTAGGTGTGACTATGAGTGTGAGCGGTTGTATGTGTGTAGTTGGTCCTTGCAGTGGTCTGACAAGCTCTTCAGGGTGTACCCCGCACACCAGCCTTCCTGAGACCTTAATTAGGATTAGGCTGACTTGGAAAATTAATGAACAAAAGATTTTCATTTTAAATTTAAAGTGACCTACACATCTCAAAAAAGTAAAAGTACAGACGCTCCCCTACTTATGTTCATCCGTTTTACGTTTTTTTTATTATTATTATTATTATTTTACGGGTTTTTTTTAAAAAAAAAAGTCAAATTTTGAGTTTAGACATACCTACGTAGTACGCTGACATAATTGACGCAATGACATAATGACGCTGCGTCCATTGTTTACAAACAACAGACTCAACGTGCCCCTCCTTCTCAGTTATATAGCATGTTATCCTTGTGTTAAGACGTCGTCTCTGTGATCTTTTTTTTTACACTGTTTTGCGGACTTTTGTAACCCGAAGCAAATCTGGTTGGTCAGAAGTGTAAGCCTACTAGCATGGGTGCAAGTCTCATACACAGAGACGAATTAACTATCTGCTTAGATCGGCACAATCTACCATGCACACTCTGTTAAGCAAAGAGAGTTGTAAAATGAATGAAAACCTGAATCCACAAAAGAAAGAACTCTCCGCTCTGCTGGTGATTCACATCAGTGCACGCTGTGTTCTAAACGAGTTTAACGGCACCCTTGTGCACTTGAAAGACCGGAAGTCTGTATAACCCACAGCAAGTACACTACTTTCGGTGTTGAGTGCCTCACATATTGTAAGCGTTGATTGGCTGTTTTAAGCTTCATGTAAAGTGACTCGGTATAAATAAGTGACTGATTTGAAATTAATGTTGATATTATTTGATATATTTGATATTATTTTACAATGTTATGTTTATAATAATTGATTTAGGGGTGTTTTATGAGATACGGTAATGGTATTTATGGATGTATAGTACAGTATGAGCGTCATATGTCAGTGGGTGAATGATTGCTTTACATCCAGCCAATAATTTTCAGTTGTATTTAGAATGAGAACTTTTTGATTCTGACACTTAAGGCAGAAACACACTAAAATCGATCCGATGGCCTCCACTTTTTGAAAGTCAGCAGTGGTCCTTTTACAGTGAGAGACATGGCCAGCCTTTGATAACTCAGCTCGCTGCACTGGGGGGGGGGGACCTCTGTCCTCTGGATCAGTAAGTCAGCACCTTAACCACTGGGCCACCACTTCCCCCTGTATTAAAAATGAAAGAGCTGAAGCAACATTTTGCAATAAATTTGGTTGTGTTAACAGGTTAGTTATATGACTAGGTAGGAAAGTGCATCTGGGCAGAGGTTTGCCAATCTGTGTCTGCAAAGTGCTGAACAACTTCAGACCTGAACTTGAAGATTGAATATCTCATCATCTAAACATAATATTATCAAAAGATTAAGATAATCTGGAGAAATCCCTGCACATGGAAAAAAGACTAAAAGTCAACATTGAAGGCTTGTAATCTTTGAGGCCTCAGGCAACACTACATTAAAAACAGGCATGGTTCTGCCGTGGTTCTGTCATGGCAGTCATTGCTTGGGCTCAGGAACACTTCCAGAATTCATCATCTGCGAACACAGTTCTCAGAGATGCAGGTTTTTGAGTTGAGAGATTATAAAAAGCCGGTGTCTCAACATTTTTTAGTCTAAATGATGCAGCATCCATGTTTTGTCCTATCCCAGGACAGTTTTCCACTTTTCCTCAGTCCATTTTTAAACGAGCATTGATCCAGAGAAGACAGCGATCTTTCTGGGCCCTGTTCACATATGTCTTCTTTGCATGATAGATCTTTAACCTGAATTTGTGGTCTGCACAGAGAACAGTCTTCATAGACAGCTTTTCTACAGACTTTATTATGTTGGACGGCCTTTAGCTTTTGAGCCTAGTGCATTGTGGCATTGTTTCAAAGACCTTATGCAATGTCACAGCATTTATCGAACTGTTTAATCCTACTGGGGTCACAGGGAGGCTGGTGCCTATCTTAGCTGACACTGGCAGAGGAACACCCTGAACAGCTCTCCAGACCATTCTACAGTTCGCACTTACACCTGGTGGCAATTTGGACAATTTGATTAGAACAGAATGCATGCATTTGGACTGTTGGCGGAACCTGGAGGACCTCAATAAAATCCGCACCATGTGTATGGGTTAGACACCCCCCCCCCCCCCCCCCCCCCAAATGCGCATGTGCCGCAGTTTGGAAATAGGCGAGTGGATAGCATTGCATGCCACGGAGCGGACATGTGCGTGCTTTCGCCCTTCTCTGGTCAGTGGTGGTCGTTTGATCGGGAAAGCAAGACTTGATTTGTGGAAATTGGATACAACTAAATTAGGGAGAAAATGGGGGGGGGTGTTACAAAATCTGCTCATGATTAAGGAGAACCTGCGAATTCCACACAGAAACACCCTCACCAAGCCAAGGACACGAACCCAGGATCTTTCTGCTGTGAGGCAGACATGCTAACCACTACGCCACCAGACTACCCGAGAACCACTGTGTACATTTTGTTAATAACATCCCGAAAGACTTTCAGTGTGGTTACACTCGGGTCAATGGTGGCCACATCATGTGTGAAATTATTTTTCATGTTCACTGAACCGTTCGTTCAGGTTCAATTTGATCCTGAATTGTATACTGTTCATGGGATACTCCGGTCATTCATGTCGTCAGCTGAATTATTTGTCGTTGTTGAGCCTTGATCTGACTAATCCCAACAACCTCAGGTGAGAACCTGGTTGAAAAAGCACCAGTATGCTTTATGGTTTTCTTTCTTACTCTGACTTGTCCATCACTTCTTCAATCACATCAAGGGTTTCCTCCACATTCTCCGGTTTCCTCCCACAGTCCAACAACATATACAGTAGGATAATTGGCTGTTCCAAATCACCCAGAGTTGTGAGTATGAGTATGAATGGTTGTGTGAGTGTTGGCACTGTGATGGCCTAGCGAGCTGTACAGGGTGTACCCTGCCCTCATCCAGAGTCGGCTGAGATGGGCGACAGCCTCCTCATGAACCTGACTAGGATTGAGCGGTACAGAAAATGGATGAATGAAGCATAATCCCTGCATTAGTTATCAAATCAGAGGCTCTTTTGTGCTTATTTAAAACCAGATACTGCTGGACAGTGTACATTGGTGTGCGTGCGTGTGCGTACGTGTGCGTGCGTGTGTGTGCGTGGCCTAGCGTTTTGATACTTGTGTGCTCTCTGATTTCCTTCTCTGGCATTTCTAGCTGAAATTGCATTTGTCAATGTTTCTGATACTTTTACTTTATGGGATGAGGACAAAACTTGTTCCAAGACCTCTATAAAGAATTTTTTTTTTTTTCAGAAGATATCAAAGTTTGTTGTGTTTGTGTTGGATACGTGTCTGATTGAGGTGTCCTATTTATTCACAGGATCAAGCTTCCAAAGACAAGGCTCTTCAGAATATGGCATCGCTGTCCTCGGCCCAGATAGTGTCTCCAAATCTGATCAAGAGCCAGCTTCCTCCACTACCCCAGCCACCTTATGCACCTCCCCCTCGGGTCAGTAGTCGCGCTCAACATCTGTATAGTATTTTAAATTTGTTGTTTTTTAAATTGTGTTTTGTTTTTTTCCCATTCTTTTTGTTCAATTCTGTTTTATAGTTTTGGCCGACTCCAATCCCAGGACAACCTGGACCCTCTCAGGAGTGAGTTTGATTCAAGAACGTTTGTGTGTAATCAGTGCAAGTTTAAATTATTCATATCGCATCATTACAAAATAGGCTAGCAGTTATAAAATAACTATGCTATAACAATCCAGATGTTTAAAATGTCTAATAATCCAACATTGCTATTGTTCCAGCATCAAGCCTTTTGCACATACATACCCAAACCTATCTGGACCTGTTCCGCCTCCTATATCAGGTAGACCTTATGCTACAGATTAATAGGTTGTGTGTGAGCATGTCAGGTTTGTATTGTATTTGACTGGTGCTCTACTGTATTTGGTGTCTAGCATACGAGCCGTTGGCACCCCCTCTGCCCCCTGCAGCCACCGCTGTGCCTGTGTGGCAGGACCGCACCATCGCTTCCTCCAGACTGCGCATGCTTGAATACTCCGCCTTCATGGAGGTTCCCAGAGACCAGGATACTGTGAGTGACATCTCATATATATATATATATATATATATATATATACACACACACACACACACACACACACACACACACACACACACACTGGTGCCTTCACTTACGAATTTAATCCATTCCAAGGGCAAGCTCATAAACCAAAAAGCTGTTTAGATGAAACAATTATTCCCATAAGAAATAACAGCAAACCAATTGATCCATTCCAACCCTCTCCCAAACTCATATAACCTGCCTCACACATGTATATTTGGCCTAATATATTAAAGATAAACATGTAAAAACAAATATTTCATAATAATAATACATGTACATTAACATTAATAATAAATCATAATAAAACAAGAATAAACAATAAATCAACTCACCCTTCCAATCATCGACTGTGGTGAAGATGTCATGTGGGCAGGCAGGAGGTGGTGCGTAACAGAGGAGGAGAATTTTGTGCATGTGCACGCTACAAATGCCAGCGAAGAAAGGCTTGTAGTGAGCTCTCACATAGGCCAGTGCTTCTCAAATAGTGATGCGGGGGGGTGACCCTGGGGAACATGCTTTTTTGCCATACTGTACTAGAATTGAGTGTAATTGCACATACACTACAGTAGCTAGCAGTGGCGCTGTCATTGTCGCGCTATGGTGTAGGGAAAAAGCGCCAAGCAAACGATATGAAGTGCAGTAAACACTATTTATAGTCGCTCGCAGGGCGCTAAGGGGGCGTGAAATGGTTTTTTTTCTTATTAGAGGGGGCGTCACAGAAAATAATTGAGAAACACTGCAAAAGGCGTTCTTGGATCGCGGCGGAATACACACGAAAGAATATGAGTCTAATCAGCACAGGAAAGCCATTTCGAGGAGAGCTCACAAATCAAAAATCTTCTTGTTGGATGGTGCAGATTTTTGGTTGGATCGGCGCTCGTATCAAGGAAAAATCGTTGTCAAGGTACCACTGTATGTCATTTGAAATAAAGAATCTGAGGTCTTATAAGGAAAGGTAGTCTCTTGTTGGCCTGAAATTCACCTCATTATTCAGTACTTGGTTATTAAAATTTCTTCTATTTTAATAAGAAACTTATATACAGTGGTACCTCACCTTATGATAGTCCCAGCAAACGAAAAATGCAGATTATGAAAAACATTTTCCAAAATGTTTTGTCTCTGTACACTCAACAAGTTCTCCTTACGAAATCCGCCAAACCCGCCATTCAAACATTCAAAAGCGCCATTCAAAAACATTCAAACAATGCATGAGCTGCTCTCCCATCAATGATGTTTAAACATCCCACCCCGCTGGCCTCCCATTGGCTAGGAGGGATGATGCAGCTACTTCCCATTGCCTATCTCCCAACATCCCAACGTGTGATTTCCTGTGCGAGTGAGAAGAAGAAGCGGGCTCGTGACATGCGGTTGAGTGATATTGCAAAGGAATGTGGACAAACCCGTCTACCATCGGTACGATATTGAAGCAGAAGGAAGGCTTTTATAATTTTTAAAGGGTTTAGGGGGTAGTATTGGGGGCCTTGGAACGAATCACATGTTTTACATGTAAAATGCGGTTCAATTTACGAAAAATCCAGGTTAAGAAAAAGGCTCTGGAACGGATTCATTTCGTAAGGTGAGGTACCACTGTATTTTAAAGTGTATTAATAATTTAACTTACAGTGTAAGAAGTAGATTTTTAAGCAATTCTTTGCTTCATCGGGTTGTGATGTCATGATTTATACGTATAAGGCCAGTCATGGTTAGTGCTTTGATTTACTTTTTACAGTACAGCAAACATTTGTTTGTGCACATCGGTCAGACCAACCCATCATACAGCGATCCTTTACTAGAGGCAGTGGATATCCGGCAGATCTATGACAAATTCCCCGAGAAGAAGGGAGGGCTGAAAGAGCTGTATGAAAAGGGCCCACAGAATGCCTTTTTCCTCGTCAAATTCTGGGTAGGTACACGGTCCTGTGCAAAGCTCTTATGTTTCAGGATGAACCTTACTGTAGCGTTATAGTGGATAGCACATCCAACTGACTTACAAGAAGCAAGCAGGTTCTGGCTTCAAGTCCCGGGCTCTACAAATGCATTTGCAACTTGTGTATGTTTCCTCCGTGTACTCCGGTTTCCTTCCACAGTCCACAGACATGTACATTCGGGTGACTGGTTGTTCCTCGATGTGAGTGTGGGTGTAAATGGTTGTTTGAATGCCAGCCCTGCAATAGACTGGTAATCTGTTCAAGTGCCTCACGATGCCCCGTGACCCTAGTATGATGACTAAGCATCATGGCAAGTGGATTTGTCCATTAGTGAGTCCGTACAGACGCAAGTGTGAGACTCAACGTCTTTGGAACTTTGGCTGGTTCTGCAAAACGTTTTGAAAAGCTTACCTTGGTTCGGTATTTTTCGCTCCCTAATTATAATCGTACACAATTCCCACCTGTCAAGTATTGCCTTAACTATCACATGACCACCACCAATCAAAGAGGTGTAAGAATGCACATATGTGACATGCAGTTGTGCTGCCACCCACATCTTGAGGAACATGTGTATTTGGCGGATATGTAAAACAATCAGCGGGAAAACGCTATCTGCGTCTTCATGCAAATGAGCTCACAGAGATACACAATTGGCTTGTGATCACTGTGAGTGACAGGGGAAGGTACAGTATGTCATCCTTCCCTCCCATGTGGGCTCGGCCAATTAGCTCCCATGGACTCCCACTCCCATTCAAAGCTTTAGTTTGATATTTGCACACTGCACAACCCAGGATCCCAGTTACCCGGTTTAACTACCTGCAGGTCTCCCTGGTACAACTCCACCTAATACTACGATATTTATCCGTGTACATTTTGGGCAGATGCCCTTATTCAGAGTGACTTACATTTTTCTCTCTTTTATAAAACTCAGTAGTTGAGGCTTGAGGGCTCAATAGTGGCAGGCTGGTGGCAAAGGGATCTGAACCAATGACTTTATATTCAGTAACCTTTACATTTTTAATCACTGAGGCTGCAAAGGGCCTTCACACCACATTTGTCTAAGTTACTCACTCCCACGTTTGTTAAACCGCTTCATCCGACTATGGTCTCAGGGAGGCTGAAACCCATCGCAGCCGACACTAGGTGAAGGAAAGGCACACCTGGAGGCACTCACCACACTATCCCAAGTCCACTATACACACACACACACACACACACACACACACACAAAACCATGTACACTCCGCCCTAGGGCTGACATAGAACAGCCAAAACAGAGTAACGTGTACATCCTTGGACTGGAGGAGGAAATGCACACAGGCATAGGGAGAGCATGCAGACTCCACACAGAAACACCCTCACTGAGCCTGGGCTTGGACCCAGCACCCCCTTGCTGTGAGGCGGACGTACGAAGCAGTACGCCACAGTGCACCTCGTGCATTTAATTTCATTATATGTAAACATGCAGAATGTCCATGTAATTATAAGGCGCCTTTGCTGTACAGCATTTCTTTCTTTCTTCCTTTTGGCTTTTTCCCTTTCTCAGGGATCGCCACAGCGACTCATCTGATTCGCACATTTTGATTTTGGCGTAGGTTTTTATGTCGGATGCTCTTCCTGACACAACCCTTTAGCAAGGGACAGAAACACGCTGACGGCTTTGCAGCTCCTCTTTACGAAAGTCAGCAATGGTTCATTTACATGCCTCTCACCATTATTAATAATAAATAACAAATATGGATATAAAGCTACGGGTCTGTTCTGTTTTGCTTTGCGGATTCAGGCGGACCTGAATAGCAGCGATATGCAGGATGGACCTGGTTCTTTTTACGGCGTCAGCAGTCAGTACTGCAGCACTGAGAATATGACCATCACCGTCTCCACAAAGGTCTGCTCGTTCGGCAAGCAGGTGGTAGAGAAAGTAGAGGTGAGCTTTTTTTTTTTATTTTATTTTATTTGAGTGACGTGTAATTTGCAAACAGGCCACCATGGAATGTTTATTAGTCTATACAGTGTATAGTACATACTGCTATGGAATAATCACCTGGTTTGGTCCAGCAGATGGCGATGAGTCACTGTCTCCAGCACTTTTACTGCGTTTGCTGGTCACTACTTTATTTATTTTTACATGTAAATGCCAGTCATGGGAATACAACTGTTCTACCTGAGCATTGCTTCAAAGTGTGTTTTGATCGACAGACGGAGTATGCAAGAGCGGAAGGAGGAAAGTGTGTGTACAGGATCCACCGCTCACCCATGTGCGAATACATGATCAACTTCATCCACAAGCTCAAGCACCTGCCTGAGAAGTACATGATGAACAGTGTCTTGGAAAACTTCACCATTTTACAGGTTAGATTGTATTATCTCAGATGCATTCATACAAACATGATGTATTTACAGTTGGGTTCAAAATAATTTCAGTCAAACATCACTAACCTGATCAGGTAGTGTTTTTTGGACAATTGATATTTTTACCTCATAAATAATTTACTATCAGGTGTACTAGAGTAATAAAATCCAACAGAAAATAATAACAGTGTGGAGTTCAGTTAGTGACGTCATTCATTCTTTCAAAAACAGGAGCCAATTATTGCCGTTAGTTAAGGAAGGAAAGAAGGCAGGAAATGTTGTACCTGCTGGTTATAAACATTTGTCTGAAATTCTGAGGAAAATGAGTCTGTCCAAACATTATTCAGAAGAACAGCGTACCTTGATTACAATGTTGATTGGAGGGGAAACATAAAGTGCAGAAACTGATCAGCTGCTCAGCGAAAATGATCCCAATTGCTTTAAAATGGAAACCAAAATCTGACAGATGTGGAAAAAAAGCGAAAAACTACCATTTGAATGGATGGTAGAAGAGCTAAAATGCCAAGAACTCAACCAGCATTCAGCGCGATGAAGATCAAAGAGGGTCTAACGTTACCTGTGAGTCCCGTTACAGTTAAAGACGTCTATGTGAAACGGAGCAAAAAAGCCCTGCAAAATCTCACAGTTAAAAAAAAAAAAAAAAAAAAGGTGTGCTGAAGGGGTTACAATTTACCAAAGAGCACATTGACTGGCCTGAAGAGAAATGGAGCAACATTTTGTGGACTGATGAAAGTAAGAATGTTCTTTTTGAGTCTGGTGCTCAGAGACAGTTTGTCAGACGAGCCCCAAACACTGAATTCAAGCCACGGTACACTGTGAAGCCTGGTGGCGTAAGCATCATGCCTATTTATCAGATCCATCAGAACACTTGAGGAGGTCGCGCTGCCTAGTGCTGAAGAGAAAACGCCTTTGAACTGGGTTCCAGCAAGACAACGACCCCAAACACACCAGTAAACAGGCAACATCTTGGTGCGGCGGCCGGCCCCATTTCGGAGCTTTGTCCAATAGAAAACTTGTGGGATGACATCAAAATTCAGTTTCTGAGGCAAAACCAAGAAATACAGAAGAACCGTGGAATGTAGTCCAATCAATTTGAGGCTGGAAAACCTGCTCACAGGTGCCAAAAGTTGGTCGACTCAGATGTGCAGCAGCTCTCAGAAACAGTGTTTATACAACTAAATATTAGTTCAGTGATTCAAAGGAAAGAAAAATCTTCAAACATTTCTCAGTTTATTGACTGAATGTTTGAGTTTCTAAAAAGAAAAAACTTGGCACTGATATTTTTAACAGTGTAATGTTGACTTTTCTTCAATTTCTTATAAAAACAGACAGACAGACATTTTATTCGGTATAAGGGCACTGGAGCATAATACTTACATAAATAATATATATATATTATATATAAATTGCATGAGTTTTCATGAGTACTTCCATGATTGAAGAGAGCCATCAGAATCCCTTATTTTCCAAACATTGTGTAAAAATAGGCGCATGTTTTTAATGACACATTCATTTGTTGAAGACATTGGATTAACAAAGCTACCCCCTCCGCGACATGAATATGTATATATAATATCCATAAATACATATAATTATTATATTCAACACTATAAAATGCTTATAATAACAATTAGATATTCAAAATAATGCATAAGATGTAAATAAAATATAAATACACACTCATGCAGATGCACACCTCACAGAAAAATGTAAGTGGTTTTGATGGGGGTTCTGGGTTGGTTTTTTTTTTGTTTTTTTTTTGTTTTTTTTTTGTTTTGTTTTTTGGGGGGGGTGCATAATTCGCCTTGTTTTGAAGCATTTTCCTTAACTTTTCCCCCTAATTCTTCCTTAATTTCCTTATTTGTTTAATTTGATGAATATAAAAAAAAAAAAAACACGATGCACTGAAGCCGCATGAATTGAAGTGCAAAGTAACGAGGGATCACTGTATTTTGATGGTGGGTACAAGTAAACCTCGGTTTCCGACCACAATTCGTTCCAGAAGGTTGTTCGAATCGCGATTTGTTTGAATTCCGGATCTATTTTTCCCATTACAAATAATGTGAATGGTCTTAATTCGTTCCATCATCTTTTGAACGGAAGTTTACGGTACCGTAACTCGTACCATTGATCCGCAAATTAAGTGAAAAATTATTGAATACAGTACACTAAAATAAAAACCACAGTACAGCTAAAGCATAACAACAACAAGGATAAGAATTTTACCTTTGTGGTGGTTAGCAGTTGGCATATGTCAATATTGGAGAGGGAGAGAGGAGGAGGATTCCCTTCCATAACAGCTTCAGGTGAATCAGCCAAAGATGTTTTTTCTCTTGCTACTCGATTTGGCATGGATGACTCTTCTTCAGGATGTTCCTTTCTTTTCCTGAAGAACATCAGCTTGTTTCTGCCTTCTTTTCAAAACCTTACGGAAGTGGCTCATGAGCTCTGCTAGCTTTCGCTTTATCAGGGTAATACAGTTCAACATTTTCCAGACTTCCAGAAAGCGTGCATTTCCCCTTCCTCTTGGTCTCGTTTTTTCTTCTCGACTTTTCTCACTTTTCTCGCACTTTTCTCGCTCTTGTTTCGAGTTGAGCTTCTGAATTTTGTTTGACTTCTGGGACAAAAAAAAAAAAATCTGAATTTTTTTGGTCGAATACCAATTTGTTTAACATCTAAAGTATTCGAGAACCAAGGTTTGCCTGTAGTTGATATGTTTCGCTAAATGATCATTTCTTATAACTCTGTAGGCTTTGCAATAAAGCAGTACATGTATTTCATCTTCAGTTAGATTATGTTTTTGATAGAGAGGACAAAATCTCAAGACCGAAGGCACATTATTGTATCTTCCCGTTTCTATGCTCAACCCGAAATTACCACATCTAAATTTTGACAAGCAATTTCTTAAATATGGGACTTAAAAAGTATATAATTAAAGAACTTGCTAGTACAGTGGTACCATCAGACAAATTCATGTTATTAAAGCGCCATCTCAAAAATTCAAACAATGCATGAATTGCTCTCCCAACATGCTCCTCCATGTTGATCTCCCAACATCCCGCCCCGCTGGCCTCCCATTGGCTAGGAGGAATGACGCAGCTCCCTCCCATTAGCTATTATGGTGCTGCATTTCCATAATACCCATAATGCTTTTCATGTAAAGGACAGAGTTACTGTTGTTTCATGAGTTTTTGGAGTGTGCTCATTGCAACTTTATTCTTTGGCTCAGGCTTTTAACCTTGCATAAACCTTGCACACAGGCTTTTAACCTTGCACACACACACACACACACACACACACACACACACACACACACACACACACACACACACACACACATACACACACACACACACACCCGGTGCGAGTGAAAAGAAGACGCAGCCTCGTGGCATGCGGTTGAGTGATATCACAAAGGAATACCGTATGGCCAAACCCGTCTACCATCGGTACAATATTGAAGCAGAAGGAGGCCTTAAAAGGTATACATTTATAATTTTTAAAGGGTTTAGGGGGTAGTATTGAGGGCCTTGGAACCAATCACACGTTTTACATGTAAAATGCGGTTCAACTCACGAAAAATCCAGGTTACAAAACCACTTCTGGAACGGATTAATTTCATAAACAGAGGTACTACTGTATGATGAAGCGCCGAATACCAATCTTGTGGCAAATTGTCAGATAGTTTTTGCTTAAATACAGCAATAAAATAATCTGTATTCCCAATATCTTGAGAGATCCAAACAAATCTGAAACCTAATGTAAATAGAATATTTTTAATATAAGAGGCCCATGTTAAGCGCCCAGATTCATCTAAAGATTTTAGCATTAAATAGAGCTGATGCGGTATTGTAAAGCTGGGAAGAGTTAAGAGTCTACACCAGGGGTTCCCAACCAGGGGTGCTGGGGGTGCGAGACATAATTCCAGGGGGTGCAAGAAGCAGGGCTGCAACTGTTGAAATAAATATCTTCTTTAGATAAAATCTAGTATGATTCCACAACCTTTATCCGTGAACAAAGTCCAAAATGTAGGGGGTGCGAGGTCAATGCAAAATCTTTTTAGGGGTGCAGGAGTAAAAAAAGGTTGGGAACCACTGGTCTACACCAAGATTTCACTGCCAGAGACATGTAATATAAATAAAAATAAAAGCTGTTATATCGATTTTGAGCTTTATTCGATTTTTAAACAGGGGCAGTGGTGGTGGAGTGGTATAGGGCGCTGGATCGCTGATCCAAAGGTTGGGGGTTCGAGTCCCACTCTCCACAGGGTTGTCACTGCCAGGGGTTATAACTGGGTTATCAAAGGCGGGCCATGTCTGTCACTGTCTATGGTGAGAGGTTGATGTAAAAGAACCATTGCTGACTTTCGTAAAGAGGAGCTGCAAAGTCGTCAGCGTGTTTCTGTCCCTTAATAAAAGGGTTGTGACAGGAAGGGCATCCGACGTAAAAACCTCTGCCAAATCAAACGTGCGAATCAGATGATTCACTGTGGCGACTCCCGAGTAAAAGGGAAAAAGCTGAAAGGAAGACAGACATTCAATTTTTAAACACACTGCGATTAATTTGAACACAACTGTGTTTAACGCTGTTTGTGATGAGTTGATAAACATACCTGTAATTTTAGAGTCTTGTCTGTTTCTGACCAGCATTATGAGATCACGATTTTCTTTCTTTCTTTCTTTCTTTTCCTTTCCAGGTGGTGACGAACAGGGAAACACAGGAAACTCTGCTTTGCATAGCATTTGTATTCGAAGTGTCGACAAGTGAACACGGGGCACAGTACCACGTCTATCGTCTTATTAAAGACTAGCAACTCTGCCAGAATGGGTTTTGCCTATGGACATTCTGTCTTGTTGTCCGGACGTCAGAGTCAGAGTAATACACCAGCACGGGGGTGTTGTTGTTTTTTTTTCGTTTCCATGCTGACCCGATCAAAGGAGGATGGAGGCTCAAATAGACAGTCGTGCACAAATGGAAATTCGACATGTAGTTTTGCTCTATTAAAGACAATCTGTTATTTTATACATATTTAGATGCCTTAAAAATAAAATTGGTCTCACAGGTTTTATTGCATACGAATTCTAAAAGGTATTTTTGCTGTTTCTGTTTTACTGAGGGATTATGAATGTTGAACATGTTGGCAGGAAGGTACGGTTTTAGCGTTGGAAGACGATGTGTGTCCTTAGGTACACGGTACATTTTAGAAGTCAGGACAAGGGCGAACAAAATAGATTTTTCTTCAGTGGGACGGGTCTGATGTAAAGCCACAGCTACTGTTTCTCCTCCATGGTATTATTATTATTATTATTCCATAAAAAACAGCAGTGTTTAATCATAAGAAGCAGAAGCGAATGCCACCTTGTACTGTTTTAAATGAAATGCAAACGCTGATGCAGAATTTGTATCAGATGTTGTAGTATGTGGCGGCACTTTAGCGTAGCGGTTCGCACGTTCGTTGCACAGCAGGGAGATCTAGGGCCAGCAAGGCTGTACCTGTGTGGAGTTAGCATGTTATCGTTGTGCTTGCATAGGTTTACTCTGGGTTCTCCGCTTTTCTCCGACAATTCAAAGTACGTTAGGCTAATTGGCTAATCCGAATTATCCCTAGGAGTGAACGTGAGGGCAAATGCTTTGAGGACTTTTGGTCCTCTGATGGATTGGCGAGCTGTCCAAGGTGCTTTCTGGCTTCATGCAGTGTCAGCTGAGATAGGCATCAGCCTTTCCATGGCCCTATTAAGATCAAATAGTGAGTGAGTGTTGTAGTACGCATGTTAATATACAACACGTTTTTTTTCCTGCCCATGTAGCGAGTGAGAAACCTTTTGCTAAAGAGGAGGTGTCCGAAAGAAGGTTTACCTGTCCGCTGTCCATATCAGTGAAAATTGAAAGTGCCTCTGTCCAAAGAACTCCGTGTGGGTGACATTCTGAAGTGCCTTTCGACTACCTCTTGACATAAATGAGTACAAATCTTTGCTAGTATTTTGATACTAGAGCATGATTAAGCATTTTATTCTTTTAATCAAATATCACTTCAGATCTTTATTCAGTTGTAATGAATTCATTGAAGCATGATTAAGTATTTGAATGGTCTTGTTACTAATGGATTACAGCACATTGTACTAAAAAGGGTATGTAAGTGGACAAGTTCATTGTTAGCATGTAGACGTGGTTTGCGTTCAATTATCATCGAAAAACAACGAAGATGCACCGTGGCTGCCTCGGGGTCATTTTTTGATGGCAGTGGTACTATACCCCTGTTTCAAATGTTTTCTTGTTTTGTTTTTTGTTGTTATTTTGTGACAAAGGAAAGTCCTGCCTTTTGCAATTATGTTCTCTGGTGCTTTTGGAGCCTTTTAAAGCCGATATGTCACCGAGTGGCGAATGCTGAAAAAAACATTACGATTTTCATTTCTGTAACTGCTTAATCCTAATTAGGGTCACGGGGAGGCTGGCGCCCATCCCAGCCGACTTCGGGCGAGGGCAGAGTACACCCTGGACAGCTCGCCAGGCCATCACAGGGCAGAAACAGGCTGACGGCTTTGCAGCTCCACTTGTCGAAAGTCAGCAATGGTTCTTCTCTCTGGAACCTCACACCATAGACAGTGAGAGACATGGCCGGCCTTTGATAACCCAGTTAGCTGCACTGGGGGACATTGCGATTTTTTTAAATTATTGTTATTATTATTACTATTATTCGCCGACTATTCTTGACGAATGTTGGCGAATACACGGATCGCCCCTGTCATTAGGAAGGTTTACTGCCAATTAGCAACAAGAATGTTTTGTGAAAGACAGTTAATGAAAATTAACGAGTTATTCAACATTAGTGACATTATCATCATCGTTCATTTTCTGAACCGATTAATCCTAATTAGGGTCGCGGGGAGGCTGGTCCCCGTCTCAGCTGACTCTGGGCAAGGACAGAGTACATCCAGGACAGCTTGCCAGGCCATCGCAGTGCAGAAACACGCTGACGGATTTGCAGCTACTCTTGACGAAAGTCAGCAATGGTTCGTTTACACGAACCTCTCACTATAGACAGTGACATGGCGGGCCTTTGATTCCCCACTTCGCTGCGCTAGGGGAGTTAACAACATTATCTGGAATAAATAGTGAGTATTTTTCACTCCTTTTTTTGTTGGTTTGAAACCTTTTGCCAACTCCCAGTAAAATACCAGGCGGATATCAAGTCTTAGAAGTGAGTGGCCCTTACCCCTATTGATGGACTCAACCCGATAAAAATGGGGAGCGAACCCTCCAAAATCACCACTTTCCAAATGTATTGAAATCTCAGCTTCACCTGTTATAGCCTCTTCTTGGAGAACAGCTTTCAGAATCTTCCTGTAATGTCTGATGAAGAGACATTACATTGTAGGAGACACTAGTAACACATCCTGGATCTCGCTGGTTTCGCTCAGTCATATTCAGCATCGTGCTCTCTACTTGGTGCCCAAAAAGAACTTTAGCGACCCGCATTACAAATGCTATGCAACTATTTGCAACTATTTTTGGTAACATAAATTCGCAAAGAAATTTTGAACATGTTCGCGACCTAAAAAAATTGTTTCTGCGAACTGTTTAGCGAACTTTTACGGACAATGACGACACCGAAAATCCGCTACGTTCATCAGCATTCTCCGCTCCATGAGATCATAGCTTAAAGGAGATTCAGATTTATAAAACTCCCTATGTACTGTGAGATTGATTTTTTTTCTCGTAAGCACTTATACCGTACTCGTAATTTTGCTTCACGTTTTCACTTAACTGAGAACACTGGCAACGCCCAAGTCGATACAAACCATTTAACGTATTTTACATCAGAAATTTATCGTTGAATGAAAAAGTGGTACGTGGTTTCATACTTGCCATTTAATTTCCCAGGGTACTTTATTGTTTGCTCCTTTAAAAAATGGAATTATGTCTGGAAAGTATTGTACTGTTTTGAAGCTGAACCGACACCAACTGTTCATAATTTGTCTTCCAGCATAACGTGTTGTTTTCAGTGCAACGGAAAAGGGGCACAACAATCAGATACACCATCGCAAGGCTTTCTTGCTCTGACCGTATATGTTAATTCATTTAATTCCTAGTGAAGGGTTTTGCATAAGCTTTTAAAGATCGAACATATAATTAAGGAAAGAAATTTGTCCGGAAATCCATTCATTGTTGCTTTTCATGTTCAAGGTACTTTGTGGTAAATGGACAGTGGCAGGCTTAATTTGTCTCAAGCCGTCACTGAATTGGTTACAGCCTTTGGATATAAATGGTGATGTCTGTGAACTTAATGACGGCTTCCTCAAGTGTACTTTTTTACAGGCTCCTGTTTTGTTTTTGTTTGTTGTTTTTTTTGTTTGTTTATTATTATTATTAATTATTATTAATTATTAATTATTAATTTGTTTGTTTGTTTGTTTGCTTTTTGACTTTCAGTTAATGCTGTTTTCATCAACTGAAAATTGTGTGTTACTGTTGAGATTTTATATAATAATCTAAATGGTGTTGGAGTTTTCTTTCCCCCCTCAGTACCCAGGAATGGTTCACTGTGACCTTGGTTACCAAATGTGCATTGAAGTCATTTATGTTGGATACAATGTGAGGGTTTTGTACAATATTATCTAAACAACAATACCAATACAACAATACCAATAAAATGTCTTGGCTCCCCTTGGGACACTTGTGTGATGAAATTCTGGCTTCATGAACCTGTATGTTTCCACGTTGGTCTCTGCTGTGGCCTCAGATTTTTCAGCAATACACAGCGAGGTTATAAGATTGCAGTGTAATCAAATATTCACTCATTCTGAGTCTTCTTCTTTTCCTTTCGGCTGCTCCCTTCAGGGGTCGCCACAGCAAACCATCCGCCTCCATCTCACCCTGTCCTCTGCATCTTCTTCTCTTACTCCAATGACCTTCATGTCCTCCTTCACCACATCCATAAATCTCTTCTTTGGTCTCCCTCGAGGCCTTCTGCCTGGTAGTTCCAACCTCAGCATCCTACTGCCAATATACTCACTATCCCTCCTCTGTACATGTCCAAACCATCTCAATCTAGCCTCTCTGACTTTGTCTCCAAAACATCTTACATGTGCTGTCCCTCTGATGTGCTCATTCCTGATCCTATCCATCCTCGTTACTCCCAAAGAGAACCTCAACATTTTCATCTCTGCTACCTCCAGCTCTGCCTCCTGTCTTTTCCTCAGCGCCACTGTCTCTAAACCATACAACATCGCTGGTCTCATCACCGTCTTGTACACTTTTCCTTTCATTCTTGCTGACACTCTGAGTAAAGACATTACTGTATACTCAAGATGAAATTCCATTAATGTGCTTTCATGAGGTTTCTGGCGAGTTGAAACACTAAATAATGGCCACAGTGGCGCTTGAAGGTTTATCAACTGTTTATAATTTCTCGAGGTCATTATGGTGATGTAGTCTGTGTTGAGTTTGCATGTTCTCCCTGTGAACAGGTGGTTTCCTCCGGGTATTCTGGTTTCCTTCCACGGTATAAAAACATACACAGTAGGCTAATTGGCTGTTATCCTCAGATACAAGCGTGAATGGCTGTGTGTGTTTTGGCCCTGCAATGGTCTGGGTAAGCCCTGCCTACTTCTAGTGTCAGCTTAGATATTCTCCAGCCTCACCTTGAGCCAAGGATTAAACAGTTTGGTAAATGAGTCAGTGAGTATAGTTCTTCATAAATACAATTTAGATTTTCACACAACTCAGAATTAATAGAAGAAAAGAAACATTAGGGGCGGTTCAACATTTTCGACATTTTCCCAAGTGTACAAAGAGTACTCTTTTTTTGACACACACACACACACACACCCCACCCCCTGAAAGCATACAAATAAATGTTGATGATCTCTCGGCAGGATTTTTAAATAAGATATTAAACAAAACAATGGTCAAAACTCTTTTATAAAATAAATCAATTTATTTCCTTGATCAATACTTCTTTTATACACCAGTCAAATAATAATGAAATCAAAAAAAAATTTACTTTTAAAGAATTCTTTTTAATGACACCTGCTTTAATATTAATATTAAAGACATTTGGTTTTAATAATAAAAATGACATTGTTTTTAGTAATATTATGTTATATTAAAATATAATTCAAAATGTCTGCATTTTTTTTTTGGTCGTTGGCTTTTGGACTACCACGCTTCAGTTTGTGATCAGCTGCCTTCTGATGTTTCAGCAGCTGATACCAGGTTGGGTAGTATTCATAAATAAACCATTGCACACACAGCGCTTTTGCATGTGCCCTTGCGTAGCCTTAAACTTTAAAAACTTTAAGCGTTAACACCGGTGTTATGTCAAGTAGAGCGAATAAAACGATGTTGTTGTTGTTGTTGTTGTTGTTGTTGTGCGTGTACCGCTCTTAGGTGGTTGGTGAATTGCGCATTGAGAGGTTCAAACGTACACGCACAAAAAAAAACAAAATCATGAGCACATGTATGATCGACATTTTTATAATATTAAAAAGCGTACACAGACATCTTACCCCCTCCCCCTAGTGTACGTTTTGTCCGCTTAGGAAAATGTTGAAAATGTTGAATGACCCCTTATACATTACATTACATTACATTAGGTTTATGTTTTGAAGAAAGTGATCTTATATCACACATCCGTGAGTGGCATATCTCTTGTTGCTTGGTGTCCAACGCTGGTGTTAAGAGTAGTGCAGCTTCTTAAAGGGTTAAATGAATTTCAGTCATGGACGAAGTAAAATGGTAAATAATTTATCCTGTTCACGATCTGAAGTGAAAGCAGGAAAGGCAAACACTGATTTGATTTTTTTTTTCCTCTTTCACTGGTTAATTTCTACCTTCATTTATATGAATTGTTCATTTTCTGTAACCGCTTAATCCTAATTCGGGTCCCGGGGAGGCTGGCGCCCATCCCAGCCCACTCTGGGCAAGAGCAAATTACACCCTGAACGGCTCTCCAGGCTATCACAGGCAGTGCTGTAGTGGTAAAAAAATAAGTGAGTACACTATGGCAGCGAAGCTGCCATTTGAGGGTCTTGTCGGTCTGTCACCGGGTGTGACCATGTAAACCAAATATAAACACAGGCTAGCTTAGCCTTACTTACCGGGGACTTTGTTGGACTCAGCTTACAAGCTTTCTACACTCGTATATATATACACGAATAAACCCGTGCATGGCTAGTGACTGTGTGCCCTGTGGGGGACATAATTTGGCTTTCTTTGTTTTACGCATGATAGCAATTAGGCCCCTAGAACGCTTGTAGTATATGGATATACAGGAACGTGAAATAATAAAGAAAAGAAAGCATGTGAAAGAAAAGTCATTAGGATTACTATTAGCGGTACTTTTCCAAGAAATGAATGAAAGAGAAAGTTCATTGGACACAAATCTTGAACTCAGCTAGCGGTATCCAATCAGCGGTATAATACTATAAGGCTGATTCGTGGTGCTTATGGAATCATGTTTATGACTAGATTTACTAAAATAACCTTTTTTGGGGGGGGGGGGGGCCTTGAACCCCCAACGTTAGCATCAGTGATCCAGCACCTTTACCACTAGGCCATCACTGCCCTTATATTGTTGCCCTTATATTAACTGAGTTGTCACCAGTTTAATTATCCATTTAATGAGTTCATGTTCCGTCATCCCACTTATGTACGATATTTTGATTGGTGAAAGTTTGTGTGCCTATTTGAGTTAGATTGTGTGTTTTTTATTATTCTCTGAGTCTGTTTGGTGCTGTATGAGCCTCTTTTTTATGGTTCAGTTTTAATAATAAATCTGTTGAGGGTCTTTCATTGCTTGCCCACTGTCAGCAAAAAAAAAAAAAAAAAAACCCAGCAGCCCATCAGCTTGTCAAAAGTTGTCATTGGGTCATCAGTGTTGTAGCATGGACAACCATACAATCATGTTCGAGGAGTCAACCAATCAAAGATCACTCCAAGAGCAAGATGTTTAATAGTCTTAAGATGTTTCAAAGAAACACACTGTAAATTCTGAGGACATAAACTACTCTCTCACATTCAATAATGTTACAATTCATGTGTCCACCATTAAAACACTGAACAATATGCATGGCAGGGTTGTAAGGAGAAACCCACTGCTCTCGCTCAAAAGAAAAAACAGGAACACTGCTGCCCATCTGCAGTTTGTTAAAGATCACATGGACAAGCCACAAGGATATTGGAAAAAATGTTGTGGATGGATGAGACCAAAATAGAACGTTTTTTATTTAAATGGTGAGTTTTATGTTGGAACAGAAAAAAAACACTGAATTCCTATTTAAAAACCTTATTCCATCTGTGATACACGCCGGTGGTAGTAGTAGGCTGCATTGTGTTGCAACTGGGCTAAGACACTCTCGCTTACTCACTCTTTGCCAAACAGCTGAATCCTGCTAGGGTTACGGGTAGGATGGAGCCTATCTCAGCCAACACTGTGTGAAGGCAGGGTACACCCTAAATCAGGGGTGTCAAACTCATGTCACAAAGGGCCATGTGCCTGCAGGTTTTTGTTTCAAACAAGCAGCAGCACACCTGACTTTGCTCATTTAAAACAAACCGATCTGAGTCTTCAGGCAGTTGATTGGTCAATCTGCTCTTTACAGAGACTGACCAATCAACTGCCTGAAGACTCAGATCAGTTGTTTAAATGAGCAAAGTCAGGTGTGCTGCTGCTGCTGCTTGGTTGAAACAAAAACCTGCAGCACGTGGCCCTTTGTGACATGAGTTTGATACCTGTGCCCTAAACTGACAATCATTCACACTGACATTTATACCTAGGGGCAATTTGGAACAGCGAATTATCCTACTGTGAACTTTTTTGGACTTTTGAAGGAAACCAGAGTGCCAAGAGGAAACTCACACAAGCGCATGGAGAACATGCAAACTCCATAAAGTAACTCCCATGTCCGAGTCTGGGACTCGAACCTGGGACCTTCTTGATGTGCTAACCCCTTTGTCACCATGTCATAGGCCAGGACAGTATAAAATTATTGATGGAACAATAAATACTGAATTATACCAGCTTCCAAGTAAAAATGTCAGAACGTCTGTGCATGAACTGAATCTCAAGAGAAAGTGGGTTATGCAGTTAGACTGAGTGCTCGGCTTAGGCGTTTCTGTGTGGAGCATGTTCTCCCCGTGTTTGGGTGGTTTAGTCCGGGTATTCTGGTATCCTCCCACAGTTCAAAGACATGCACGATAGGCTAAGTGGATGTTCCAAAATGTCCCTTGGTTTAAGTATGAGTGAGAATGTTTGTGTGTGATGGTCTGCCAAGCTGTTCAGGGTGTACCATGTCTTTGTGCAATGTCACCTGAGATAGGTTCCAGCTTTCCTGTGACCCTAAAATCACTTTGGCAAACCTAAAATTACGTTGGCAAACAAGTAAGTGAGTTCGACTGGTTCTTTTTTATCAATTTTTAGGACTTGTGTGAAAACCCGATGAAGTTTAGAATCTGTTTATATAGAAATATAGAAATTTTCAAGGGTTTACAAACCGCATTAAATGTATGAAACTGCCCAATTCACTCAGTAAATGTCAAATAGATCTTTAATGAATGTAATATTATAGACCAGGGGTCGGGAACCTATGGCTCGTGAGCCAGACGTGGCTCTTTTGATGACTGCATCAGGCTCTCGGATAAATCAGATGGCCTTTCTTAACAGAATAACTAATGCATAATTTCGCTGTCCTTTAAATAAAAATATAGAAAAAAGGCCATCAAATAAAACAAAAACATAAATAAATCTCACGCATTTCAATTTACGTATGCATCTATTTTCAATGTCACTTGTCGCTGTGGCGCGTAGCGGAGAGCCAATCCTTTCTGTACTCCAGTGTGTGGGCGGGGCCGATACCTTGAAACTCTAATTTTCTTGGATTATATGCAACAGCCTGTGCAAGTTGTTTTTGGGTAAAGAGATAAATTTCTCTCGTTTTGATCAGCTCATGTGCAAGAAGCCAAGCAGAGCTGGCAAGCAAAACACAAATGGACAGAATGAAAAAACTTCAACCCACAGACCAGCTGATTGCCAAAACTTGGGACGTGCTTCCTGTCACATAAACACTGCAGCGTCTGAGTCCTGTCGTATTGACCACGTTTGGCTCCACATGCGCACGCAAGCAGTCCTTCTCACATCTGAAAAGCATCGGGACCAACTTGTGGTCACGTGTAATAGATTAACCAGACTACAATGCCATCAGCAACACCATGCAGCACTAGAAGTCGCATTAATAGTAAGAAGTACTCTTCTTATTAATAAATAACTTTGTTATAACAATGTTGTTTAAAATAAATTCAGTCTTATTGTACTCTAAAATTGTTCGTCTCAGTATTAAAAAATATATTTGGCTCTCAAAGGATTAGATTTCAAATGGGGTTTTTTTGGCTCTCTTAGTCAAAAAAGGTTCCGACCCCTGTTATAGACCTACTGAAGGACTGTGTCCTGTGTCGCTACGTCAAGATTGGCGAAGGATTAATAACTGAAAACTAAAAATGGTTTTCGATTGCTCCGCAACTGAACATTCCACCTTAAGCTGGAACCAGGTGCCACATGCAGATGTGGAAAAGACCCCCCCGAAAAAAAAAACAACAACTATTAACACAGAACCAGAAAGAGCAATTGCCAAAATTATAAACTTCAAGATTGTTTCTGGTAGAATACCAATTTCCCGCCTTGGAAACATAACCCAGATATGGTACGTGGTTAGCATGCTTTCCAACTTCCAACCGCACATCAGACAAGTGATCTAATTCCTCAAGACTGAAACTGAGGGGATTTCCTTCAGTGCATTTCTGAGGTTTGTATAAAGGGTGATGGCAGTGATAATGTAAGATTAATCAGTTGAGTAATCAAAATATAGAATTTCAGCAACTCCAAGTCTATTAAATCCTTTGTGTGACGTTCAACTAAAATAAATGTAAATATTCCATGACACCCCTGGGTTCGCACATCCGTCTCACTACAAGCAGGTCCTGGATTTGAGTCCTAGGCTCGATGAGGCAATTTCCGACAGTATATTCTTTCCATACCTATCTGGGTTCACTCCAAGGTACTCCGGTTTTCTCCCACAGTCCAAAGACGTGCACATTAAGCTAGGTGGCTAGCAATTTGCCCATTGGTGCGAATAACTGGTTGGGTGTGTGTTGGCCCTGCAATGGTCTTGTAAGCTGTTCAGGGTGTAGTCTGCTTTCGCCCAGGAACAGCAGAGATTGGCCCCAGCTTTCCCACAGCCCTACTAGTATTAAGAACTTCAGCGAATGAATGAATGAGTGACTATCTCACTCTTAGGGGACACTGTGACTCAGTCGATAGCACTGTTGCCTCGGTGCAAGATGGCCTGTGATTTAAATTTCAGCCAGTGACTTTTCCTGGTGAAGTCTGCATGGTCTCGCTCTGTTTGTGTAGCCTTTCTCTGGGTGCTCTGGTTTCCTTCCACGATCCAAAAACTGGCAGGGGCAAAGACAGGATATTGCAGCAGTCTGGGAAAGCAGATGGAGTTTGGGAGAGGTAAGTGGAGAAAACGTCGCACCGTGGATGAATACCAGACACCAGCTTGCTCTGTTGACCCTGATGGATAAGTGGTACAGGTAATAGATGGATGAATGATTGGATGGATCTTCCCATCTTATATATTGCCGAATTTTGATGCTACTTAAATGACTTATTGGTGGTGTCCTGAATTCTGTTTCACCATTATAACAAGGTTATATAAACAAGGGTTTGATATCAACACCTTGTCAAAGCTTAAGCAACTTATTTGAAAACAGTTCCTAATGTTTTTCTGGTTGCAGAATTTCTGGACGGAAGGTTTAGAATTGAGGTGGAGCCGTGTACTTTTTGTAAGATGAAACCTTGGGGCACATGTTTTTCTCATGGTCTGAATCCAAAAGTTTTTTCTGGCTAGATATTAAAAATAAGATATCACATAACATAAATGACATTCCACATTCTGACACATCTTATATAATGTTTTACTTGGACCATTTAAACCCATCTACTCTAACGTGATTACTACAGTCATTCTTATTCACTCTAGCCAGTTGGAAATATATATATATATATCTTCTTTGCTTTTCAGCTTTTTCCCACTCTCGAGAGCCACCACAGCGAATCATCTGATTGGTACATTTGATTTGGCATGGGTTTTTACGTCGGATGCCCTTCCTGTCACAACCCTTTAGCAAGGGACAGAAACACGATTTACAAAAGTCAGCAATGGTTCTTTTACATGAACCTCTCACCATAGACAGTGAGGGACATGGCCCGCCTTTGATAACCCAGTTAGCTGCACTGGTGGGACAGTGACAACCCTGTGGGGACTCGAACCCCCAACCTTAGGATCAGCAATCCTGCACCCTATCCACTAGACCACCACTGCCCCCTATATATATATATATATATATATATAAATATATATATATATATATATATATATATATATATATATATATATATATATATATATATATATATATATATATATATATATATATATATATATATTTCCTTCTTTCTTTCGGCTTTTTCCCCGTTTTATATATATATATATATATACAGCCATATAGATATAAAATACAGTCAGCCTTCTACTTATGAAAACCTCTGAATACGAAAAAATCCAGGTTACAAAAGACATTTTCCTAAATTTTCATCCTCTGTATATGAAACAACTTCTTACGAAAAGCGCCAAACGCGCCATGCAAACATTAAAACAATGCGCGAGTTGCTCTCTCATTGGCTGGTCATTGGCATCCCACCCTGCTAGCCTCCCATTGGCCAGGAGGGAGCTGAATCTCCATATTACTGCACCCATAAAACTTGTTTGTCACACATGTAAAAGAGAGCTGTACTGTTGGTTTGTGAGTTTCGAGGTGAATGTTGAGTACCTTCTGGACTGGTTTATTTGGTAGGACTATACTAAAACCAAAGCTGAAGTCTACGAACAGCATCCACATGTTGGAGTTACTGCTGTCCACTTGTGTGAGGGCTGCGTGAAGGACTGTATTGATATCATCATCAGTTGCCCTGTCTGCTCCGTATGCAAACTGATGTGGCTCGAGATCAGCAAGGATGGCAGCCTTAATGTGAGAGAAGACCAGTCTATCGAAACAATTGGTGATAATGGGGTTCGGGCAACTTGATGATAGTTGTCGAGGCAGTTCACTGTGGACTTCTCAGGCACTAGAATGACAGTGGCTGTCTTAAGGGAGGTGGGTACCATACATACTAGTAGCATTAGCATGAGATTAGACATATGTTATGTCCCGAATATACATGAAGTATCTATATAAGTGTATACTTGAGATTAATTTTTAGGTTTCTCAATCATGAGAAGTCTCCTGGAAGATATTCCAAATGGGTCACTGCATGCAAGACGGCAGATGCAGCAACCTCAAAATCAGCCTTAGTATGCAGTGTCCACTTTGAACCATTCATAATCCTTTATAAATATATAATATTAAAACCTTTTCAAGATCTAATATGTAAACAAGAGCTTACTGTAATTCCTGGCAAATTTATCAGTTTTCTATCTGTTTCACTGATCTATTTAAAGAATAACTTTAATAAAATATGTTACAATAAGATTTCAACAATAAACAACATTAAAATATACAGCACTATTGGAATAAAAATGTTTGCATGTGACTTTTGTCAAAAGTAGCTGCATAGCCATCAGCGTGCTTATGCCCTGCAATCACCTGGCGAGCTATCCAGGATGTACTCTGATGGCTCAGATGGGTGGCAGCCTCCCCGCGACCCTATTTAGGACTAAGCAGTTCAGAAAATGAATGGATTAATTAATATTTACATATTGCAAAAAACATGAGCTTATGTGGGATAATACCATAGTTTTAATTAATTAATATATTTATTCTGTACTTCTTCTTTTGGCTGTTCCCTTTCAGGGGTTGCCACAGCAAATCATCTGCCTCCATCTTCATGGAAGTCATATTAATGATTTGCATATTCAATTAGGCATAAGTTTTGTTGGATGCCCTTCCTGACACACCGACAGCATTGCAGCTACTCTTGTCGAAGGTCGGCAATGGTTCTTTTACATGAACCTCTCACCATAGACAGTGAGAGGCATGGCCGGCCTTTGATAACCCAGTTAGCTGCACTGGGGGGGGACAGCGACAACCTTGTGGAGAGTGGAACTTGAACCCCCAACCCTAGGATCAGCGATCCAGCACTTTTTACCATAGGCCACCACTGCCCCTCTATTTATTCTGTACTATGCATTCAATTACAATAAAAAATAAACACACTGATGTTAGCATATCATGTTATGTGCTAAATAATCCCACAGATCGCTTTCTAGTGGCATTAAAACATTTTCTTTCTGTCTCTAAAGCGAAAACCCATAGGAACACTCTCCAAGATGGCGTCATGTTGACACCGCAAGTGCGATCACGGCCGGTGCTGCTTTTCACTCTGTCCATGCACAGTGCTGACTTTCAACAAGAGGAGCTGCACCGCCGTCCGTGTGTTCCAACCCTGCCACTGCAGCCTGGCGAGCTGTCCAGGGTGTACTCTGCCCTCGTCCAGAGTCGGCTGAGATGGGCGCCAGCCTCCCCGCGACACTAATTAGGATTAAGCGTTCAGAAAATGTATGTACAGTACTGTGTATCAGGATGTGAGAATGTCCAAACTAGCCCCGCCCCCTGTTTTGACGTCACCCAGACCCGGAAATGGAAGGGGGATGAATTGCAATGTCCAGTACTGTTATTATTCGGCAGTGACAGGTCACAGTTACACGGTCGAGATCTACTTACTATTTAAAGGGACTTTTACTAGGGCATTTATTTGGGATACTTTTTCCTCAGCCGAACTTTTTCAACCGAAAAGCGTGAAGAATCAATTAAAGGTAATGGAGTGCTATGTATTACTTTTAAACGGAACAAGCCGAAATGTTTATTAGCTTGTAGCTTGAGCTCGAGTAGTAGTGGGGTTGGAACAGTTGTAGCTGGAGGTGCATGTCTTTCGAAATAGTTTTTTAACTTTATTTTACCGCACTTCTTGACAAACAAAGTCTTTTTACATGTATTTATAACAGTTATTGACGCAGTAAGTGACATTTTTTGCATATAAAACAAACCTACATAGTTCCCCTCATATACCTTCTAGTCGTTTCTTAAACTGAAGATCACTGTCTCCAGCACTTATATGCAATGAAGCCTATCTCAGCCATAAAACACACACCTGGGGCAGTTTGGAACAGGCAGTTAATCTAATGTGCTTGTCTCTGGACTGTTTGAGGAAACCAGGCAGTGGTGGCTTAGTGGTTGATGGGTTACTAATCCAAAGGTCTGTTCAACCCCTGCTATCAGCACTGTTGGGCCCTTGAGAAAGGCCCTTCTCCTTCAATTGCTTCGTTGTGTAAAAAAAAAAATATATATATTATTATTATTGTGTCTGCCAAATGCTGTAAATGTAAACCACCATATCTGGACCAAACATGGGGAGACTGTGCAGTTTCTATACAGAAGAGCCTGAGCACAAGACCCGAACCCAGAACCGGATGTAGCATTGTTTATTTAGTAGTAGTATGCAGTTAAAGTGTTATATCATCAACCTGTGTGTAAAAAGTATTTGTAGTTGATTAGTCTGATACCTGTCTTATAATAATCGACCCAGAACATGCTGGAGGGACTCAGCAGATCCCAGACCACCTTGGTGTGTGTGTGTGTGTGTCCGGAAGAGGCTGGAGAGAGTGATGTCTGGACCTCACTGCTTATGCTGCTGCCACTGCAACCTGACCCGGGTTTAAGCGGAAGACGATGATGATGATGATGATAATAATCAGCATATTATAACTGGGTGCCAGGAACTACCCAAAAATTAATACTGTTGAGAGACATAGTAAGCTCGTGGCATATGTCCATTGTAAGAAGCATGGCATCGAAGTGGCCAGGAAATGGTACGAGCACAAACCTGAGATGAGACAGGTAAATTCAAACAGACAGGCACATCTGTGCAAATGAGCTGGAAATTGTAATTAAAGACAGGAAAGAAAAACTCGAAAACCAGCTAATATAGAACTCAATAGATTTTGAGTGCGGTCCAGATCTGGACCTTGGACAGTTTGAAAGCATTTTTTAAAAAAATGGTCTGATAGGGCCGGGAGAAAAAAAATTAAGCTATCAAAACTAATTGAGGTAAAAGCCACCAAACAGCATCATAATTCTACCTCTCCTGCTACTATAACGCATGTATGGAAGAGATTGCACTATCTTAGTGGAGGTCTGCATTGTCTGAGTACATTTTTACCGTAGTTCCTGCTCTTTCCACTCACGAACATATCTGCAATCCTTCAGATTATAGGAGACATGATGTGTTTTAAAATGTATTTTTTTGCTGACTTTTCTCTTTCTCTGCTGATGTAGTGCTTACTGCTGAGGAGATCACACTTCACTTGAAATCCTGTGACAGTCAGCATGCCTGTAAGACTACGTATCTTCTCTCTCAACTGCTGGTGAGCACATGTACATGCAGTCGTGACTTAGATTACTGTTTTTAGTTTTGACCAGAAAAATCCCAAAGTAATCTTGACTAAGCTGCTTAAAGGAAAAAAAGGGACTGAAGGAATTTAATCAGCTCTACATTTTTGTCTCCTAAGTCAGGCTGCTTCTAGAGTAACTACTGAATAATTTAAACAAAGCCACTATCAGGTTTATCACACTGCTATACTAGAAATGTGAGCGATGGTGTACCACAACATTTTCCCTATTCAGTCATATTGCTTCCTCCTTGCTTTGGATTAGATTCGCACTGTATATCATGCACACACAGTAAATGTGTATCAGCATTGGGGTATGATATCTTGAGAGTCAGTGTTTTTGTGGTTTTAGGGGAATTCGCTACCTTAGCAAACACTGTGCTCAGCGATATGCCATGATTGGAGATCTGTTAAGCAAGGAGCAGCATGACATTGTATTACTGCAGGAGGTGAGACGCGCGCACACACACACACGCGCACACACACACACACACACACACACACACACACACACACACATGATTTTCAAATGACAGTATTCACTATACCAATGCTCAGATGCCATATTGATTCCTGAGTTGTACAATTCTAGTCACGTGATTAGATCGGCCAATGCTTTTATTCTGTTGCAGTCAACAAACCATTTATCTGCAATAACCATCTGAATTTCACCCTGAATACATCAGCAATCACAACAAAAGGTAGACATACTGTTCAAAAGATATTCAAGTAGATGCACAAACAAAAATTAGGTGATAAAATTCTGAATGATCAACTTGTTTTGTCTGAAAATTGTCTGTCCACTTCTTCTTACTTGGCTTCATTTCCTGGTTTGTTTACTGTGCTGACACTCCCAGTGCTTCACATTTTAGTACTGTCAATTGATCTTTCTGAATCATGACAACATGAAAAACTTTGTTCTCAGTGTTGGCATTTGTCCATATTAGTCACATTACTTATATGTTAGTACTTTTTAGTGCCATCTTCTACATCAGTTACAGCGCTAGTCCCTTAGGTTATGTCTGTATGAGCGTAGCTGATCTCTCCACTGAGATTTTTACCCAGGGCAAACTCCGTCAGCTTTTAAAGAATTTCTTCTTTTTAGCACCATCCATCATTTCCTCAATTCAGACTAGTTTTCCAATCCCTGACAATGAAAAACAACCCCACTGCATGATACCGCCACCGTAATGCTTCTTGGGTTATGTTATGTCACTTTTGATCTCACCTGATTAATGAACCTTGTTCCATTTGTTTGAGAAGACCTCGACATGCGTTTTGTCAAATTCTAAAAGTGGTTTCTTAATTTTTTCCTGTAACCAGTGGCTTTTCTGTCCACTTCTGTGGAGTGTGGGCAGATACACCAGTCTCGTACCTGTGTTCTCTTTACCGCCTCTCTGATTAATGTCTTCCTTTCTCAGTCGATGAATTTTGGTGGATGGCCCTCTCGAGGCAGGTTTGTTGTGGTGCCATATTCTTTCAATTTTGTGATGGACTTTAATGGTTCTTTGTGGACTTTAGCAGGGTTTTGGATTTTTTTATAACCCAAGTTTTCCACAACGTTGTCCCTGACCTGTTTGTAGAGCTCCTTTGTTTTTATGGTGTTGCTTGGTGTTTTCACTTGATTAGTGGTGTCGCAGACGCTGGGGCCTTTCAGAACATACCGAGGTCAAGTGATAGTTAGATTGCACAGAGATGAACTTTATTTAAAGAATTATATTCCATCTGAAAATAGATTGTTGCTCTCATTCTTATTTAGGGGCTTCATGGCAAAAGAAGTGAATACATGGGCAGGAGGCACTTTTATTTACTTTTAAGAATTTTTTTTTTTTTTTTTTTGGTTTTAATTTACCTGCACCAATTTGTATTACGTATTCTGGTTTCATTACATAAATTCCATGTAGATTATAGGTTGTATGGCAACAGGATAAAAAAAATGCCATGGGGTGAATACTTTTACAAATCACTGTATACATGTCAACTACTACAACAGAAAAAGCTACCCATCAGGTTCGATATATACTAGTAGGTATGTGCACATGTGTACACACGCATCTCTGTGTGTATTGTCCTAGATTCTAACAGACAGCCAGACAAACTGTGGTGGCCAGTATCTATATCTATATAATTTTTTCTTAAAAGGAAGCAAAGCCATTTGTTTTAGCCACTCTTCATAATGGGAAGAATAAAGGAACACACCGTTCAGGAAAGCAGATGTGTGTCGATCTTCACAAGTCAGGCAATGGCTACAAGAAAATCGCCCCTCGCCTGCACCTGCCCGTATCTAATATCAAAGGAATCATTAAGAAGTTTAAAAAAACTGGAACTGTGGCAAACAAGCCTCGACGAGGACGCAGGGTTATTTTGCCACCACACACAGTCAAGAGGATTGTCAGAGAAATCAAAAGTTTTCCAAACCTCACTGTTAAAGAGTTGCAATAAATGGTGGCGTCTTGGGGTCACAGACTCTCCAATACAACCATCTGGCATTAACTATGTGCCAACAAACAGTTTGAGAGGCATGCACGGATAAAAACCTTTTCTTATTCACGATCATAAACACAGACACCTAGGGTTTGCGAAGAAATACAGGGACTTTAACAGCTTTAGTCAGATGAGACCAGGATGGAGCTTCAAAGTGGGTCTCGTGGAACAGGAAAGATGAGAAAAAGGAAAAACACCTCATGCCCACTGTGAAGTCTGGGGGAGGATCGGTGATGCTGTGGGACTGTTTCTTTTCCAGAGGCCCTGAGAACCTTGTTAGGGTGCATGACATCATGAAAGCTTTGAAATACCAGGACATTTTAAATCAAAACCTGGTGGCCTCCACTGAAAGCTGAGGTCTTTCAGCAAAATAATGATTCTAAACATGTGGTCAAATCTACACAGAAATGGTTCACCAGACACGGAATCAAGCTCATCCCATGGCCATCTCAGTCCACAGACCTCAACTCCATTGAAACCCTGTAGAGTGAGCTGAAGAGGAGAGGACCAGGTTGCTGGATGATATTTAGAGAGATTGTGTGGAGAGGAAATGGTCAATGACCCCTCTTTCTGTATTCTCACATCCTGTGAAACATTATAGAAGATATATGTATTCTATTATATTTTGAAACATCATATGAGGTGCTGTTTTGTTGGCGAAAGGGAGTTGTACAGAATATTAATATCAGTTGAGGTAATAATCGTGGCACACATGATTTGATGCAAAAGAACCCCCCCCCCCCCCCCCCGAATAAATGTACTTGAATTAAAGGTTGGAGTTTTCCACTGTGGGCCTGTATTATTCAGAAAAGGGGGAAGAGGGGAAAAAACACAACCCAAATACACATTTTAACCAAGAGTGCCAATAATTATGGAGGGAAGTGTTTATCCACATATCGTGTTCAATGTGATAAGCGCCCAGGGCGCTTTAAAAATTGGAGTGGGTGGGCGCTTATTAAAATATTACCAGCGGAGTGGAATGGTAAGTGCTTATTACCATCGAGGTGGAAAATATAAGAACATATATGAGAGAATTATAAGAACAATAAAAGAGTTTTACTGGTATTTGTGTTATTCATTTTGTGGTATCAACCAAATTACTTGCATGTCTGTCCTCCTTTCGGCTTTTTCCCTTTAACTTGGGAGTAGCCACAGCGACTCATCTGATTCGCACATTTGATTTGGCAGAGGTTTTTACGTCGGATGCCCTTCCTGTCACAACCCTTTTTAACAAGGGACAGAAACACGCTGACGACTTTGCGGCCTACTCTTTACGAAAGTCAGCAATGGTTCTTTTACATGCCTCTCACCATAGACAGTGAGAGACATGGCTCACCTTTGATAACCCAGTTAGCTGCACTGGGGGGGGGGGAGTGACAACCTTGTGGAGAGTGGGACTCGAACCCCCAACCTTTGGATCAGCGATCCAGCACCCGATACCACTAGACCACCACTGCCCCCAACCAACCAAACTACTTGCATGAAAGCTGAAAATAAACAGAAAACAGTATAATTAAAAAAAAAAAAGACCCCTTACTTTTCCCTCCTGGTGCTGTTCCTTTAAACAAAGTAAAATCGAGCTAATCAACACGAATGTCAACTTTAACACATGGCAAGTTAAACCAATCAATGCAAACATAAACAAAAGCACATGGCCAGGAACATCTTTAAATTTATGAAGTTAGTGAGCAGGAAAATCGGGTGAAAAATACTTGTTATCACTTTCTGATTGGTCCATATCTGGCTCATCGCTCCATTAATTCAGAGCATCCCATAGTTTTGCTGTAGCGGTTTCTAATGGTTCATCGGTTGTTGGACATTTACCAAGAGAGCACAGCACAATATTTTCCTGTTTTGTGTTGTTACTGATGAAAATTATAGATATTCCCCAGGGGGTCTTGAAATATCGTGTAAACTCACTTTTACAGGCAGTGAATACCTCATTTTACCGTTACAGAGACTGATCGAAGAAAATTAGCTCCCAGTACACATGGGCAATTATTAGATGTAAGATCAAAAAAACAATTAATGATGTCATTCATTCTTTGCAAAACAGGTGCCAATTATTGTCTGTATTTAAGGAAAGAGCGCAGGAAATGTTGTACATACTGGTTATAGAGCATTTCTCTCTGAAATTCTGAGGAAGAATCCAAAATGGGTCGTTCCAAATATTTTTCAGCAGAACAGTGTACCTTGTTTCAAAAGTTGACTACAGAGGGAAAAACATATAAAGAAGTTTAAAAATTATCCCAAATGCTTTAAAATGGCACTCAAAACCTGCAAAGTCCCACTGTTGAAAAAAATATATGTGATCAAGAGGTCTTCAGAATGAATATTTGCTGAATGATTTTAGAATTAATATTTTCTGGTCAAAGAAGAGGGTTGCATCTTGCTGTTCAGCACTAATAACCAGTTCGATGACAATGTCTGCAGCCTTGGAACAGGGATTTTTGTTTACTGTTTTATTGAGTGAAGGTATCTTTCTAATTGTCTTTGTTGACCTGGACGTGGATCCGTGGTGGTCTTCCATTCACTGTTGAGCTTTTTACTGTTGACAGAGGAATATTCAAATCATTGGTTGTTTCTCGCTGGCTGATTCCACTCTCTGACTGACCCACAATTCGACCTCTTTGACATCTCTTGAGTGCAAGACATGCTTAACTTCATCACATTAGCACAAGTTTGTGCACCTTCATACAGCAGTCTCACAACAGCGTTCATTAAATTGACTGATGACCACCGTTTTGAGGGTGTCTATTTACTTATGTCCAGCCTCTGTACCTTGTCTCTTTATCCTTGTTTGATCCTGATATGAGGGCCACTGACTATTTTGTTTTTTTTGCTGAATGTTTTCTTGTTTAAAGACATTGATGTAGTTCGGTATTCATTAGGTGTTATAAGATGATTCATCCATTTCTTTCCACGGATCCAGAATGTAGAGGCATGGCTTGTTTTCAACATTCTCAAATTCCTCTACCCCACTCCACTGCTATACACGCTCCAATGGCTTCCTGTAGCTGCTTGCATTAGATTTAAAACATTAATGCTAGCCTACAAATACAGAAATGGACCTGTACCCTCCTATCTCAAAACACTTTTTACACTTTGCACTGTACCATGTTCTCTATGCACTCTTTACATTAAGGGAAAAGAAAAACATGCAATATTTCTCTGTTCGGGCACTGAGGTGTCAGCCTCGAGATGTCTGGACAGCTGAGTCACTGGTTGTCTTCAAATTCTGGCTCAAAATCTACCTTTTTCAGAAGTACCTGGATGAGCACTACACACACACACACACACACACACACAACACCTACTCACTGAGTTTTGGTGGATGGTGTACTGAGCCTGTGTTCCAGTGAACCAGAATCAGAATGGATTCACTGATAATGATTTGAAAGCACTTTTGTAACCACCCTGGAAAAGGATCCTGAATGTTGTTAATGTAAATATGAGGAACACAAATGGTGCAGAGATATAAGAAGACATTTTATTTTACATTACAGTATGTAAATTGTTTATTTTAACTAGCTATGCAGGGAACACTACGAGTAACAGACTTGTGAGATTTTTAAAGTTTTTGTCTTGTGGGTTGGTCTGAGAGTGAATTAACCAGTGTTTGATTGCTCAAAATCTTGGGATTCCCTTATCTCAGTCAACAGAGTGATTTATACAATTTACCAGCAAAGACAAAGAAATCAACAGAATTTCTCTCAGGGTGACCTGGAGTCTCTGATAGGTTTCTTTGGACTGTTGAAAATAATCCCCGTTTTCAAGAAACTTGTGTTACAGAGAAACTCGAAGGGAGACCGAGCACCGCTGTGAGGGACCTCCATCAACTTGCCTAGCATGTTTATCTATGTACAAAACTTTCATAAATGATGTTGTCTTTGTACGTTTCATATGTCACAGTATACAGTAGCATTATGGCTGGAATGGCAGTGGGTTTTTATTGCTTGATAGCTCCACACTGTAGAGAGGTTATACTGATTAAGTCCTGTGAAACATCTTCCATCTGTATTTACACAACAATAAAGTATTATTTACTCTATGTATGACTAAAAGGACTTCATACCACAATTCGATTCATCTTTTTTTCCCCCTCCATGCTCTTTAGACTTGTAAAACTTCCATCTAGGTTGCAAGCAGTATGTACTTATGTATGTAATATACAGGGATCCCTCACTTTTCACGGTTAATTGGGACCGAGATCCCCACGCGACCATCGAAATCCACGAAGTGGGATCAACCCCCCTGACTGACGTATATGTGTATATAATATCAATAAATACATATTCGATGCTATAAATGCTTATAATAACAATTAAACATTAAAAAATAATGTATAAGATGTAAATAAAATAAAAATACACACATACAGATGTGCACACGCACTCAGCTGCACATGCACACACTCAGATGTGCATCTCACAACAATGTAACTAGTTTTGATGGGAGGTTTAGGGTTCTTTATTTTGTGTTGGTTTAGGTATTTTATTTTTTCATAATTGCCCTTGTTTTGCAGCATTTTCCTTAACTTTTCCCCCCTATTTCTTAATTTCCTTATTTTTTAATTCCATCAATATTTAAAAAAAAAAAAAAACAAGCAAACGAGATGCACTGAATTCGCATGAATTGGAGGGCAAAGTAGCGAGGGATCCTTGTACTATGTTTTGGCCTAGAAGTCAATGGAAATATTCCAGGACCTCATTTAAGGGGATTATAATGTTAATAAGTCCCCGTTTTTAATTCACTCAGATCTTCAAGTGCTGATATTAAACCAAAGCATTTCGCAATGTATATGTAACCCCCTCTGATGTGATACATATTTTGTGATTATAGTGAAAAATGCTGATCAAGTACATCTGTGTCTGAGGAAGTGCTGTTTGTTTTTCATGAGAAATAAACTAGTACGAAGCAAAAAAGGCTGTGTTTGCACTTTACTTCTTCTAATCCGGATCTGTGTTATAGGTTTGGAGTGAAAAAGACTTCCACTTCTTAAAAGTGAAGCTTGGCAACACACATCCTCATTCCCACTATTTTAAAAGGTAAGATCCAAGCACTGCAGTTTATTATTATATGATGTTTAAGCAATAACACTCATGATTAAATAGCCTAATTTATTTGGCCGATTTTGGTCATATTTTGACAAGAGCCATAATAAATTCATAAAAGAACCAAAGTTCATGAATCTTTTTTGTAACAAAGATGTATGTGCTCTAATCACTATCGCAGAAAAATAACAGTTGTAGAAATGACCAGAACCACAAAACTGCCATGGTGTCCATGTTCTTCAAAAGTCTATGTTAACTTTTGATCTCAACTGTGTGTTGTGAAATTAATCTGCCACCAGAAAAAGAGTATGAAGAAATCATTGAAAGTCTAATATTGCTATGGCGTACATGTTTGATATACAGTGGTACCTCACCTTACGATAGTCCCAGGTTACGAAAAACAGTTTCCAAAAATATTTGTCTCTGTATACGAAACAAGTTCTCCTTACGAAACGCACAAAATGTGCCATTCAAATATTCAAACGCTCTATTCAAACATTAAAACGGGCCATTCAAACATTCAAGCAATGCACGAGCTGCTCTCCCATTGGCTATCTTCCAACATCCCGCCCCGCTGGCCTCCCATTGGCTAGGAGGGATGACGCAGCTCCCTCCCATTGGCTTTCTCCCAACATCCCGCCTTGCTGGCCTCCCATTGGCTAGGAGGGATGACACCGCTCCCTCCCATTGGCTATTATGGAGCATCCATTAATGCTTTTCGTGTAAATGACAGAGTTACTGTTGTTTCATGAGTTTTTCGAGTGTGTTCATTGCAACTTTATGTTTTTTCTCAGACTTTTAACCTTGCATGAACATTTGTAAGATTATAACTCCGCTAAGAACACATGGTCAACACACACACACACGCACACGCGATTCCCAGTGCAAGTGAAAAGAAGAAGCAGGCTCCTGGCATGTAGTTGAGTGATATCACAAAGGAATATGGCCAAACTCGTCTACCATCGGTACGATATTGAAGCAGAAGGACGCCTTAAAAGGTATACTTTTATAATTTTTAAAGGGTTTAGGGGGTAGTATTGGGAGCCTTTGAACGAATCACACGTTTTACATATAAAATGCGTTCAATTTACGAAAAATCCAGGCTCTGAAAAAGGCTCTGGAACGGATTAATTCCTTAAGGTGAGGTACCACTGTATATAACTTACTAACAGCAACTGAAGAAATATACATTCACCCATTTAATAATCTTCAATAGAAATGCTATTACTGTGCATTGTTGTTAGCTTTCCTCTGTTTAATCCTGTTTTTATTAATAAATATTAAAAACAGATTTCCCCATCTCATTCGATTGAGGGGTCTCTGACTGATTATTTGAATTCTGATCTTTCAGGGGACAGCCCTAGTAATAATTTAATAATTTTATATTATAAAAAGATTAATAATTTCTTTTGAATCTGTTTCGCAGTGGATTTTTTGGGAGTGGATTAGCGGTCTTCTCCAGGCATAGAATCCACGATGTATTTCTCCACAAATACTCCTTAAATGGTTATCCCTACATGGTGAGTATAGTCAGTCTGATTTACTTCAAAACTAGAAATGCACTCAGAGTGCAGACCTCCACCAAGTTAGTACAACCTCGTCTTGACATTTGTTATAGTAGACGATGATGTAGACTTACAAGGCCTCTTTTAGGCTTGTTTTGCAGTTGTGTTTTACCTTTTTATTTTTTCTCCTCCAGCACATTCTGGGTGTTTTCTACTATTATGTCAAAAAAAAAAAAAAATCTTTCAAAACTGTACTAAACCTGAATAATGCCCCAAACGTAAGCAGTTCTTCAATGGGACGAACCCATATCTGGATAAAATGTAGTGGAAATCCATTTTTTAGTAGTTATGGTCGTCTTGTACACTCACTCACACTCAACAAGTCTCATGGACTCCCCATTTGGTGGAGGTAAATATCCAGTTTGGCAGAGATTTTTAAATAGTTTCAATTTTTAATAGCTCATTTAATCATTCATTCATTTGTTGAACCATCTATTAGGGTCGTGAGAAGGCTGGAGCCTATCTCAGCCGTAGGTGTTAGCAGGTGGAAAAGAAATTGAATAAAAAATATCGTGAAGCCAATTGAGCCATCGTGGGGTTTAGAAGTACGGGGGAGGCTGCAGGAGTGGGTATTCTCACCCTGGGGTCTGGGCACAATTTTACTACTCACAAGTGAATCCTGAAGTGTATTTGATGCTATCATAAACCATATTCATTCATTTTCTGAACCGCTTAGTCCTAATTAGAGTTGCGGGGAGGCTAGTGCCCATCTCAGCTGACTGACTAGACGGGGGTGAAGTACACCCTGGACAGCTCGCCAGACAATCGCAATGCCAACACTCACACAACCATTCACACTCGCACCTAGAAGTGATTTAGAACAGCCAGTTAATCTACTGTGCATGTTTTTGGACTGTGAAAGGAAACTGGAGTACCCAGAGGAAACCCTCACAAGCACGGGGAGAACATCCCGAGCTGGGTATCGAACCCAGGACCTTTTTGCTGTGAGGCGGATGTGCTAAACATTACCCGACTCAATTAATTTGTAATGAGGGCCGGATAGTGAAAAGACTGTCAAGTGAGGGGCTGAAGAAGTGTGGCTTGAAAACATGAACACTACAGATGGAAACAGATACAGTGAAGTAGCACTGGAGTGTACATAGTGTATTTTGTAAATACCTTATAAATTTAATGTTTTGTATTGTATCAAGACATGTCAGCCCAAGGTATTTCTACATTCAAATGAAAACATACACCATGCTGAGTAATCAATCCAGGTGAGCCATATCACAGCCATTTAGAATTTTTATATAACGGACAACATCCATTTCACACAGCTGTCCCTACAGAGACACCATGAGTGTAGGACAGAATTAAATACAACTATCACAACATAGGCGTGAATTATATTTTTTAAATAATATTACATTTTTTTAATAATAATAATAATAATAAGGGCAGTGGTGGCCTAGTGGTATAGGGCGCTGGATCGATGATCCAAAGGTTGGGGGTTCAAATCCCACTCTCCACAACTTTGTCACTGTCCCCCCAGTGCTGCTAACTGGGTTATCAAAGGCCGGTCATGTCTCTCACTGTCTATGGTGAGAGGTTCATGTAAAAGAACCATTGCTGCCGTCAGCGTGTTTCCGCCCTGCGATGGCTTGGCGAGCCGTCCAGGGTGTGCTCTGCCCTTGCCCGGAGATGGCTGGGATGGGCGCCAGCCTCCCCGTGACCCAATTAGGATTAAGCGGATACAGAAAATGAATTTGAACATAATAATAACAATAATAATAGAATTAGGTGAATAGCAATACTATAAAGACAGAAAAGCAAGGTTATTAAATATAATAATTATAAATATATAAATACATTAAAAGGGGGCAGTGGTGGCCTGGTGGTAAAGGGCACTGGATCGCTTATCCTAAGGTTAGGGGTTCGAGTCCCACTCTCCCACGGTCGTCACTGTCCCCCCCAGTGCAGCTAACTGGGTTATTAAAGGCGGCCCATGTCTCTCACTATCAATGGTGAGAGGTTCATGTAAAAGAAGCATTGCTGACTTTCGTAAAGCAGAGCTGCATTGCCGTCAGCATGTTTCTGTCCCTTGCTAAAGGGTTGTGTCAGGAAGGGACTCCGACATAAAAATCTATGCCAAGTCAAATATGTGAATCAGATGATTCACTCTGGCGACCCCTAAGAAAAAAGGGAAAAAGACGAAAGGAAAAGAAGATGTAAATCCAGTCGGCCCTCTACTTATGAAACCCTCTGGGTACGAAAACTCCAGGTTACGAAAAACATTTTCCTAAATTTTCGTCCTCTTTTTACGAAAACAAACTCTTTTTACGAAAAGCGCCAAACGTGTCATTCAAAAATTCAAAGAATGCGCAAGTTGCTCTCTCATTGGCTGTCTCCTGACATTCTGCCTCGCTGGTCTCCCATTGGCGAGGAGGCAGCTGAACTGTACCCATACTTCCTGTTTGTCACACGCGTGAGAGAGGAGAGTTGAACAGTAATGTTGGCTCGAAAGTTTATTTTGAGATTGACCATTATAGTGTTATATTTCGTTATCCATTATGGACCCGGAAAATACAGAAAAGCGGAAATACAGTGACGGAGGCGATTATTTTGGAACGATATTGAAGCAGAAGGAGCATGAACACAGTGCTCTATGGGACAAGACCTTTGATCTCGCAAGGAAGCAAGTTAATATTGAATCAGGACCTCTGATCGTTCAAACAGGTGCTGTAATTCCGCTTTAAAGACAACATCCCATCCATTTAAACATTTAAATGCAATTGCTCCATCAGCTTCGGGTTGTATGTGGGCGGAGCCCGCATTTGGCAAAACACGACAGAGAGCGAGAGTTTTGTGTGTGTGTGTGTGTGTGTGTGTGTGTGTGTGTGTGTGTGTGTGTGTGTGTGTGTGCGCGTGTTAATAAAAAATGTTTAATAATGGTTTAATTAATAAATATGTTAATAAAATGGTTGAATATGTTAATAAAATGTTTAAATGGTTTAATAAATAATTTTCTTTTACTTTTAACACATATTTCATAAAAAATTGGTGTACTTTTATCATTTTTAAAGAGTTTATGGGGTAGTCTCGGAAGCCTTGAAACGAATCAGGTGTTTTACATGTAAAATATGCCTCTACTTACGAAAACTCCAGGCTACGAAAAATGCTCTGGAACGGATTCATTTTGTAAGTTGAGTGCCGACTGTATAATAAAAACTAAATTAAAGAGGAATATTAAGTGAATGATAAAAGAGAAATATTCACTTTTAAAAAATATAAGAAAATATATTAAATGATCAAATTTACACTGAGATATAAAACTTAAACTGTGAACCCTAATTACTAATTTGATGAACTATTGCTGAACTGATTTAGTCACCAAACTTTAACATCTAAAAGGAAACATGGGTTTTTTTAATTAGCAAGAGTGGTTCATTCAGGTGTATACATTGTCAGGGCAACTCACAAATGCATTTATCTTAAATGAGATTCCTTACAAACCGTTTTATATTTATGCGCTCGCTGTGCAGCAGACACACGGGCTTCGAGCAGCCAGAACTATCCCTCTCTGTTTCTATTCACTGTTAAGCCGCCTGTTCTCTCAAGTAACTGCTCTGTGCTTTTTTTTAGTCGAAAAAGACATGTTGTATATGTTATTAAGCTACTATCCTAAAATATACAAATAAAAATGAAACAGCGTGAAGAACGTGCAGTGAGCGGCGACATTAAAAGTCCGAGATAAACGAGTGTAACACGGGCAGGACAAACCGGGTGACAGCTTTGATAGGGATTCATCCAAAAATATTAACTTCATTAATTTTCTGAACAGCTTAATCCTAATTAGGGTCATGGGGAGGCTGGTGCTCGTCTCAGCCGACTCTGTGCGAGTACTGAGTACTCCCTGGACTGCTCGATATTTGAATTACTGATTTTTAAAAAAATAATATACATATACAGGGATCCCTCACTTTTCGCGGTTAATTGGGACCGAAATCCCCCGTGATCGCCGAATTCTGTGAAGTAGGATCAACCCCCCTGACTGACGTATACGTACATGTATATATAATATCAATAAATGGGGCAGTGGTGGTCTAGTAATATAGGGCGCTGGATCGCTGATCCTAAGGTTGGGGGTTCGAGTCCCACTCTCTGCAAGGTTGTCACTGTCCCCCCCAGTGATATAACTGGGTTATCAAAGGCGGTCCGTGTCTCTCACTATTTATGGTGAAAGGTTCATGTAAAAGAACCATTTCTAACTTTCGTAAAGAGGAGCTGCAAAGCCGTCAACATGTTTCTGTCCTTTGCTAAAGGGTTGTGTCCGGAAGGGCATCCGACGTGAAAACCTATACCAAATCAAACATGCGATGATTCGCTGTGGCGACCCCTGAGAAAGGGAAAAGGCTGAAAGGAAATCGCATCAATATCAATAAATACAAATTCAATGCTATAAATGCTTATAATAACAATTAAACATTCAAAAATAATGCATAAGATGTAAATAAAATATAAATACACACATATACAGACGCGCACGCACACACAGATGCGCACCTCACATAAAAATATAAATAGTTTTTTGAATAATTAGCTTTGTTTTTGCGGCCTTTTCCTAAACTTTTTCCCCTATTCTTCCTTAATTTCCTTATTTTTTAATTTTTTTTTTTTTTTTTTTTTTTTTTTTTTTAAACCATGATGCATAGAAGCCGCATGAATTGAAGCACGAAGTAGTGATGGATCCCTGTAAATTTTCTACTTTTTAAAGTATTAGAGTAGTGAACTCAAAGTCCCACTGCAGATTACCATGTGGGTCGGACCCGACCACCAGGCCACCAATTGAATAGTTGTTTGACTCAAGACCTTTTTATAAAAGCACATCGCTGTAGCTGCCATGGGGTAACCAGAAAATCTAAAGAAACACCTTTAGACAAACACATGAGTGTTGCTTACCTGCATTTTTATTACATCTCAAGAGTCTCTATGAATTTTACCATGGCAGTCTCTACGCCAGTGGTATTTGGTGATTTATCATTGGGTTCGCAGGATTATTAAAACTTAAATGCTGGCTACAGCACAGTGTAACTCTCAAATGATAATGTCTGTGTTAGATCCCGCTGTCTTACAGCTTTCTGATGCTTGTTCTCGATTGAATTCTTTCCATTACGAATCTTGGCCTTGTAAAGCAAAAAGAAAAGCAACACCTGGCTTGTTTACTTGACGACATCGTGCCGTGAATGGTTGCCCAAATTTTATCTTTTGCATTCAGCTGAGCCTCTCGCCGTTTATTTTTAAACTTCTAACACCGACATGCTTTAAGATTCGGGAACGCACAGCACGTGAAATTCCAAACATTTGGCAGTTTACTCAGAGAACGTTATCCAAGCCACAGCATAACAAAAATGAGAACATAATGTTGTCGAATGCTAGCAGAGGACAACATAGTCTGAGGTTCATCTTTACATTATCGCAATTTTTTTTTTTTTTTTTTTAATTAAGTAAGGTTCATTTTCTGTAACTGCTTAATCCTAATTATTGTCACGGGGAGGCTGGCGCCCATCCCAGCCGACTCCGGGTGAGGGCAGAGTATACCCTGGACAACTCGCCTGGCCATCGCAGGGCAGAAACACGCTGACGGCTTTGCAGCTCCTCTTTATGAAAGTCAGCAATGGTTCTTTTACATCAACCTCACACCATAGACAATGAGAGACATGGCCAGCCGTTGATAACCCAGTTAGCTGCACCGGGGAGACAGTGACAACCTTGTGGAGAGTGGAACTCGAACCCCCAGTCTTAGGATCAGTGATCCAGTGCCCTATACCACTAGACCACCACTGCCCCTTTTTTAGGAAGGAGAACTTTTAAATTGATGGAAATCTAATTTTTCATCAAACTGGTAACACCCATGATCTCAGAAAAACACTACGTGAAGACGGGGTACATCCTGAACTTGAGCTCACCAGATCATCGCAGAATAACACACACACAACCACTCATTCACACCGAGGGGCAGTTGGTAAAAGCCAGCTAGCCTAACCCTCTATTAACCAGCGAAGCACATCTGCGACATGAAGTGAAAGGGAAACAGAAGAAGAATTTTATTTTTCAATATCATACCAAAAGCAACCTTTTTGTATGGGCAAATAATTTGAACACACTTGCTGAACAGAGCGTTCATGTGCATGCCTTTTAACTGTGGGAGGAAAGCAGAGTACCTGGAGGAAACCCACACAGGAACAGAATCGATGTTCAGTGACTATTTGACCTTCAATCACCTTCAAATTTAGTGATTTGTCCCTCAGTGAAAATGAGTATGTCACCCCTGGTTTAGAGTTTCAGAACTTTATAAACGTCAGTAGTAAAGATGTCGCTTTAAGGTTTTCCTTCAGGATGGAGCATGACGAGAGCTGCTTGACTATCAGAGTCTGTTCTTTTCTGTCAGGCCCATCACGGAGACTGGTTTGGGGGTAAAGCTGTTGGGAAATTACTGCTGAATATCAGTGGATTGATGGTGTATGTCTACGTCACTCATGTAAGTTCATCGTTCAGTTTTGGTAAGTATCGAGGGCGTTTGATCAGTCAGGTGCTATAATGCTGTCTCTTTTCCCAAACAGCTGCATGCCGAGTATTCCAGAGAGCAAGATTCTTATCTCCCTCACAGAGTGGTGCAGGCGTGGGAACTCCAGAACTTTATACGGTAATGAGCCACTCTCTGCTTTTAGACCAGGAGGTGTCCAGGACATGTTAGGTAATGGCAACATTGCACATAGTCCAGTGCCAAGTGGGACAGTCAGTTATTAGCCAATTATAGACTTCCCAGCCAAAACGGGAAAAAAACCCTCATGCACTCAAAAATATTTTTGAACTCCCTTCAGCCTTGTTACTGTGTTGTTTAGACAATTTAAGCAACATCACAACATCTATTTCCATCCATTCCTTGAATTGATGACAGGAAAATTGAACCACTCCTGAAAGTTTTCTTCACCACATCCCAGATACTTTTAGTAGGGTTAAGGTCAGGACCCCAGGGTGCCAATACATACTGTATATGAAAATAATTCCGAATACTCCCTGAACCACTGTTTCACTATTTGAGCCCTAATTTCATATCCGTGCCAACAGGAAAGAAAAATCCCACTGATGTCATGATCTGCTCATTCAGCTGACTTCATTTTATTGCCACATTAATGTTGCTGAGCCTCGAGTCGACCAACCGGAGCAACTGTAAATGCTCTCCAACAAAATATTAGTGTCAGGATTTTTTTTTTTTTGCCTGGCAAGTGTACAAGGTACATTCTGAAAGAACTAGCACAGAAACAAAATATAGGGATCCCTCACTTTCCTCGATTAATTGGGGCCGAGATCCCCCCCGCGACTACCAAATTCTGCGAAGGAGGATCAACCCCCCAACCTCCCCTTGACTGACGTATACGTACATTTATATGTGTATATAATATCAATAAATACATATTCAATGCCCCCCAGTGGAGGTAACTGGGTTATCAAAGGCCGGCCATGTCTCTCACTGTCTATGGTGTGAGGCATGTAAATGAACCATTGCTGACTTTCGAAAAGAGTAGGCTGAAAAGCCGTCAGCGTGTTTCCGCCCTGCGATGGCCTGGCGAGCTGTCCAGGGTGTACTCTGCCCTCGCCCGAAGTTGGCTGGGATGGGCACCAGCCTCCCCTTCTTTTCTTCTTTTCCTTTCGGCTTTTCCCTTCAGGGGTCGCCACAGCGAATCATCTGCCTCCATCTCACCCTATCCTCTGCATCTTCTTCTCTTACACCTACGACCTTCATGTCCTCCTTCACCACATCCATGAATCGTCTCTTTGGTCTTCCTCTAGGCCTTTTTCCTGGTAGTTCCAGCCTCAGCATCCTATTACCAATATACTCACTATCCCTCCTCTGTACATGTCCAAACCGTCTCAATCTAGCCTCTCTGACTTTGTCTCCAAAACGTCTTACATGTGCTGTCCCTCTGACGTGCTCATTCCTGATCCTATCCATCCTCGTTACTCCCAAAGAGAACCTCAACATTTTCATCTCTGCTACCTCCAACTCTGCCTCCTGTCTTTTCCCCAGGGCCACTGTTTCTAACCCATACAACATCGTTGGCCTCATCACCGTCTTGTACACTTTTCCTTTCATTCTTGCCGATACCCTCCTATCACACATCACACCGGACACTTTTCTCCATCCATTCCAACCTGCCTGCACACGCTTCTTCACCTCTTTTCTACACTCTCCATTGCTCTGGATTGTTGAGCCTAAGTACTTAGCGATTTCCCCGTGACCCAAAAATTAGGATTAAGCGGGTACAGAAAATGAACTGAACTGAACATATTCAATGCTAGAAATGCTTATCATAACAATTAAACATTCAAAAATAATGCATAATATGTAAATAAAATATAAATACACACGCATTCAGATGCGCACCTCACAGAAATGTAAGTAGTTTTGATGGGAGGTTTTGGGTTGTTTTTTTGTGTTGTGTTTGGTTAGGTTTTTTTTTTTTTTTTTTTTTGCATAATTTGGCCTTGTTTTTGTGGTATTTTCATTAACTTTCCCCCCTATTTTTCCTTAATTTTCTTATTTTTCAATTTGCTCAATTTTTATTTTTATTTTTTAAACCGCTATGCAGTGAAGCCACATGAATTGAAGTGTGAAGTAGCAAGGGACTCTGCATGCAGTGTTGTGTACAGGAGGACATTAAACAGATTAAAGACATTAAAGAGTCATGTCCGTATTACCACACACATTTTCATGACTATGTTCAAACACCACACAAAAAAAAAAAAACCCAACCCAAATTGAATTAAAATGCACATGGATGTACTCTTCATTACTCACTAGGCACACGTGTGCTGGGGCAGACATGGTGATATTAGGAGGGGATCTGAACATGCACCCTGACGACCTTGGTGTAAGATTGCTGCGCAGCTACTGTGGACTCCACGACTGCTTCTTGGAAACGAAGAGCTTTGATGTGAGGGAATAAACAGTACTCATTGAAACCATCCCAGACTGCCCAGTATATAATAAGAGATTATAATGATTATATTTTATAATGAAATTATAATGAGAATGATCTTTTGAGTCTCACAGTGGTCACACTTTGGTTTTTAACAGTAATTGTCTTTTGGATTCTTGTGTGGAAATTCCAGGGATGTGAACAAGGATTCACCCATATTACAGACAACCCCTTCACAAATACTCATGAACTTCTTCCATTCGGAGGAGGAATCCGTATCGACTTCATCTTATTCAAGGTGAACATGTTTGATTTTACTGTTGAGACAGATCACATCGTTATTACTCCTCCATTCACGAGCTGGTGGTTCTCAGGTATACGCATCATACACGCGTATTTGTATGTATACTCGCGATTGGAACCCTTCTGCTGCTCCTCATGATGTTAATTCACAACAAGGAAAATTCAATAAATTATACAGGGGTGGGTACTGAGAATGAAATTAATTCTGTCTCCTGATTGGTCAGTACCAAAACACAGGTACAATCATGGCTGAATGGGATGGTTATCAGTAGTTACGTAGTGATGACTCGGTCTAACCTAGCTGATGAAATCTCTGTTCATTATAACCTAACGAGAACACCAGCTGGTGTTGTGTGAGCAGAAAACTTACTGAACAGCTCACCAGACCATCATGGGACTAACACCACACACACACACACACACACACACACAACTATTCACACTAGGAGCAATTTATAACAGCCAGTTTATAACAGCCTAATGTACATATTTTTGGACTGTAGAAGGAAACTAGAGTATCTGGTGGAAACCCATGCCAGCACGGGGAAGACACGGAAACACCCTTGCGCCCAGGACTCGAACCCAGTACCTTCTTGCTGTGAGGCGGACGTACTAACCATTATGCACAATTTATATGTGACTAACTCCACATAAATTTCAGCCCAGAAATCACTGAAAAAAACTTCTTCTTATTCTTAAACCAACTGCAATAGGAAAGTTGAGTTGGCAAAATGTCTGCTGCATAAACTTTTTTTTTTTTTTTATTTACCATCACCGTCATCTCTGGCAATGTTCTGATCTTCAGAGTTTCTAGAATGTAATGTCTCACCAGCTTCACAAGAGACATCAACCCCGCCCCACATGCTAATGCTACTTACCCATTAACTATAGGTTTAGCCTTTGCTAGTAATTCATGGGATATAGTTACCAATACAGGGATCCCTCAGTTTCCGCGGTTAATGGGGACTGAGACCCCCCCACGACCACCGATTTCTGCGAAGTAGGTTCGACACCCCCCCCCACCCCCCCCGACTGATGTATACATACATCTATGTGTGAATATGATGTCAATAAATACATATTCAACACTATAAATGCTTATAACAACAATTAAGCATTCAAAAATAATGCATAAGATGTAAATAAAATATAAATACACTCACACAGATGCGCAACTCACATAAAAATGTAAGTAGTTTTGTTGGGGGGTTTTGGGTTGTTTATTGTTTTTGTTTGGCCTTGGTTTGTGGCATTTTCCTTAACTTTTTCCCTATTTTTCCTTAATTTCCTTATTTTTTTATTTTTCGATGAATATTTTTGAAAAACCCATGATGTACTGAAGCTGCAGAAACTGAAGCCTGAAGTAGCGAAGGATCATTGTATAGTGCTTTTTGTGATCACTTATGCTAAAATAAGCATCTGTATAGCTTTAATGTGAAACATATACACACAAATTCTGCTTAGAAGGATGACCATGACCAGTTCACTTAAATAAAAACGCAGTATATGAATAGGCAGTTGTGTGTAAAGGGGAAACCCCAGTGACCTGATGCCCAAAATGCAGTATCCAAAGTGACCAGCCCTTAAAATGCAGTATCATTGTCTGCCCTGCAGCCTCCAATCTCTGATGCTGATGAGATTTGCCAAATGAAAAATACAACGATTATGACAAGTCATTATAACACTTCCTATCATTGTAAAACATAAATCTGTTGATGTCTTTATTTTTTTTGTGCCAAATTATGTACCGGTATATCAATAACTGATACCAAAATCCTATCACTATTTGATACACTAAAAGACTTAAAAAGTGAATATGCTGATGTAAGCCTTCTTAAATGTGAGAAGGTCCAGCAAGAAGATCCTGGTATTGAATCCATGACCAAGGAAGGTGTATCTGTATGAAGTCTGTGTGTTCTCCCCATGCTTGTGTGGGTTTCCTGATAAAACCGTGGTTTCCTCCAGTAGTCCAAAGACCTACATATTAGGCTAATCAGCTGTTCAAAATAGACCCCCAGGTGTGTGTGTGTGTGTGTGTGTGTGTGTGTGTGTGTGTGTTGGCTCTTTGTTGGAGTAGTGAGCTGTTCAGGGTGTACTCAACCCTTACCCGGAGCTGACCAGAATAGGTTCCAGCCTCCTGCAATATGAACAAATGTTTAAACTGTTGAGAAAATAAAAAGAAATGTGATGAGACAGTGCATATATTGATCACTTGATCAAAAAATAATAAACGAGTGTGCATATGTTGTCCCCTGACAGCTGAGAGTCCTCCCGCATGAAAGTAAAAATCAATGGATGTAAGGCGAGACAGTAAGTAATTTTTCCAGTTAAATATTTAAAACTCTAAATAGCAGTTGTATTTTATAAACAGGGATCGAGGCGAGTGGATGTGAGCTGTGAATCTCTGTCCACTACCAAGGGCTGTGCTCCTGGCTATGACTTCCCTTACTCCGACCACGAAGCTCTGAGCACTGAGCTGCTGCTGTGCCCTTTGAACGAGGAAAACGGAGAGGATTACAGTGATGGTAATGGAGCTTTACTTTAGAAGCTAATTGTTTTCCAGTAGATCCTCGTCCTTTTATAATGCTTTCTCTGCCTTCCCATTTTTGTTTGTTTGTTTGTTTGTTTATTAGTCAGTGTTTCTGAGCTGATAAACCTTGTGACCGAGGCTCGTACGGAGGTGAAGGTGGGCCTGCATTGTGCTGAACGTATGCGTTACACAGCCGCACGCACAGGGTTCATGGGCCTCGCCTTATTTCTGCTGGAGTTGGCTATCGCTGCTGTGCCGATATTCTCCCTAGGAGCCGAACAGCCTTTCCCCAAAGCTTCTTTCTACCTACTGGGGGCGCTGTGCTTCGCCATACTTCTCTCCGCTGCCTTCCTGTATATTTTTTACAGCATGGAGCTGAAGTCGCTGCAAGGAGCAGAAGACCAGATGAGGCTTGCAGTGGGCAGCCTGCAAGAGCGTCTAAAGGAGTTACCCAAGGTTATAGACAAAGGCCATTCTCAAAGGGAACCCGACACGGCCGAGCCAGAAGATTCAAGGCTGTGAGCGCTGCGGAACCAAATATTTCTTTGCTTCATACTAATTATTTCAGTAACTAATCCGTAGCGCCCATGCATCACTTTCTAATTTGAATCCCCCCCCCCATGTTTCTTTCTAGTACTGGGCTCTACGAGGTTAAACAAGACTCAATTGAGTCGGTTTCCAGAGCTTACTGATGGAATCTGCCTGATTTTATCTGTCTACATTCACATTACAAACCTCACTGTTCAGCTCGAAATTGGATTTGCATATTCTAATGTATCGGTTTGCACGTCCACCTCAAAGGGAGAAGGTCCTGGGCTCCATTCCCAGGCGCAGGCATTTCTGTGTGAAGTTTGCATGTAATCTCTGTTCCTTGTGTGGGTTTCATCCGAGTACTCTGGTTTCCTCCCAACATCTAAAGACATGCACATAAGGCTGACTGGCTGTTTAATATTATCTGTGTGAGTGCTTGTGTGTGTTGCCCTGTGATTGTCTGGCGAGCTGTTCAGGGTGCACTCTGTTTTGCCAGTGTTGGCGTGAGATAGGCACCAGCCTCCTCATGACCTCAGTGACATTGAGTGGTTAGACAAAGGAGTGAGTGAGTGACAGACAGACATTAACAATTGCACGTAACCAATAGTTAACTGTAATATGAGTGCGTCCGAGTTCTGAAATGTCAGGCACGCACACAGTGATCTGTTTCGAGAACGTCGTCTGCATTACCATCAACAAGCATTGTCAGATGTGTGAGATGTCTCGCGGGATTAAAGCCGACATGCTTTCGACATAAAGTGAATTGCATATGAATTCCGTTCTCCTTTATGTCACTAAGCCACGATTGGGACGTGTAACCGATGTATCATCACGTATGAATTATTTTCAAAGGTCAGATTTGTGTGTCCATAGTAGGTTGTGCATCCACGTCACAACAAGAAGGTCCTGGAATTACGTCCTGCGCTGTGGAGTTTGCATGTTCTCCCTGTACTTGTATGGGTTTCTTCCGGGTACCCCAGTTTCCTCCCACAGTTCACATTAGGCTAATTGGTTGTTCCAAATTTCCACTAGGTATGAGTGTGAGGTGTGAATGGTTGTTTTGTGTGTGTGTGTGTGTGTGTGTGTGTGTGTGTGTGTTGTCCTACGATGGTCTGGTGAACTTGTCAGTTTAACCTGCCTTCACCTATCATGGGCTGTGATAGACTCTATCCTCCCTATGACTCTAATAGGATCAAGCTGCTTGGCAAGTGAGTGAGGGAGGGAAGATTTGTGTGTTCATAAAAACTGAAAAGATCATATTTGTGTAAAATTCATTCATTTTTTTGAATAGCTTAATCCTCATTAGGGTCACGGGGAGGCTGGCGCCCACCTCAGCCACTCTGGGCGATGCCAGGGTACAACCCTGAGCAGCTCACCCAGCTCAAACAACCATTTGTACTCGCACCTCGGGGTGATTTGTAACAGCCAAGTAATCTACTGTAAATTAATTTTGGACTGTGGGAGGAAACCAGACTATCCGGAGGAAACCCATGCAAGCATGGATAGAACATGCAAACTCCACACAGAAACACCTGAGCTGGGAATCAAACCCAGGACTTTCTTGCTGTGAGGCGGATGTGCTAACCACTCCGCCACCGTGCCGCCAATTTGTGTAACATGAAGGTAAGAAATCAGATTTGAGTCATTCGGCGTGGTAATGTGAACGTGGGCCCGTTGCCCTGTTCACACCTGATTCTACAGTGTGCCCTCGATCACTGGATTGAAGTTGAGGACAGATGTGAACTCAAACCATATTAAAGTGGTCGAGGACACTTAGGATTACATCATGTTGGGGCAGTGGTGGCTCAGCGGTTATGGGTCTGTTGGTGATCTAAGGGGCATGGGTTCAAGCCCAAGTCCCACCAAGCTGCCATTGTTGGGCCCTTCGGCAAGGCCCTTAAGCCTCAGTTGCTTACTTGTATAAAGTGATAACTGTAAGTTGCTCTGGCTCAGGGTGTCTGACAAATGCCATAAACGTAAACGGTATAAGATCTAAATAAGTCACTCTCGTGGAACAGGCGGCACTTGTGTCAATGCGATGGGATCTTTCACAGGACAAAACAGCAGCTGTTCGACTGTGCTTTTATCTCGCTGTGAATAATTACTCATGTTAGAAATCGCACTGATTGGTAGAGGTCCCCGCCACTCGGCTCGTGGAAAAATATTATTATTCATATTATTCATTTCTGCCCTGGATAATAACTGTGTGTGTGTGACAGTGTTTCTACAGAAGAATCTATCAGAAATCCTAAGCAATCCCTGAAGACACGTTCGCTGCTATTCCACTGATGCCAGGGTGAGCCAGGGCTATCTCAAGGCTATTGTAGACTTGTAGTCTGGGGCTTTAAGCAACACGCTAATAACCCGTTTGTGTTCCTGTTATCGCTGCTAATGCTCAGCGGATGCAAATGCTAATTATTTTAGCTTGATCTATTCAGAGTTTAGCTGAGCTAGTGGGGAGCTATACGATTCAACTAAACAAACCATTTTAGAACAGATGTCTTTATTTATACGAACAGTGGCTCTACATTATCTTTAGGGCATTTGAGTCTGCTATTCAGGGGTCCCCAACCACCGGTCCGTGGACCGGTACCGGTCCGTGGCTAAATTGGTACCAGTCCGCAGAAGAAATAATTAATTATTTCCGTTTTATTTATTATCCGAGTCTGAACGATGTTTATTTTTGAAAAGTCTTTAATTTTGAAAAGTGACCGGATTCTCTCGGTTACATGTCGGTCATTTAAGCGCTAAAATGTAACCCACAAGGGGACGGAACATGAACAGAGTCGAGTTGGACATGTTTCAAACAATAGCGGGGATTTTGGATGAGACTGAGCCTGAGCCTTCATTCTCCCAGCTGGTGCACCATCACCTCTGTGTGGGTTTTTTTTTTTCTTTTTCTTTTCTTTTTTTTTTTTTTTTATAGAAAACTTCAAGCTCTACTTCCCAACCAACTTTATTTCAGCTATTGAAAAATAACATTCATGGAGTGATTATTATTATTATTATTAATAATAATAATAATAATTTCTATTAATAAATTTATATTTACAATATAAACAATCTATCACAAGTCCCCACCCCCACCCCCGGTCCGCGGTAAAGTTGTCGAGTGTTGACCGGTCCGCAGTGATAAAAAGGTTGGGGACCCCTGAGCTAGCTTATCTTTTGTAACTGACGAGTGCTTGGCATTGATTCTGTAATAGTTTTATTATAAATACATATTCATTCATTCATTTTTTAAGCCCCTTGATCCTAATAAAGCTCACGTAAGTGCTGGTGCCCATCGCAGTCAACTGTGGGTGAAGATTGAGTACACCCTGAACAACTCGTCACACACATACAACCACTCACACACTCTCACACCTTGGGGTGATTTGAAACAGCCAATTAGCCTACCGTTCATTTTTGTAAGGAAACTGGAGTACCCGGAGGAAACCCATGCAAGCACCGGTACTACATGCAAATGCCACACAGAAAGACCCGGGCCTGGGGCTTGAACCCAGGAAATTGCTGTAAGTCAGATGTACTAACCACTGTTAAATACATATTTGGACACAAATTAAAAAGATACCCTGAAGGTGAATGTTTACATCCAACTGCTGGCAATGGTGCATAGCACTTCTCCTCCACAGCTGGTTCCTCTGAAAGTCCAAAGACATGCCAAGTAGGTTAATTGGCCGGATTATATAATCACGAGGTGTGAGTGTAAATGGTTTTGTGTGTGTGTGTGTGTGTGTGTGTGTGTGTGTGGCAGGGTCTATAAGGGACTGGCAAACTGTTCATGGTGTCCAGTATCGACTGGGATAGGCTCCGGCTAGTAAGATGAAGTGGTTTGACAAATAAAGGAATGAAGGAATCGAACCAACTAATAAAGTTCAACTCTGACACACGTGTTTAACTTTACACACCTGTTGGCCTCGACAGGCCAATTCTTCAGGCATTTGGCCTCGAAGTAGCTGCGAGGAGGCACAGTCGTGACCCAGAGGTGCCAATGAAGATTGCTGATTGCCTTGCCTTGACCAGGCTCAGCTCAGGATTGTAACTGCAGCAGTTCAAAATAGGAGCTCTGCGTGAGGATCCCCCAGGACACGTGTTGATGCTCAGTGTGAACAGGACTTTCTCTCCCTCATACTGTATTAGTTTGAAGATTTTCCACAAGAGGGTGCAATTAGCACCACAGGAAAAAGGCATGTGAGAGGTTTCTCTTTATTAACACTGTACTGTATGTCTGTAATTCTTCTGAGTGAGAAGACTGCAGACCAATAGATGGACCAATCATGTTGCTTCCTCGCTGAAGGAGAACAATCGTCAGGAATAAGCTGTAAGTGATAACTTATACCACTGACCTGCTGAGTTCTTAATTGGGTCAGAAGGTGTTGCCTAATTTACTATAACCGCATCATGTCACGTGATTATTTTCCTGAAACAGCACCCACTCCCCCTAATCATGTTTTATGCCTTATGTCCTCTGCACTCCCATGTCGTGTTAGATCAGGGGTCGTGAACCTTTTTGACTAAGAGAGCCAAAAAAAAGACACATTTTAAAATCTAATCTTCTGAGAGCCAATGAATACAACTAAATGGAAAAAGAAGACCAGCAATTTGAGAGTATAATAAGACTGAATTTATTTTAAACGACATTGTTATAACGAAGTTATTTATTAATAAGAAAAGTACTTCTTACTATTAGTGCGACTTCTGGTGCTGCATGGTTTTGCTGATGGATTTGTAGTCTGGTTGATACGGAGTGAGGTTCAGCTTCATGCAGGCGTTTAGGCTTCAATCTGTTAAACGTGACCGCAGGTTGGTCTTGATGTTTTTCAGGTAAGAAGGACTGCTCGCGTGTGCATGTGGAGCCAAACATGGTCAATACGACAGGACTCACACGCTGAAGTCTTTATGTGACGGGAAGTGCATCCAAAGTTTTGGCAATCAGCTGGTCTGCGGGTTGAAGTTTTTCCATATCTGTCCATTTGTGTTTGCTTACCAGCTGTGCTTGGCTTCATGCAACTGAGCTGATCAAAAACGAGGGAAATTTATCTCTTTACTCAAAAACAACACGCGCAGTCTGTGGCTGTTGTTATAATCCAATAAAATTAGAGTCTCAAGGTGTCAGACCCGCCCGCATACTGGCGTACAGAAAGGATTGGCTCTCCGCTGCGCACCACAGTGACGTGGCATTGAAAATAGATGTATAGATTTAAATGCGTGAGATTTATTCATCTGTTTTTGTTTTATTTGATGGCTTTTTTTCTGTATTTTTATTTAAATGACAGTGCGATTATGTCTTCGTTAGTCTGTTAAGAAAGGCCACCTGATTTATCTGAGAGCCAGATACAGTCATCAAAAGAGTCACATCTGGCTTGCGAACCATAGGTTCCCGACCCCTGTGTTAGAAAATCGGACCAGTTACTCTTCTTCAATAATGTTGTCTAGTAGCCGTGTTTTTTTTTTTGTTTGTTTTTTTGTTTTTTTTTTTTTTTTTTTACATTGAATTTATGCAGTCTTACAGATCTGAGATTGTGTTTATCAAGCTCGGTTGAAATTTCTTTCAAAATTATGGATCAGTGGAGCAGACTTGATCTCAATCCTGCAGGGCAGGTTATTCCAATCATCACAAACTTATCTTCAATTTGTTTGTCCTCTATTATCCTGTATTAGATTTTATTTTGTGTGTGTGTGTGTTATACGTATTATTTGTTTCCTGTTTATGATCTGCGTTTGGTGTGTTTATACAGATAGTAATAGACAACCACATTTTTGTCTGTTGACAGCATTAACATTACACTGTAATCATTCACTCCTATTTACTCATACACGTGAATATTTACTCCATACATATCCTCTGAATGTTGATTGCAGACACGTTTTTTTTTTTTTTTTTTTCCCCCTTATTCGACCAACACTTCAGTAAACCTAGCATAGTGTCAGGTTCATCTCTCGATGTGTATCCTTCATACGTCTTAATATCGGTATGCTGTTATTTACCCTGTAAACTGTGTATGCTTTAACGTTTATTCATTTCAACACGAGTTCAGTGATTACAACCAATGCAGGTTTTTTGTGATGAAATAAATTATTCTTATTACAAATTCACAATGGATATCTGTCTTTCAAAATTATCCATGGGTTCTTGTATACATTCATTTATTCATTCATTTATTTTCTGAACCGCTTAATTTTAATTAGGGTCACGGAGAGGCTGGTGCCCATCTCGGACGACTCCAGGTGAGGACAGGGTACACCCAGGACAGCTCGTCAGGCCATCGCAGGACTGACACTCGCACAATCGTTCACACTGTTCCTCACACGTGGGGTGACGTGGAACAGCCAGTTAGCGTGTTGTGCATGTTTTTGGACTGTGGGAGGGAACCAGAGTACCTGGAGGAAACTCGCGCATGCATGAGGAGAAATTCCAGACAGAAACACCTGAGCTGGGCATTGAATCCAGGCCTTCCTGCTGTGAGGAGGATGTGCGAACCACTAAGCCACCGTGCTGCCCTTGTATTATTATTATTATTATTATTATTATTATTATTATTCACCAGATCCAGTCATTCAGAGATTTGATTAGAACCTGCTGGGTGGTGCAGTGGTGTAGTGATCAGAACATCCAATAAGGATGCATAGCGATAAGGTCCTGAGTTTAAGGCTTGGGCTCATCAAGGTATTTCTGTGTGTCCTTTTCATGTTGGCCCCGTGCTTTCATCTGGGTGTTCTGGTTTCATCCCACAGTCCAAAGACATGGACATTCAGCTAGTAGCTGTTCCAGACTGCCGAGGTGTGAGTGGTGAATAGGTGGTGTGTGCGCTGGCGTGGTGAGTTCTTCATGGTGTACCCCGCCTTTGCCCACTGCTGAGATAGGCTCCAGCCTCCTCAGCCTCTCATTTTGCAAGTGAATGAATTTTGAACACTCTGAGAGAGATACACGGCTTTACACACCTGTTGACCTCATCTGGACAGTTTTTCAGGCATCTCGCCTTGGAGTAGTCCAGAGGAGGCGCAGTAATAACCCAGATGATTGTATGTGTGTTTACTGGATGATTACTTGACTGATGTGTCAGGCCTGCGATGCTCAGGGTGTACCTACCTTCACCATGTGTCAGTCGAGACCGATTCCAGCATCGCCGTGACCCTAGTAGGAATAAAGAAGTTCGGCAGGTGAGTGGGTGACATAATATCTTTTCCAGTTTTTGAATATGTTCATAATTTGTCCTCTGTACAGCAAACTGGATTTGAAATGAAGATGTGCTCTGGTTGGAAGATAGACTTTCAGTTTCGAGATATTTAACAAATTTATTGCCTTCACCATTCAAGAATTACAGCTACTCTTTTACACCTGTCACTTAAAAGTAATTGAATTACCTGTCCACCCACCCCACCTGCCAGTTTTTATTCTGTATGATGTCCTCCTGTTTTGAAGTATAAAATGGTTACTGATCAAAGTGTCCTGTGAGTGACTTTATTGACGTGACTACCAAAGCACTCTGTTTGATGTATAGAATGAATGCCATTGGGCAAGAGAATGATTTCTAAAAATCCTGAAGACTGCAGTGGAGTGCTGAAGAGTTCAGAGGGTGCCGAGGACACGACAAATTCAAATCTGATGCTATTTTAACAAAGTTTGTTTCACACAACCACACTAAAGTACTCAAAGAGCTAATAATCATCATAATAATTGATAATAATCATCATGAGCACATGTAAGAGGTTTTGGAGACAAAGTCAGAGAGGCTAGATTGGGATGGTTTGGACATGTTCAGACGAGGGATAGTGAATACAGTATATTGGTAGTAGGATGCTGAGGTTGGAACTACCAGGCAGAAGATGCAGAGGATAGGATAGGGTGAGATGGAGGCAGATGATTTGCTGTGGCGACCCCTGAAGGAAACAACCGAAAGCAAATGGGCTGCGGGGAGGCTGGCACCCATCTCAGCCAACTCTGGGCAAGGGTGGGGTACACCCTGGACAGCTCGCCAGACCATTGCAGGGCATAATAATAATAATAATAATAATAATAATAATAATAATAATGATGATGATGATGATGATGATGAGTAGTAGTAGTAGTAGTGTTAATAAAGTGGAACCGAATGACTAATTGCAGTAAAACACTTGAACCACAAGGGTGCAGCCCTATTATTCAAGTTGTTTTGTTGTTGGATTTTTTTTCTCCTTTTTTTGGTACAAATGGATTTGAAACTGGTTCTAGAACTGAAAGTGGAAAAATGTATTAAGCTGATAGGCTATATGGAAGATAGGCAGTCTATATGTTACAGCTGGAAGGCGTGGCACTCTGAGGCTTTTTGAACATTGCTGAATGGCCTGATGAGTATGAAAACTATGTAAATTATGTTTCATGAAGTGATCAGTCTATATCAACACCTGTCAAAGGTCTTGGGTCAGAAGTGTGTTGTACAGCCCCGGCCATTGTGATCGTGCCATCTGAGAACAGACCACCAGCAGACTTCTGTTTTCTGTCAGTCGAACAAAAGGTCATTTAGTACCTGAACATCTCCTGGTTTTGTCATGTCCATGAAGCTGTATGCACACGAGCCTCATAAAAGCATTCCAGCGTCGACATTATAAGTAGCATCATCTTTCCCATGCTTTTTCGCAGAACGAGTTTTTAATGTTTCCTTATTTCCCTTGACTGTGTCAAGAGCATGTTCTAGCATGGAGGTTGTCGGTTCGCAGAGGACCACGCCCGTACACACGTCCTGAACCGCACCCTACACTAGCCTTAATGCACCGAGCCCGCCATGGTGCTATTGTTGTGGCCCACTATTGAGTGCTGCACTGCATGGCTTTGGCCAAGGCCCCGGCCCTGCCCATGGGTGTGGCTCAACCTTCTGGATGTTTACTGGGATTTCCTGGTCTTTTTAGACTTTACAACCAAGCCCAGGCCTGCCTAGTGAAGAAATGCTGTGTCCTGACATCAGGGGGAAAGTATTCATTTGATAAACTTTATTGATTTATTTATTTTCAAACAAAATGTTCCACATGTGGAGCTGTTCAAAAAATGATATAATGCAGTTCCATCAGGGGGAACTCCAGGGCTACCAGGCAACAGTTTCTATCTGAAAGTAAACAAATACACCAGAACTTGTGGTCTTCACCCTGAGGGCTGTTGTTTGGAGTTGCATTGGGAGAACATTGCTGTTGATGTTTGAAAGTGGAGGCGTTGCACTGACTGCTGTGTGTCGGCAGGAGGGCGTGGATCCCTGCGGGGGTGGGGCGGGGGTGGAGTGGGGTGGAGGTTGGAGGACAGGTGAGCTTTAGGCTACCTCGGTGAATTCGGATCAGAGAGCGTGGGACTGCACATCCACGGCACTCGCTTCTGATCTGCTTGGTTCTGATCTGCTTGGTTCTGATCTCCTTGGTTCTGATCTGCTTGGTTCTGATCTGCTTGGTTCTGATCTGCTTGGTTCTCGGCGACAGACGAGCGTCCAAAATGACCCAAGATCCGTTCCGATCGGCTCTGTCCATCGGGGAGGTCGGAGAGACGTCACTGGCGCTGCCGTCCGATCACGACTCCCACTCCGGCCAGCGACGGGTCCTGGAGCAGGTCAGCACCATGAGGAAGAGCAAGAGCAAGTACAGCAGAGGATCGGCAGGAACGCTGTCCCCCACCAGTAAGCGCACTCATGTCTCACCCGAACCGGGACCAGTCACCAGCCACGACTCGTATGGACATACGCCTCAGCTGCTGCCGGTTCGACCCGGAGCTCCGCGCTTTCCCTTTAAATAGTCACGCGACGTGCACATCCGAATCACTGCTCGGTGGGTTTACGCGCAAAAACGCAACGTTTCGTACCAAATTCTCAAACCCGGCAAACGCTCCGACTTACCGCATGATGAGACATAGGCGCGTCCGGATCGAACCCTGAGCGCGTTTCACTGCGCGCGCGCGCGTGCGCCACTCGGGGACGCCGCACTGTGAACCCCGCTCTGTCTGGAACTCTCCGCGCGGACGCCACCGGCCGTTTCCGACTTCACTTCAAACGTATCTCTGCACTGCGCCTGGAACGGTCCGCTTCAAAACCCCAGTGTGGGCCATCAGTTCCGGGTGCACAACTCAACCTCGTATAACCTCACATCTGTAACTGTATAACCTCACATCTCTAACTGTATAACCTCACATCTGTAACTGTATAACCTCACATCTCTAACCGTATAACCTCACATCTGTAATTGAATAACCTCACATCTCTAACTGTATAACCTCACATCTGTAATTGAATAACCTCACATCTCTAACTGTATAACCTCACATCTCTAACTGTATAACCTCACATCTGTAATTGTATAACCTCACATCTGTAACTGTATAATCTCACATCTCTAACTGTATAACCACCCGTCTATAACTGTATAACCAGCAGTCTGTGACTGTATAGCCACCAGTCCGTGACTCTATAACCACCGGTCTGTAACTGTATAGCCGCCAGTCTGTGAGTCTGTGACCACCGGTCTGTAACTGTATAGCCACTGGTCTGTGACTCTATAACCACTGGTCTGTAACTATAGCCACCAGTCTGTAACTCTGTAACCGCAGGTCTGTGACTGTATCATCACCGTTCTGTGACTCTATTACCTGTGGTCTGTCATCCTATATCCCCCTGGTCTGTAACTCTGTAACCTGCACTGTTTAACCCTTTGAGGCCTGAATTATTTTTTGCAGTTAAAAAAAAATTGTCACTAGTTTTTCCTAATAAAAAAAAAGCCTTAAACACCTGAACACATTTGTTTCAACAAAATTATAATAACATAATAATATTAACAAATAATAACACTTTCACAAATTCGTGAACAACACAATCCTGCACACTCAAGGTCATCTCCCAACTGACTGAGGCACGTGGGATCAAGCAGTGTTGTATCAGGCGACGCCACAACAAGTATAGAATGAGTCTAGTAGTTATTAGCATTTTCTTTTAAACAGGACCATATGGTCCTGCTGGGTGTCAAATGGTTTACATTATCCACCCTGGTGTGTAACTCTGTAGCCTGCACTGTTTAACATTATAACCCCTCCCTGGTCTGTAACTCGAACAAGTCTTTCACTCGATAGAACTGTGCTACCCAAGTATTTAACTTGAAAATCCCAGGCTTTCAGTCTAAAACCTGAACTGGTTAACTTTGCAACTTCAGCTATTCACTCTATGAGCCCAGTCTTTCACTGTATTACCCAAAATATACCTCAAAAATTCCACACTGTTTGACTGCGTAAACCCGCTTACAGTATTCACTTTATAGCCCCATTTTTTTTGTTGTTGGTGGTGTTTTTTTTTTTGTTTGTTTTTTTTGCCTGTAACTCTATTACCATTCTTTTAACACTCTGACCCTCAGTTCTGGTGCATAATTTACTCGAATACATGTAGTTCTGTAATCCCAGATTTTCTAACTTGAACCCCAGTCTATAACCCCACAACTCTGATTTGTAACTCAGTAACCCCAGTGTTTAACATCATAACCCCAGTTTTAAATTGTATAACCCCAGTGTTTAACTCCAAAACACAATGTGTAAGTCTATAACCTCAGTGTCGTGCGGTATAACCCTGGTTCATAACTCTGATGTTATGCATAGCATATGAATGACATTAAAATTTCCTTCATACTTCCGAGGCTGAAACTAAAGAAAATTTAAGACCGCACAGAATCTTGTCTCTGTACTTGTAGGTAACATGGACACGTGCAGTTTTATTAGTATGGTTAGATTGGATTGTACTTAACATTTATTTATTATATGATTTTATTGTTGTTAGATATATTTCTATTTGTGAAATTCAAAAATCTATTTATATACCAGTATACCTCTGCTAATGTTTCTGCTCAGCTTGTAGTATTGACATAGAACTTAAGACATGAGTAAAATGAAAAAAAAAAAATCAGGATAAATATTGATTAAATATAAAAGTTAATCTAATTCTATTTAAATGTATTTTAAGTTATATATTTCAGATTCTTCATATTTATGGCTATAGAATACTAATTCATCCAATCCAAATAATTAATTGTCCAGACAAATATTATACATATATATATATATAAAAACAAAAATTAGGTGAAAAAATAAAAATAATTTTTTTTTTTTTTTTTTGTTATTTGCTCTACCAAAAAGTATTGAGCACTCTCCTACGGAAGGATCCACTCAGAAATCCTCTCTCTCTCTCTCTCTCTCTATATATATATATATATATATATATATATATATATATATATATATATGTATATGTGTGTGTGTGTGTGTGTATAATGTGTGTGTATGTATATATATATATATATATATATATATATATATATATATATATATATATTTAAAAGTGGAAATTTTATTATTCAATTAATTCAAAATCATTTGGGTCATTTTTTCATTGTGACACTAAATATTTTTACAATACAGAAACATAAGTTCTGACTGTGTTTGCAAAATTTTATTTTTATATATATATATATATATATATATATATATATATATATATATATATATATATATATATATATGTATATAAACACACACTCACACACACACAATTGCATCATTACGGATGGGATACACTGGTCCACTGGTTTTCTTTGCATTGTATGTTTGTACCTGAGAGGGTTATAAGCCCCCTGCAGAACCTGTTCTGAAGTACAAATAAACATACTTACACCTAATTTAGAATCACCAAATGACCTAATATGCATGTCCTGGCCAGGGTAACCATACCACATGGAGAACATCTGCATAAACCCATAGAGAGCATGCATAAAGAAATGCTCTGTCCCATTGCACGGCTCAAACCTGCAGATCCCGCACTGTGATGCGAAAGTCTGAACCATTAAAGCACCAAATTAAACTGGATATGTCCACGCACAGTGAACAGAGGACAGTATCACTGTCCACATTCTCAGTGCATAAAATTTCATCATTTGATCCACAGACTCTATATTTGTGTATTGGCTCAAAAATATTAGTTTATTACAGGAAACATTTTATTTGTTTTGATTTGGTTAGAAATAAAATACAGTTGCATTATACATGTTTGTATTTGTTGATTTTGCAGCAGTACAGTACAATCACATGAGAGAATGTAGTAGTTAAATTTCATGAGGATCTTTTTGTTAAATCAGACTAAAAGTTAATAATTTACTACTGTGTTTTAATGTTTAATATAAATACTTGATCATCTGCATGACATGGGTGGTGTCACACCTGCAAAAATATTTAGCCGCCATCTTACTGAGCATTCTTCTTACGAGATCAGTGACTATGCTGTCTTAATTAGTGCGTGTGTGCGTGCGTGTGTGTGTGTGTGTGTGTGTGTGTGTGTGTGTGTGTGTGTGTGTGTGTGTGTGTGTGTGTGTGTGTGTGTGTGTGTGCGTGCGTGTGTGTGTGTGTGTGTGAAGTGTAATTTATTATAAACAGCTTCATCATTGCAGTCTTCTCTGTGATTAGGCCCCAAGAGCGACAGTGCATTCTATGATTTCAAATATCCTTCCACTAATCTGAATGGAGCGGAATTTGGATATGAAGGCGCCATGGCAAATGGACATGCAAACATGGTAAGCTCCAAGTTCCTTCTTAATAAATTCACGTCATGCTTGTTATTTTATTAAATGATAATTAACGCACGTCTTAACAAAAGTTCAGGTGGTTATTAAAAAAGCGAAGGGCTGAGATTGTGTTTCAGATTGCATGTCTCAGCATATACAGAATGTGCTTGCTTCTAATTATTCGCTCCACGCGCGTGATACTGCCTCATATACGTATCGTAGACTCTCATTCGTGATAGCACTAACTCAACACTGTATTAATCGTGTATTTAAAGATAACAATAAGGAATTTTTATTAAGCTGAGAAGTAGCAGCCTGAATAAAAAAAAAAAAGCATGCATGCTTTATTATAAAGAGAATAATCATTTGTATGTTTTTGTCAAATTTAAGCACAAAGCACAGTTCATATGCACGGATTTTATTTAACAACAAAAATATGTCCGATAAGAATGAGATGATCGGAGAAAGATCAGTGATGATTATGTAACGTAAACAACAAAGTTAATTTTTTAAATCTTTAAATTCCAGGAAGGGATGATTTGGTTACAGACGTCCTGCTGTAACACTTAAACCTGATTCTTAATGAGTTATTATATAATTATACTGTGCTTTGAAACTCTATTTTATATATGTTTTTGGTCTTTAAAAAATATTCTCATACTTTTGTGACAGGAAAAACTTGATCATGAAGGATTGGTTCGGCCTCTTTTTGTGTTTTGACAGATAGACTCAAAAATAATTGGTTCATATGTAATACCACTACAAATAATAACAATAATAATAATAATAATAATAATAATAAGAGAAAGAAGAATGAGTACTACTCCCAGTATTAACACAAATATTACTAATGCCACTTATGCTAATACTGTACTATTATTACTTGTTATAATAATTATAGTTATTACTAGTTCTGCTACTACTACCAATAGTTATAATTATAGTACTATTCCTTCTATTAATAAAAATACTACTACTAATATTACTACTTATGCTCACACTAATAGTAATAATAATTATTATTGTTATTAACATTGTTATTATTATGAATACTATTATTATTATTTTGAGATTTTTTTCCGTATGCATGCAGTGAAAAATCCCATGAACTCCTATAAATCATATTTGAGGAACACTTGGTAATTCAAGGCAGAATCTGACCAATCAAGTTAAAAGTTGTGGCTGTTTGTCGAGAGACAGAATGATATATACATGACCGCTAAACCCTTCACACGTTCCTGTTTCAACAATCAATGATGGAGAGATTCGGGGGTAATTTCTGAGTCTGGAGGAGACCCTGAGATTCCGAATTACTGTGTTGTGCGGACCACTGGGGAACTAACAATTGCCATTTAAAAACATGTAATATTTTTAGTGTTGTTGATTTTGATTTGAACCCTGTAGCAGCCCATATTGCATACATGCAACAAATTCTAATTCCAATTTTTTCCATGTTGACTGGACTCTACGGGGTTAATTATAGTTGTCATGATGTTGTACGAGACCCATTTATGAGCAGAATTCACCTTTGCCCAGAGACAGCTGAAATGGGTCTAAAGTCAACAGTCATAAGAGATGCACATCAGAAAAACTGGGCTGTTGCATATTTCCTGTCAGCGTGAATGTTACTGGGGTGTGTTTCACCCTGTCATGGTCTAGCAAGATGCTCAGGGTGTACTCCGTCTTTGCCTAATCTTATTGAGGATTACGCAGCCTATAAAATGGATTTATATATATGCATGCGTGTAAGTCTAAATAATCTCATCTCATTTGCCCAACAACTTAATCCTTTTAAGGTTAAGGGAGGTTGGGTGAAAGCAGGGCACACACTGGACAGTGCGCCAGACCATCACAGGGCAACACACAATCGTTCACACTCAGACCTAGGGGAAATTTGGAATAACCAGTTTTCCAGATGTGCATGTCTTTTGGCAAGATGAGGAAACTGGAGGGTGTGTATGTGTGTACATGTACGGTGGTACCTTGACTTACAAAATTAATCCGTTCCGAGAGAAAGCTCGTACGTCAAAATGTTCATTAGATAAAACAAGAATTCTCATAGGAAATAATAGAAAACCAATTAATCCATTCCAACCCCCTCCCAAACTCATATAACCTGACACAAACACATCTATTTCACCGAGTATATTAATATAAACATGTAAAAACTATAAATATTTCACAATAATAATAATACATGCACATTAACATTAATAATAAATAATAATAAAACAAGAATGAACAATAGGGTCAACTAACCCTTCCGGTCATTGACTGCGGCAAAGATGTCATGTGTGCGCGAAGATGTCACGTGGACAGGCATGAGGTGGTGTGTAAAAGAGAAGGAGGAGGAGGAGGAGAATTTTGTGCATGTGCACGCTACAAATGCTAGCGAGGAAAAAAAAAAGCTAGTGATGAGCTCCCACAAGGCCAGTGCTTCTCAAATAGTGCTGTGTGACGCCGGGGGGGATACTACTACTTGGTTGCCCTAGAGCGGGCAACCACCAGGGGATAATTCCATAGTGGTTGTCTAACAAAGCTAGTATAATTCACATGGGACGCCACACCACAAATCAAGGGGCACGTATGACCCTGGGGAACATGCTTTTTTTTTGCCATACTGTATTAGAATTAAGTGTAATTGCGCATCCTTTATAGTAGGTGGCAGTGGCACTCTCATTGCCATGCTATGGTGTAGGAAAAAAAGCACCGAGCAAATGATATGAAGTGCAGTAAACACTATTTATAGCCGCGTGCCAGGTGCTAGGGGTGTGAAATGGTTTTTTTTCTTCCTATAGGGGGCATCACAGAAAATAATTGAGAAGCACTGCACAAGGCATTCTCAGAGTGCAGAGGAATTCACGCGGAAGAATACAAGGCTAATCGGCCCGGAAAAGCCATTTCGAGGAGAG
>CM045741.1:45425015-45537515 GCA_024760905.1 Plotosus lineatus
TTTCCAAAAAAAAGTCAAATTTTGAGTTTAGACGTACCTACATAGTATGCTGATGTAATGACACAATGACGTAATGACGCTGCGTTCATTGTTTACAAACGACAGACTGAACGTGCCCCTCCTTCTTCCCAGTTCAGTGATATATATATATGTATGTGTGTGTGTGTGTGTGTATATATATATATATATATATATGTATATATATATGTATGTATATATATATATATATGTGTGTGTGTGTGTGTATATATATATATATATATATATATATATATATATATATATATATATATATATATATATATATATATATATTTAAGGTTATATTTGGGGCCGTGGTGGTCTAGTGGTATAGGGCGCTGGATTGCTGATCCAAAGGTTGGGGGTTCGAGTCCCACTCTCCATAAGGTTGTCACTGCCCCCCCCCCCCAGGGCAGCTAACTGGGTTATCAAAGGCGGGCCATGTCTGTCACTGTCTATGGTGAGAGGTTGATGTAAAAGAACCATTGCTGACTTTCGTAAAGAGTAGCTGCAAAGTCGTCAGCGTGTTTCTGTCCCTTGCTAAAAAGGGTTGTGACAGGAAGGGCATCCGACGTAAAAACCTCTGCCAAATCAAACGTGTGAATCAGATGATTCACTGTGGCGACTCCTGAGAAATGGGAAAAAGCCGAAAGGAAGACAGACAATTAAGGTTATATTTGATACTGTATTTCATATTTGATGAGTGAATTTGATTAACATGTATCTCTTTGAAATTATTCTGCTTGAATTTAATTTATTTGAAATTAATGTTGATATTATTTAATATATTTGATATTATTTTACAATGTTTTGTTTATAATAATTGCTTTAGGGGTGTTTTATGAGATACGGTAATGGTATTTATGGATGTATAGTACAGTATGAGCGTCATACGTCACTGTAACAACTTATGTTCACTTTCAACTTACGTGCATATATATATATATATGTATGTATGTATGTACAGTAGGCCCTTGACCATTTGCGATTCAGCGCTCGCGCCCTCACATACACGCAGATTGGCGACAAACCCAGAAGTAACTGGCATGTGATTCAAATTTAGCCAGTGGTGGAGAGCTTTTGTTTCTCCCTCCTACTGATTGGTTACAGATGATGTTGATACCTCTTTTTTTTCTCTCCTTTGCACACATGCTATCAACTGGACTGCTTGAACTGTGAATTCACTTTTTTGAGTGTTTTTAATGATTATTTCATCCCTATGATGGCATTCAAACGCCCTGTATCTTCTCTAGCTTCTCGTAAGGAGCCTAAGCACTTTATTTATTCATCAATATTATCACAGTACAAAATTAAAAAGTTTTCACTTAATCATTACTACATGTTACTGCATTATTACTGTATTAATAAGTAAGATTGGTTATAGAATGTGTTTAAGAAGCCCATGTAATATCATACATAAGGTTTTAAAACCGCGTCAATAACTCGCGGATTTACTTGATCCGCGGGAAGGGCTAGAACCGAACAATCACGAAAAATGGGGGCCTACTGTATGTATGCATAATATTCTTTATCTGTCTATCTATCTATCTATCTGTCTGTCTGTCTGTCTGTCTGTCTATCTATCTAACTGTCTATCTATATATACTAGTATATATATAAAACATATACAGAATGATGTCAGTGAGTGATATGTACGGTATTATTAATGTGATAAATAGTATAATGTAATGACTGGGTCAGTGGTGGTTTAGTGGGTTATACCCCCATTTCACTGGAGCGCGGCAGACTTGCGGAAGCAAAAATTTAGTTCTTCAGTCATTCCGTCATCTTCCATGTCCTTCTGTATGATTCCGAAGGTATTCCTCCTCTTCCAGCAGGCCAAAGTCTTCCGCGACCGTACTTTTGAACATGTTCAAAAGCACGTTCACGGAAAAATCTTCCGACAGTGTTCCCTTAAGTTCCTCAGTTGTTCCGCAAACGTTCCGTCATTTCCTCAAACCGTGATCATTCCTTTTATTTCGCCAGTGTTCCTTGACTGTTCCGTGAGTCTTCCCTCCTCTTCTGGATGGTCAAAAGTGGCCACTGAATCCCCACAGAATACTCACGGAAGGTTTGCTGAATACATGCGGAACATTTGTGGAATGGTTGTGGATAACATGAAAGACTTGCGGAACACTCAAAGAAGTCACTTCCACTATAAATATTAAATTATTCCAGTTCATTTTTTTCTGTTTTCCTGTTCATGTAATAAAATTTTAAAGTTATAATCACTGTGGTTTGGACTTGTGTGCATGGTTTTTAGTCTGGAATGATTTATTGAGGTGCAAATAAGAGGAACGTATTGACATTATTGATATTTTAAATTTTAAATTTATTGTAAATTATAAACATATTGCACATTAGAAACATATGGTAAATTACGAACAAATGTTGCATTTTAAATTTATTGTACATTATAAACATATTACAAATTATAAGCATATAGTATGAATGAAAGAATGAGCTTCCTTGGTCGAATCTATATGTTTATAGGTGGAATCAGGAGCAAATCTTTTGATCTTTGCTGATTTTTCCTTGTTGAAACATGGTTACGCCAGGTATTCCTCAGTCATTCCTCAGTCATTCCGTGTTGAACATGAACATTCCGCCTTCATTCCGCCTGCTCCGTAATCATTCCGTAGCTCTTCCTTCTAAAATGGAGTAGTGCTGTTGTCGTTCCTCGAGTGTTCCATGCTTGCCGTGAACATTCCGTGAATTATCTAATGAACGTCTTCCTTTGCAATCCGCACTGGTTCCAAAGGTAATCCGAGTGCTTTTTTACGTATGTATTCTGACATTGTACCGCGGTCTTTCCATGTCTTTTCCGTGAACGTTCCGAAGGTGTTCTGAAGGTACAATTTTCCATAAGTTTTTGACCCATATTCTGTGTAAAAATGCCGAAGCTCCTCCGTAGAATGCATTCCGCGCCTTTCCGCCATGATTATTGCATTCCGCGCTCCAGTGAAAAGGGGGGGATTAGATGATGTGTTACTGATCCAAAGGTCAGTGGTTCAAGCCCCACTATCAGCGCTGTTGAGCCCTTAACCCTTAATTGCTCAGTTGTATAAAATGAAGATTGTGAGTCTCTCTGGATAAGAGTGTCTGCCAAATGTTGTAAATGTGAATGTGTGACAGTGGATGTTGTTACTATATGGATGAGTTTGTCCAGCTTAATGGCGGCAGGTAGGAATGATTTTGTGTGTCGTTCATTAGAGCACTCTGGTGGTATCAGTTTCTCACTGAACATGCTCTTGTGACTGATCAGCAGGTTGTGAAGTGGGTGGGAGGTATTTTTAGTATTGTCTTTATTTTAGACAACATTTGTCTTTCCAACACTACCATCAAAGTCCAGTTCCATCCAAGAGAGGATTTAGATCACATGGTTTATAATTATGATTGAGATAAGGACATTTTACTGGTAGCTTAGCGTCCTACTTTACAAATAATGATGTTTCAGGCAATTTTTAGCAGTCATTGTAACAGAAAGTGTGCACTATGATGCGCATGGCCTGAGGTGAGTGTCATGAGCATATGTAAAGTGGTAAACATTCTTCATGTGATAACAGGTGTTCTTTATTGTGCTATTTTCCTACAGTCTTTGGAAAATTGTGTGTGTATCCTGCACAACCTCACCTATCAGCTGGAAACTGAAGAGTCTGAAATGTTTTCCAAGCTAAACAAGATAGCAAAGACTACTGAAGACACCGGTGATATCGGCCCTATCGGCTGTTTTAGCAATCAGAGTCGCAAGCTCCAGCAAGAGGTCAGTTTACTTTCAGCAGTGTTACATGTTCTATTAACAAGTGGTTGGATTAAAAGCACAATAAAATTTCACTGAGTGTAATTTTTCAATTATTAAAATTTAAATTTACAATTCTGCATATTTCCATTTTCAATTAATTATTACACTCATTCATTACTGAGGCTAGAAAAACATCTTGGGATGCTCTGACCAGCTCACCAGACCATTGCAGGACACACACAAAACCATTCACACCACACCTGCACTCAACATGCATGTATTTGGTTAATCTAGGGAAAACTTGCACAAGCAAATATAATTAAAACTATATATATATATATATATATATATATATATATATATATATATATATATATATATATATATATATATATATATATATACGATTTAAACAAAAAAATAATAATATCCATGTTTCCTAATGCCTATACTTTGAAGACTTTTTACTAGAGACTTAAGCATTTATTTAAACATAGAAAAACTGTATGATATTGGAGATATTTAACATTAGATTTACATTAAAGACTTTTTAGTGTTAATATAGTGTACGCAACGCCACATAGGTTTGGACATGAATACGTTGATTGTCTCATGTCTGTGTCAGAGTTGATGCTGACTGTTATGTATTGCCAATTTGCATCACAACAGGCAGCAATTAATAACAGAAATGATTTATTCATAACAAAATTAAAACACAAAAACTAAAGGCTCATACACAACTGTTCAGACTCACACAGAATAAAAAACACATAGGTCAGCTCAGCTAGGCAGACTAATTTTGCCCCATTAAAAAAAACACATGTTAACATGTAAACTAGGTCTATAACGTTTTGTAAAATAATTCATTTCCTGTATGATAATTCAATGAACTTTTGCAAAAAAGTAATGAAGGGTTTAACTGAGTTTAGTTTTTAAAAAACAAAACATTTCCCCCATTTGCCTTATCTAAATACCAACCCTTCTAGTTGGTTGGGTTGGCATTTAAATAAGGTGAATGGGGAAAGTGTTTTGTATTTGTGATAAAATTTTTTTGAATGGATTTATTTTAGTTCAATCATTGTTTCAAAAAATATATATATACACACACACACACACACACACACACACACACAAACAAACAACTGATTCGGGGCAGTGGTGTTTGATCTGCTGAAAGATGTTCAAGTACTCATTTTTAAGCAGAATGTCTCAGAAAAAAGTGATTCTTCCACTAAAATAAATAAGATGATTTGGGCGATGAATTGCAATGAGGTCCAGATGTCCTTCTCCCCAGCCACTTCCTCCTGCTCTTCCAGGGGAAACCGAAGTGCTCCTAGACCAGCCGAGACACATAATCCCTCCAGTATATTCTAGGTCAACCCTGGGGTTTCTTCCTAGTTGGACCTGCTCAAAACCCCACCCCTGGGAGGTGTTTGGGAGGCATTCTAACCAGATGCCCAAGCCAAATGGCTCCTCTCAATGCGGTGGAGCAGCGGTTCTACTCCGAGGTCTCCCTGGATGAGCTTCTCACCTTATCTCTAAGGCAGCGCCCCGCCACTGAGTGAAGAAAAATTATGAACAGAATCGGTGACTAAGGACAACCTTGGCGGACTCCAACCCTTACCGGAAACGAATTCGACCTGTTGTTCCCAATATGGACCAAACTCTGGCTCCAGTGATACAGCGACCGAATGGCCCATAGCAACTGGTCCGGTACACCATACTCCCAGGGCACACCCCACAAGATAACCTGAGGGACAAGGTTGAAAACCTTCTCCAAATACAGAAAACACATGCAGACAGATTGGGCAAACTCCCATCAGCCCTTCCAGGATCCTGTAGAGCATATAAAATTGGTTGAGAGTGCTGCGGCCAGGATGAGCACCACATTGCTCCTCCTGAATTCGAGGTTCAACTATTGGTTGGATCCTCCTCTCCAGTAACCCTACATAGAATTTTCCGGATAGGCTGAAGAGTGTGATTCCGCAATAATTGGAGCACACCCTAGAGTCCCCTTTTGTAAAAAGGGGGACGAGGACTCTAGTTTGCCAATCCAGAGCTACGGCCCTGATGACCACTCAGTGTTGCAGAGATGTGTCACCCAAGACAATCCTACAACATCCAGAGCCCTGAGATATTCAGGGCAGATCTTGAGGAGGTTTTTGATTACGTTAGTGACCTCAGCTCCAGTGATGGGCAGATCCCCACCCAAACCCCCAGGGTCTTTATTCTCCATGGCGTGTTGGTGGAATTGAGGAGGTCCTTGAAGTATTCCTTCTACCTCCCAATGATATCCCCTGTTGAGGGGAGCAGCTCTCCAATTTCACTGTAAACAGTATTTGTGGAGATCTGCTTCCCCTTCTGAGGCGTCGGATGGTGGTCTAGAAGCTTTTTGAGGCCACCCGGTAATCGCAACCTCCCATGGACCCACAACCTGAGGGAGGGGCTATAAGGGCCGGGCGCAGTGTGGCAGCCGAAAACATGGGTTCTGTCTGACCGATCCTTGGCTACTAACTCTGACTCTTGGGACATGTAATATGACCTCTTTTGTGGGGAAGGAGCCTGAGCTGGAGAGATATAGTCCCCGATTAGATATAGTCGGTCTCACCTCAACACATAGCTTGGAATCTGGAGCCACCCATCTCGAGAGGGGCAGGACTTTATTGCATTCTGGAATTGCTCATGGAGAGAGGTGATGAGCCAGTGTGGGCATCTTTGTTTGCATCTCGTCTCAGTGCCCACACATTGGGGTTCTCCCCAGTCGACGAAAGGATAGCTTCCCTCCACCTTCAGGTGGAGGACAGGTCCTGACTGTTGTTTGTGCTTATGTACAAAATGACAGTACAGAGTAGCCACCCCTGTTGGAGTCTTTAGGGGGTTGTTGGAGACCCATTCGTTGTCCTGGGAGACTTCAACGCCCATGTGGGTAATGATAGTGTAGCAGCTTACAAACTCTCAAAAAAAACCAAAAAAACAAAAAAAAAACATTAAACTTTGTTTAATGTTAAACCCTCAAAACCATCAAGTTTAAACATTAAACTCTCAAAATCATCAAGGACAAGAAATTCCCAAAACAAATCAGTGTGCAGAACAGGCAATTAAGTGCCTTCAAAATCTTTGACATCTGTTAAAATAATAGGTTTCAGCTTAAATTTATTTTGTCTAACAATATTTGTACATTTTGTTAAAATTATGCTAAATATTTCAAATTCTTTTTCTTTATATATCTATTCTTACTTGGAGATGTAAGGGCATTACTTTATAGTATATATGCAAGTTTTTAACAATTTTTGTTAATTTATTAGTTTGTATGTAATGCAATAACTATAAACTGTTAATGGTGTTAAATACACAAGTGCCATCCATTTACATCATCAGCAAATTAGAAAATAAAGCTTCTGTTACGTCTAGATTCCCCCCATTCATTATTTTTGAACAAAATGTTCACACAGGAACATAGGGTTACAAAAAGTTCATTACCCTAGTTTACACACAACACAAACTCGTTAGACGAATAATTAAACTAGATAGATCATACAAATGAAGGAAACTTGGTGAGTGAAAGGCGGTGAGAAAAAACTAATTGTTGACCTTTCCTGCTTTTACTTCAGACCATTGTCGGGAAATTCAGGGGAGATTTAATTATTTATTTCCCCGAGGACTGAAATTGATTCAGCCCTTAAAGGGGCCACACCACTTGTATAACACCAGTCTCAGACAACTGTCAAAAGGAATATCTATCAGGATTTACTACTACAGACAATGTCCAAGTCTATATATTTAGTAATTTAAGTTCCAGGGCTTTTATTTTTATTCCAACTTGTACACACCTTGTACATATCAAGAGACTCATTAAGCATACGAAGAGGCCATTTGTTTTTGTTTTTTGACATTATGAAATATCATTTATATTCCTTTTATTAAATCTCATAGATCAATAAAAACGCTTTATGAAAATAAGCACTAAATAGAAACATATCTGAATATTTCAGGCTCTCACCTTGCCACTCAAAACACCAGCAAAAATAATGTCAGTAAAATAATTAAAGTGAATGTGATGAATGTTTTATGACTAGTCTGTTGTGTTTTTGTTGTCTTGAAGGGCAACTGTGAATTTCCACTGATGGATGATTTCGCTCCCAGAGGCAGAAGCCAGCTTATTGACTCAAAGACACTGAAAATATATCTTAATTTGCTGGGTTCCAGTTTGAACACAACCACTCAGACGGCATGCTGTGGAGCGCTGCACAACCTCACCGCCAAGAAGGGCATAGTAAGAGCTGATTTTTTTTTTTTTTTTTTTTTTTTAAATAACCCTTCATCTTGCATATTGCATTTATTTATTGCTCTTAACACAATTAGGGACATCCCTCTGTTTGGGTTGAAAAATTGGTATATTTAATGTCTTGGTAATTAGAAATATATTTGATCGAATGTCTTGCTATTTGAACTGATCTTTTCTAGCTGATGATGACTTAATACAAACACAAACAAAATATCATCAGAAAAACTCTTGACCAGAATGAGCACTGCACTCAGTCATTCGTGTCAAGTGCAACACATAATCTTACTGGCTTCACAGTTTGTAATGGCAAAATCCCTTTGTGTACATTTTGACCTCTTCTGTCGGCTTAAATGGATCACTATTTAACAATATATCAATCAAAATATAAATATAATCTCGACTTGAATAGACAGGTGTGGCGTACCGCCAGTGTATCTGTTTATGTGTTTAATTATATTATTTCCACACAGTTATGACGAGAGGCAAATCTGCTTAGGTTTAAACGCTACCTCAAAGTACAGGGATCCCTCACTTTCCGAGGTTAATGGGACCGAGACCCCCCTCGCGACCACCGATTTCCACAAAGTAGGAACGACCCCCCCCCCCCCCGACTGACATATATGTATATGTGTATATAATATCAATAAATATATATTCAACACTATAAATGCTTATAACAACAATTAAAATTCAAAAATAATGCATAAGATGTAAATAAAATATAAATACACACACATAGAGATGCGTGTGCGCGCACACAGATGCGCACCTCGCATAAAAATGTACGTAGTTTTATTGGGTGGGGCGTTTGGGTTGTTTTTTGTTTTTGTTTGTTTGTGGGTTTTTTGGCCTTGTTTTGTGGCATCTTCCTTAACTTTCTCCCTATTTTTCCTTCATTTCCTTTATATATTATTTTTTGATTAATATTTTTGAAAAACCCGCAATGCACTGAAGCTGCAGAAACTGACGCACGAAGTAGTGAGGGATCACTGTATCTATGTTCAGGGTTGCAGGGACTTGAGCTAATTGTCTTAGGTTGGTTGCCCATTAAAATGATTACAGTAATTGTGTCTGCTAGAGGTGAACAGTGTGATAGGATTTCATCCATCATGGTTCAAGTAACTATAAATATCATGTTAAAATTACACATTACAATGTCGTCCCCCCATAAATCATCAATCAGTTAATGACTTAAATGACCATACTATGCTTTCACCCTTTTCTTTTCATTTCCAGACTAGTCTAGCTTTAGCCAGTCACTCAAAATCATCCTAATATGTGTGCATATATGTGCATATATGTGTGTGTGTGTGTGTGTATGTGTGTGTGTGTGTGTGTGTGCATATATTCACTGTAGCCTCTGCTGTAAAGTATAGCTTGTACTGGTCCACTGTGATGAAGAAGGAGCCGAGTCACAAGGCAAAGCTTTCAATTTATCAGTCGATCTACATTCCAACCCTCAACTATGGTTACGAGCTTTGGGTAGTGACCGAAAGAACAAGATCGCAGATACAAGCGGCTGAAATATGCTCCCTTGGCAGGGTTGTGAGGCTCTCCCTCAAAGATAAGCTGAGAAGCTCAGCTATCCGGGAAGAGCTCGGAGTAGAACCACTGCTCCTCCGCGTTGAAAGGAGCCAGCTGAGGTGGCTCGGGGATCTTATTAGAACGCGTCCCGAATGCTTCCCTGGTGTGGTGTTTTGGGCATGTCCAAACAAGAATAGACACCGGGGTTGACCCAGAACAGGCTAGAGGGACTATGTCTCTCAGTGTGTCGACCCCCCCCCCCCGGGAGAGCTGGAAGAATTGGCTGGGGAGAAGGACGTCTAGACCTCACTGCTTAAGCAGCTGTCCCCGCGACCCTACCCCAGATTAAACTCACTCATTAAAAGTAACACAGGAACACCAGCAATCTCTGCCATGAAACCTTCCCATAAATACACTGTCATGTCTCGTGACACTATTCAGGTCTATTCGGTCTGTTCAGGTCCGGCTTTATCAGATAGGATGCACCGACATTACGAGCAATCTCAGAATCAATTCTACTATTTTAGTTGTAGATGAAAACAAGTCCTTGAACCAATCTTGGAAAAATCTGACCTCTCCAAAACTCTTCTGAATAGACCAGATGTTTCAGAGCTTAATAATACTCTTCACCTGAGCTGCTATCACACAAGGAAATGGCTTCAGGTTAATTTCAGAATGGTGTGTAACTCAGACACACCTATGTATTTGCCACGTGCACAAAACTTGTGCAAAACTTGTGCGCAAGAGAGCCTGAGCCATGTTAAAGTCACGCGTAAGCATGACTCGAGGTGAAATCTTTAAGAAACCATTTAATTAACTACCAAAAACGCATATTGGATCAAATGAAATATATTTTCAGTCATTTTTTTGTGCTTGACATTCAAGATTTCATTGTTTTCTGTTCAATATTTTCAATGGCCTTTCTAACGTTGAATAGTTAACATTGTCTTATATATGGAGCACCAGCACAGAGTACAGTGATCCCTCGCTACTTCGTGCTTCAGTTCCTGCGGCTTCAGTGCATCGCGGGTCTTTAAAAAATATTCATTGAAAAATAAAAAAATAAGGAAATTAAGGAAAAAAAGGGAAATAGTTAAAGAAAATGCCACAAAACAAGGCCATGTGTATTTATATTTTATTTACATCTTGTTATTATAAGCATTTATAGAATTGAATATGTATTTATTGATATTATATACACATGTACATGTACGTATATCTCAGGCAGGGGGTTCGATCCTACTTTGTGTAAATCGGCGGTCGCAGGGGGGGTCTCGGTCGCCATTAACCGCGGAAAGTGAGGGAGCCCTGTATTTCAATTTCTGAACTCTTGCTCGCGTTTTGTCGTCTTTGTTTGTATTGATAAATAAATCGCTGTGTGAGACCACTGTGAGACCACTGTAAGATGTGTGAATGACTACCTGCTTGCAAATGTTAGAGCAATCCCATCAACCTTCCAGTTATTCTTAATTTGGCTTGGAAATGAGAGCCACTAGATGTAGTCTAGTCTAACACAGACAATATTGAGGTATTTGCAAAAAAAAAAAAAAAAAAAGACATTGATAGTGAAATGTACTTTTTTTCTGGTCATATAATACTTCATGATTTCTTTTTTCATGATAGTTAAGCTGCAGCACTCACATGATCGACCAAATTTTTCCCGCTCGTGATATTCCGGTGTTAGTCCAATGTTTAGCCGATATTGTTGTAATATGTACCGATATTTTATGATTGTTACCCGCTGTGATTCTGATGTTATTTTGATGTTTCATCCAATATTATTAGAGTCCACACAACTGTCACTTCTATTTTTACTGATTTCTCCGATATTTTATAAAAACACACCTTTACTGCACATGAATGTCTCCAAATGTTCCTTCAATATTTTTCCGAATGTATATCAATGTTACACAGATTACAATCGAGATGTAATGATGTTACTCTGATTCCCCTCCTCTATTTAACCAATGTATTTCAAACACAACACCCCCCCCAAAAAAAAAAGTTTCATTTTTCCCTGAAGTTTTCCCTGAAATTATACAAATTCCACCAATGATCTCCAGTGTATATGATACTTTCTTATGCATATTGATGTTATCTGGTGTTTATTGATGTTTTCTGATGTGTAAGATTTTCTCAGAACATTGGAATATGATTGGGGCAAATTGGAATCATTATCATATGAGCGTATGTTTAATTTTAATGTAATTCCTCTGTAAATATAAAAGAAATGAAGACAAAGCGTATAAGACTTGAAGTTAGGTATACTACACATGAATGGCATAATCCTATTGGCCCACTACCTCAGGATAATTAACAGTTATTCATTGTCATCAAGTTGGATATGAGCTCATAACTCGTTGTGGGCTATTAATCACATCCGACAAGAGAGTGGAATAACTGTTTTAGTCTATCCAATGCACTTTGTTGATAGAAATAAAGTATTTATTTCTTATTGTGCGCATATTTTTGAAAATTAAAAAAGGCCTTACTGTAAAATAATTTACATGAGAGGTGGTTAGCAACCGGTTGGCAGGTTAGCTAGAGGCCTGTTCCTGACAGCAGTTCAATCAAGCCACATCTGGTGGGAAAAAAACAAACAAAAAACTCATTGCTGGCAATAATCAATGGAATTGTTCTCAAATGCAGAAGCTCGTGTTAGGAGAAGAACATTCCACATGGCTCGTGGCATCTCAGGTTTGTCCACACCAGAAATGACACACTCTTCATTCTACGCTGGCATAAGGCCATACCAAAGACTGGAGGCCGATGCCTTGGAGCGTGTGTGTGTGTGTGTGTGTGTGGGTGGTGGTGGTGGTTGGGGGGGTGATTGTTAAAAACAAAAATATGTTTTTATAATCAAATACTTAAAATTGAAATGTTGTTCCTTTTCATAGTATCAGCCTTGAAGTAGCAGTTCAAAAAAAGGCCAGTTAGCATGAGCTTTTAGCTTCGAACAGGTCGTGGTAGTTTCTGTACTGACATTTCAGGACACGGGATCTGAGCTGATAAGCTTGGAGTGAATTGGCCAATCAGAGTGTGCAATTGCAAACATCTAATGACCTGGAATAGAACAGTAGACATTATTATTCATTCAAAGTAGTTTTTTAAATTTCTGTCTGAAGAAAAGCCATCAAATATTTCTTAATACCCGTATTTCACTGGAGCGCAGCGGACTCGCGGAAGCAAGAATGTCGTCATCCTCCAACGTTTCTAAGTCGTTCTGTCATCTCCCGTGTCCTTCCGTATGACTCCGAATGTATTCTTCTGCTTCCGGCACGCCGAAATCTTCCACGAACGTGCTTTTGAACATTGTCAAAAGGCCGCTCATGGAAAAATCTTCCGACAATGTTCCCTTTGGTTCCGCAAACGTTCCGTCATTTCCTCAAATGTTCCGTGATCATTTCTTTTATTCCGCCAGTGTTCCTTGACTGTTTCGTGAGTTTCCCCCCCTGTTCTGGACGGTCAAAAGCGACCACGGAACATTTGCGTTCATCTACCGATCCCCACGGAATACTCACGGAAGGTTTGCAGAATGGTTGCCTATAACACGGAAGTCACTTCCACTATAAATATTAAATTATTCCAGTTCATTCAATTAATTTTTTTCTGTTTTCCTGTTCATATAATGAAGTTTTAAAGTTATGACCACTGTGGTTTGGACTTGTGCGCATGGTTTTTAGTCTGGAATGATTTATTGATGTGCAAATAAAAGGAACCTATTGACATTATTGATATTAAACATATCAACATATGTTACATTTTAAATTTATTGTAAGTTATAAACATATTGCTCATTAGAAACATCTGGTAAATTACAAACATATGTTAAAATTTAAATTTATTGTGCATTATAAACATACTGTATTGTAAAATATAAACATATAGTACTTTAATAAACAACTTGTAAATTATAAACATATTGTACATTACAAACGTATGTTAAATTTTAAATTTATTGTACATTATAAACATATTGTAAAATATAAACATATATTACTTTAATAAACATTTTGTAAATTATAAACATATGTTAATTTTTAAATTTATAATACATTATAAAAATATTATAAATTATAAACCTATAGTGCATTATATACATATTGTAAATTATAAACATATATTACATTTTACATTTATTGTACATTATAAACGTATTGTAAAATCTAAACATATGTTAATTTTTAAATTTGGTGTACTTTATAAACATATAAATTATAAACATATAGTACATTATAAACATATTATAAATTATAAACTTGTATGAATGAGAGAATGAGCTTTTCCTTTGGTCAAATCCGCGTTTTTATACACAGAATCAGGATCCTTTGATCTTTGCCGATTTTTCCTCGTTGAAACGTGGTTACCCCGGGTATTCCTCAGTCATTCCTCAGTCATTCCTTAGTCATTCCATGTTGAAGGTGAACATTCTGCCTTCATTCCGCCTGTTCTGCAATCATTCCGTAGCTCTTCCTTCTAAAATGGAGTCGTTCCTTGAGTGTCCCTTGCTTTCCGTGAACATTCCATGAATTATCCGAAGGTCTTCCTTTGCAATCTGCACTGGTTTGGAATTTAATCCGAGCACTTCTACGCATGTATTCCGACATTGTACACAGTCTTTCCGTGTCTTTTCCACATATTCCGTGAACGTTCCTAAGGTGTTCCAAAGGTACAATTTTCTGTAGGTTTTTGACCCATTTTCCATGTAAAAATGCCGATGCTCCTCCGCAGAGTGCGTTCCGCGCCATTTCGCCATGATCATTGCATTCCGCGCTACAGTGAAATGGGGGTATAATATTTTGTTACGAGTTCACCTATCCAACATTGACTTCAGATAATCTTGTTTTGGTCTGCTTCTATTACTTATGTTCCTGTGTCGTACATGCTAAAACAATGGTACATTATAGGAAATAATAATAATTTATTTATAATGTGCACATTTTACGTCAACATCATGATCATCATCATCCTCATCCTCATCATTTATTTCTATTGTGTGTACATTTTAGGTGTCAGATACGTTGAGTTACAACATTGTTCAAAGGCTGAATGGTCTGAAGAACATTGCTCCTCTTTTGGAATCAGACAATCAGAGCCTGAAAAACAGCGCCACCACATTGATCGGGAACTTGTCTCGACCTCCGCAGCTGCACAGAACTATTGGTAAATTCATTCTATTTTATATTTTCTAGTGCAAGGACATGGCATCCTTATTTGGTTGTTGTTTATTCTATCGAAGGGGGAATAAAGTTCGCTTTTGTTATACAATAATTATAATAGGGCTCCAAGTAAGACTTGACAATTTCCGTGACATTGGGAGGGGCTACGTTTTTATTTTGTTTTGTAAGCAAATCTTAGTATTAAAACAAATGTAGACAGCTACAGGAAGCCAGTGAAAGAGGAAACCACAGCAAAGGTGTAACATTCTTTGTATTTAATTGTATGATGCCTATGCTGTAATTAATTATAAACACTTTGAGAGCTGGCTGAACTTGTGGTCTGACACTATTAATTTCCAAGTTTAGGTGCGAGTTACACCTGTTATGAGAATTTGCGTGTTTCTCTTTTGGCTCTGATCGTTTTCCTGTGTGTTGCTTATACTAAGTCTTTCTGTGCAGTATTCGTTTAGTATTAGTTTGGTTTACGAGGCAGTGCTGGTAATGTGCTGGATTACTGATCCCAAGGTTGGGGGTGCAAATCCCACTATCAACCGATTGTCACTGCTGTCCCCACAGTGCAGCTAATTGGGTTATCAAAGGTCTCTCACTGTCTGTGGTGAGATGTTCATGTAAAAGAACCATTTCTGACTTCCGTCAATAGTCGCCGCATAGCCGTTAGCGTGTTTCTGCCCTGCGATGGCCTGGTAAGCTGTTCCGGGTGTACTCTGCCCTTGACCAGAGTCCGCTGAGATGGGCACCAGCCTCTCCATGACCCTAATTAGGATTAAGGTAAGTCTGTTTAGCTTTTTACACTCGAGCCGAGTGGCTCATCAGGCCGGTACTTAGCCCCGGTTTCCATATTGTGAAGCGACCAGGAGTTCATCTCCTCCTGGATGGGATGCTAGTCTATCGCAGGTTAACCTTCCCAGTAGGTTTTTACTGGTCCCCATTTATACTACTGGGTGAGCAGAGGCACACTTGTGGTTGAGACCTTGCCCAGGGGTCTTACACAGTGGGGGTCTAACTGGGATTTGAACACACTACCTCCTGATTATGAGCCCAGCACCCTGACCCCTATGCCACCAGCCCCACTAATTAGGATTAAGCAGTTCAGTAAATGAATGAATACTTTGGTTTACACTGCATTGCTATCTCATGGGGAGATAAGATAATAATTTACAGTACTGCCATGACAGGGCTCAAAGACACACTCACACCCAGGGGCCATTTTAAAGAGCCGATTAGCTTAGTGTGCATTTGTTTGCCACTACACAATATCTTGTTGTTGTTGTTGTTGTTGTTGTTGTTCATAGCTTTTTCTTTTATGTGATTTTAGTCTGCTGCGTGTTGCTGGGAATTAGCTGTGCCAGGACTTTGATAGCATATATGTGTGACTTATTGTTCTTTGTGTTTATTATATTTTTCTGAAATATGCACTGATTTATTGCACGCTGGACCATGATGCAGTTAAATTATTGTGTTGTGCAATATTCATTTGTAATACTCACAAAGCTTTTAGTTGGTTGCATGTTTGATGTTGATTGTCTTTTGTCTCTGCTTGGCAGCTCGTCAGGCTCTTGATAAGGTTATCGGCACCTTGACATCTGACCAGACTCCTGAGTCTGATAGCAGCTTAGCAGTGGCCTGCCACACGGCAAACAACCTGCTGAGGGTAGATCCTGAGATGGGAAAGAAGTTTCTAACCAGTGAAGTCATCGACTCACTCAGTGGCATGAGTCAGAACCTGTAAGTGTCTTACTCGGACAATAAAAATATGCCACGGTAGTGAGGCAGATGATAACTTATATGTTGTGATGTGTTCTTTCACAGAAACTTGAAAAAAGCAAGTGCAGCGGCAGGACTTCTCCTCCATAACCTCTGGTCTGAGAAGACTTTTCAGAATTTGTTTAAGAAGGTGGGATGTTCAATCAATGTTTTAAATCTGACTTCTTCCTTCCAGTACAAATTGTGATTGCAAGGAGTTTATCATCTTCCTTCCTTTACAATTCAGCTCTTTAACCCTTTAACGGCCGAATAAATTTTTTGCAGTTATAAAAAATTTATCACTATTTTTTTCCTAATCAAAAAGGCTTAAGGAGACACCCCGAACATATTTCTTTCAACAAAATTAAAATAACACTAATAATATTAATAACATAATAATACCAAATAATAACACTCCCATAACTTTGTGAACTGCACACTTAAGGTTGTCTCACAGCTGACTGACGCACGTAGGACCAAGCTGTGTTGCATCAGGCAATGCCACAAGTATAGAACATGTTCTGATTGTCAGCAGCACGTCTCAAGTAATTATGAGCATTTTTTGAAAGAGGACCATATGGTCCTGCTGGGTGTTAAGGGGTTAAACTGGAAGCTTGCAGTCATTTCCAAGCAAAACAGCAAAAAAAACAAAAAAAAAACAAGTTTTGTCATCAAATTTGCAGCGATTCTTATCTGAATCGATCGTCAGTAGGAAGTTAAACTCAGGATGATCTTGTGTATTATAGCGCTAAGAATAATCCATTTTAGGTAAATAGAAAATTACTACTGTGATGTATGCATCCATTCATTCATTCATTTTCTGAATTGCTTAATCCTAATTAGAGTCACGGGGAGGCTGGCGCCCATCTCAGCCGACTCTGGGCGAGGGCGGGCTACACCCTGGACAGCTCACCAGGCCATCGCACTGTGCCGCTGTGATGAATGCATTTTGACAACAATTTATTTATTTTATTTATAACCTCAACTGATGCAGTGAGTTTTAATGGGAACATTTCTTATGCAGCCGTGTATCATTCGTACAGAAAATGATGTTACTGTGTTTGAAAAAAATTCAAATTATTGTCTTATATCAAACAAATAAAATAACTCGGCTGATTTTGGGAATTAGGTTAAGAGTTGTCCAAACTCATCAGTAAAACACGAGAGACAGAGCTGAACCAGTAACTTCCTGCAAGAAATGTGATTTTGCTTAATCCTATTAGGGTCACAAGGCATTCTGGAGCCTATCTCAGCCAATATTGGGTGAGGGCAGGATACACCCTGAACAGCTCACTAGACCACTTTAGAGTCAGCATAACCACTCACACTCATGCCTTGGGACAATTTAGAACAGCCAATTAGACCAATGAACATGCTTTTGGACTGTCTGAAGAAACCAAAGTAACCATAAAAACCAACGCAAGGAATATCCGAACCTGGGACTAGGACCCAGTAGCTTCTTGCTGTGAGGTGGCTGTCCTCAGCACTACACACCATGCTGTCCACTTTGTCATGAAAAAACCTTTAATGAAAATCATAGATCTGTGTAGTGTCTGAAGGTTCGAGAGCAGAATAATGTGGTACCCAGTTACGATATACAGTACAGTATATGGTTTGCATTATTTTACTGTTAAAATTGGTTTTAAATTAGGTCATACCAAGCCAAAAAAAAGCTGAGTGAGGAAGTAAATATACTCTGACGTTAATGCTGGTGTGGATGTTGGTGCCAGATGGGATGATTTGAGTATTTCAGATACTGCTGATACGATTTCCACACCATTCTTTGTAAATAAATTCCAGTAGATTTGCACTGGGCGGCACGGTGCTGTAGCACATCTATCTCACACCAAGAATGGCCTGGGTTCAGGTCCCAGCCTTGGGCGTTTCTGTGTGGAGTTTGCATGTTGGACTGTCTGCGGAAACCGAAGTCCCTCGAGGGAAACCCCTGCAGGCACAAGTAGAAGATTCAAACTCCACATAGAAACACCCAAGACCAGAAGTCAACCTGCACTCGGGTGTGTTTGTGAGAAGGTGCGTGTGAATCGCTCTGTGTGTTGTCCCTGCGATGGTCTGGCAAGCTGTTCACATTGTAGCTCACGTTTGCCCACTGTTGGATGAGATAGTCTCCAACTTCCCCATGACCCTAGTAAGACTGAACGGTTTAGAATATGAGTGGGAAAGGGAACGTGCACCAACATTCATACCTTGGATGCAGTCACGCACACCGCGGTGTTTTTTCATTCTGTGAACATTAACAGAAACCCTTGACCTTCATTTGCATTTTTTGCAGTGTTGTGAACACATGATTGGCTGATTAGATAACTGTCTGTTTGTGCAGATATACACGTGCTCCTATCAAATTGGATGATAAATGTACATTAAATTCCCACTTACACACTTTAAAATGTAGCCTTAGTTAAAATAAACAAGTAAATAAATATATTGATTGATAATAATAAACAAATATTGTATTTTTTTTCTCAGCGTCTGATACTCAACTGCTCAACTGACTCTTTTTTCCAGTTAAGCAAATAAATAAATAAATAAATAGAAATTCCCACTAGTTAATGGTGTTATTTTCAGTAAGTTAAACATTTACCCGGAGAGAGGCTATGACTAACAATCTATCGGCTATCAGACACTGTAGCCTTCGGATGTAGTCCGATGGCTATGAACTTGTAACATCTGATCCGGTTTATGACGCTGTGATGTCAGTTAATCTTATACCACAGTGCATTGACATACTTTAATGCGATTGGACACCAGGTGTTTGCCAGCATGGCTTGGACAGTATTTCTGTCTGTAACCTGATCAGGTAGGCTGCAGATTCATTTTCCTGATGTAATGAGGAAGAGAGTAGGTCAGAACAAGAAAGAACTTGTCCCTTGGATGATCCACTACCTTACAGCTAAACCATAAAAAGCACGTCTCAAACAGTGCACTTATTGGAAAATATCAGTGTGTACGGTCCACTACAGAAAAGTACAGAACTTTATGTACTAGGTGTATAATGGCACTCCACCTGTGTATGGTGGCGTCATCACACGCACCACTAACACGCATCATTTTTGTGCAACAGCTTGGTGTAGAAACAGAGAATACATGGAACTGGATAGAGCTTGAACACTGAGATAGAACTTTCCCCTGCGCATATCATTTTACAAAGCATGAGAATGTTTTATAGGATGGAGATTTATGGTACGAGACAGGTTTAGGGGCTGCAGGTTATGATTCTTCATAACTCTATCAGGATAAGCGGTAATATAATGGTGTGAGGAACTTTGATAAGGATTGCTCATGTAATAGGTACTGACATCTTTTACACACATGATAAGAAACACAAGGAAAACTTTCACTGCTATAATAGAAGTCAGGTATGAAATTGTGCTTTTACAGTGGTGGTATAGTGGTATAGGGATTGCTGATCCTAAGGTTAGGGGTTCAAGTCCCCACAAGATTGTCACTGTCCCCCCCCCCCCCCCCCCCCCCCAATGCAGCTAACTGGGTTATCAAAGGCGGGCCATGTCTGTCACTGTCTATGGTGAGAGGCATGTAAAAGAACCATTGCTGACTTTCGTAAAGAGTAGCTGCAAAGCTGTCAGTGTGTTCATGTCCCTTGCTAAAAAGTGTTGTGACAGGAAGAGCATCCGATGTAAAAACCTCTGCCAAATCAAACATGCGAAGCATTCGCTGTGGCGACCTCTGATAAAGGGAAAAAGCCGAAAGGAAATCTCTCACTGTTCCTGACTAAGGGTGTCGTGGTGGTGTAGGGGTTAGCACATTCACCTCACGCCAAGAAGGACCTGGGCTCGGCAAGGCTGTTTCTGCATGGAGTTTGTATATTCTCCCACATGCTTGTGTGGGCCAACTCTGGGTGCTCTGGCTTTCTCCAAAAGCATGCACATTAGGCGAATTCGGTGTTTCAAATTTCCTCTTGGTGGGAATGTGAGTGTGAATGGTTGTGTGTATTGGCCCAGTAATGGACTGGCAAGCTGTTCAGGGTGCCAAATATGCATGTGCCGCAGTTCGAAAAGAGGCGTGTGAAGAGCATTGCTTGTCACAGGGGGGTGTGTATGTGTGTATGCTCGATGGTGGTTGGATGATAGTGAAGGCAATATCTGATGGGTGGGAAATGGATATGAATAAATTAGGGGGAAAAATGAGGAGCAATAATAAGGTTGTGGGTTCGAGTCTTCCGTGCAGCTAACTGGGTTGTCAAAGGCCGGCCATGTCTTTCACTGTCTATGCTGTGAGGTTCATGTAAAAGAACCATTGTTAACTTTAACAAGATGAGCTGCAAAACCGTCAGCGTGTTCCCGCCCTGCGATGGCCTGGCAAGCTGTCCAGGGAGTACACACACACACACACACACACACACACACACACACTAGGCCACCGTTATTCGTGGGGGTTTGGTTCCGGCCTCTGCCGCGAATCAAGATAATCCGCAAGTTCTGTACCCGGAAGTAAAACCCTATGTATCATATTACATGCGCTAAAGTATGCTTCTCAAACACATTCAATAGAGTCTCACTTATTAATACAGTATTAATGTAGTAAAATGTAGTAATTAAGCAAAAACTTTTTAATTTTGTACTTTGAATTTATTGATAAAATTTTAGATATATATATAAAGGAGCCGTGAGTGCAAAACTGCGAAGGTCAGTCAAGGGCCTACGGTACTAAATTGTGTGCGTGTGTGTGTGTGTGTGTGTGTGTGAGATCCTTTCCATCCTCGTTACTCCCAAAGAGAACCTCAACATTTTCATCTCTGCTACCTCCAGCTCTGCCTGCTGTCTTTTCCTCAGTGCCACTGTTTCTAAACCATACAACATCGCTGGCCTCAACACCGTCTTGTACACTTCTTTCACCGATACCCTCCTATCACACATCACACCTGACACTTTTCTCCAACCATTCCAACCTGCCTGCACACACTTCTCCACCTCTTTACCACACTCTCCATTGCTCTGGATTGTTGAGCCCAAGTACTTAAAATCCTCCACCTTCTTTATCTCTGCTCCCTGTAACCTCACCGTTCCTCTTGGGCCCTAGTCATTCATACACATGTATTCTGTCTTACTGAGGCTAACCGTCATTGCTCTACTTTCCAGGGCATACCTTCACCCCTTACATACCTCTCACATCTAGAGAGATTTTCCTGCACTTGTTCTCTGCTCTCACTACAGATCACAATGTCATCTGCAAACATCATAGTCCATGGGGAATCTTGTCTAACCTTGTCTGTCAGCCTGTCCATCACCATAGCAAACAAGAAGGGGCTCAGAGATGACCCTTGATGCAGTCCCACCTCCACCTTGAACTCTTCTGTCACACTGACAGCACACCTCACCACTGTCTTACATCTCTCATACATGTCCTGCACCACTCTAACATGCCTCTCAGCCACTCCAGACTTCCTCATGCAATACCACAGTTCCTCTCTCAGCACCCTGTCATATGCTTTCTCCAGATCCACAAAGGCACAATGCAGCTCCTTCTGACCTTCTCTGTACTTCTCTATTAACATCTTCAAGGCAAACATTGCATCTGTGGTGCTCTTTCTTGGCATGAAACCAAACTGTTGTTCACAAATGCTGACCTCTGCCCTTAGTCTACCTTCCACTATTCTTTCCCATAACTTCATCGTATGGCTCATCAACTTTATCCCTCTGTAGTTGCTACAACTCTGAAAGTCTCCCTTGTTCTTAAAAATGGGCACCATCACACTTTTTCTCCATTCCTCTGGCATCCTCTCACTCTCTAAGACATTGTTGAATGTTCTTGTCAGGAAATCTCCTGCTACCTCTCCTAGACACTTCCATACCTCCAACGATATGTCGTCAGGACCAACTGCCTTTCCATTCTTCATCCTCTTCAATGCTCTCCTCACTTCACCCTTACTAATCTTTGCTACTTCCTGGTCCTCGAAGGTCACCTCTTCTACTCTTTTTTTCTCTCTCATTTTCCTCATTCATCAGCTCTTCAAAGTACTCTTTCCATCTTCCCAGCACACTCTGTCATCAGTCAATACATTTCCCTCTCTGTCCTTAATCACTCTAACTTGCTGCACGTCCTTCCCATCTCTATTTCTCTGCTGTGCCAACCTGTATAAATCATTTTCTCCCTCTTTACTTTCCAACCTAGCATACAAGTCATCATACGCCCTCTGTTTGGCCTTTGACACCGCTACCTTCGCCTTACACTGTGTCACCCTGTACAGTGATACCTCTGCTCACGAACATAATTGGTTCCCAGAAAGTGTGTGTAAGGCGAAAAGTTCGTCTTCCGAACATTTATTTCCCATAAGAAACCATTAAAATGAGAATAATCCGTTCCCAGGTCCCCATAAAACATAATTTTCTACTAAATAAGCCTTAAAACTACACAAAACTATACCTTATTTTATGTATAATAAATGTGCTATTGTATTGTAATTAAAGAAATAAACTGTACTGTATAATAAAGTCGTTTTATTAACCTTTGTGATGGTAGTTGATGGCTTGATGGAATGGAGTGGGAGGAGGAGGGAGGAAGGGAGGGAGTTACTGTTTGGAAGGAGTGTTTGGAAACGCCTACTGTTTGGAAACACCCTTAGCCACACATGCACCCTTAATAGCTTCCTTGTTCTTAAGGATGGTAGCAATGGTAGACTTAGCGTACTGGTACTGGGACACTAAGTCACACAAACGCACACCTCGTTCGTGTTTTTCAATGATCTCCGCCTGTGGTGGGGTCATTTTCGGTCCCATAATAGCTAAAGTACACTCAATATGGTCCAAAATGTCTATCAAACACAAACCACTTCCACACTCAAAGAAAGGGGGTGACGAACTGTGACGCCGTGAGCGTGCGTCAGCTTCTCGTGGCCGCCACCGTGGCGCTGTTCGACTGCGTGGTTTGGTTTGTCCGCCGAAAACTAGTTCGTCAGCAGAGACAATATGCTCGCAAATTTAATGTTCTTGAGGTGAAAAGTTCGTGAGCTTAAGCGTTCGTCAGCGGAGGTTTTACTGTACTCCTGTTTACTCTCTTCAGTCCTCTCAATGTCCCACTTCTTCTTAGCTAACCTCTTCCTTTGTACACTCTCTTGCACTTCCTCATTCCACCACCAAGTCTCCTTATCTACTCTTCTTCCAGATGACACACCAAGTACTCTCCTACCTGTCTCCCTGATCACATTAGCTGTAGTTGTCCAGTCATCTGGAAGCACTTCCTGACCACCCAAATCCTGTTTCAACTCCTCCTTGAAGACAACACGACACTCTTCCTTTTTCAGCTTCGACCACTTTGTCTTCTGCTCTGCCTTTGCCTTCTTCACCTTCCTCACCATCAGCATCATCCTGCACACCACCATCCTATGCTGTTTGGCAACACTCTCACCCACTACTACTTTGCAGTCACTGACTTCCTTCAAATTACATCGCCTACACAAGATGTAGTCTACTTGTGTGCTCCTACCTCCGCTTTTATAAGTCACCCTATGCTCCTGTTTCTTCTGTAAGAAAATATTTACCACAGCCATTTCCATCCTTTTCGAAAAATCTACCAACATCTGCTCTTCTGTGTTCCTGATCTGGATACCAAACCTGCCCATCACATTTGACCAACAGTAGTCCAATTTCCACCAGCACCCTGTTGTTTAACAGCACTGATGGCGGTCATTGTTAACTCGGGCCTCGACTGATCCAGTATGAAATTCTTTCTTGTGATTCACATATTTTATTTGGCATTTGTTTTACACCAGAGGCCCTTCCTGACTCAACCCTCTGCATTTATCTGGGCTTGGGACCGGCGTGAGGGAAAGACACTGGCTTGTGCAAACCCCCCCACCCACCCCCCCCCACCCCCCCCACGGCTGCATTATATCATATTGTATTTGCGAAGCACTTTACATACTGAATGTTTTTAGGTCTCCAGAAAGATTGGCACCAATGACAATGTACAGCATAAGAATAGAGCATTCCCTGTGTCGTGTCGTCCCCCTGAAAAAAAAAAAAAAAAAAAAAAGTATTGTTATAATGGTGAGATGATGTCACTGCTGGAGGCCTAAAAGAAAAAAAAAATCTAAATTCCTACACTACAATTGGCTTGTAGTTTTCTCTCTATCTGCCAGCAGGTCGTTTGAAAAGGTCACAGTGGCAAAGCTTACAAAGCTGTGGAACTTGAGAAGCATTGCAGATTTCCCCATACCTGCCTGACTAGTATCTTCTGCTTTGGTTTCGACTCTCTCCTGTTTTAATCATGTTGAGTAAACGCAGTTCAAGATCCTAAATTTAGAGCTTTACTCTTCCTGCTCGAACCAGAGTTCTCTACACTCTGTCAGAAAAATCAACTGCAACGAATTACCAGCCTGTCAGTGTTGAACAGCTCTGATCTTTTTACTGCAGTATAGCAGATCTTAACGTGTAGCTGCAGAGGTGAGGTGGAGGTGACAAGGTGTGTTAAATTAGGACTGGGTGTGGAAGGGTGGGTAGGTTTTGGTGTGTGACTCCAGGTTCCCGTTTAAAGCTGTTTCTACGTCGCCAAGCCAGTAATGTTTAGGGCTGGGTGAAAGTGGCTGTCTGGAGGTCTGTGCAACAATGAAAGGATCTTTGTTTGAGATTAAGCAACAGTAGCTAAAAGGGAAGTGGGGCGGGGGGGGGGGGACTAGTGTGTCCAGTCCCATAATAGTGTGTTTGTTCTGAATCTCACCACACTAGTTTTCAAAAGGTCTTGTCTTATCTATGTACATTGATTGACATGTGCAGGCTTTCATTTGTCCTTCTTCATCTTTCTCAATCTGTGCTTAAAATAAATACTTTTGGCAGAATTCTGAAGGTAGTTCATTATTCGAGCTCTTATGAATTTTAAATTTCATCACATTGAGACCCGTGTCCGTTCGATACTTTTTTTTTAAGCAGCCTCTCAGTCAAAAGAAAACTTTACTGTTAGAACAATCATAAATTTTTACTGATGGTTTTCGCCCAAATTGTAGGGACATGTTTTTCTCCCAATTTTTTAAATAATTTTTTAATACAGTGGGAAAAGTATAAGTAACGTAAAAATACACACACACACACACACACACACACACACACACACACACACACATATATATACACACAAAGTTTATTTAGGCTGTGAAGTGTAGGGTTAGGGATTAGGGTTGGGGTTAGATTTAAAGAATAGGTGTTACTTTGGTGGCATACAGTGTTTTAATACTTTGCTTTGTGAGAGATGAAAAAAAAATAAAGGTGGGCAAAAAACATGTCCTCACAATTTGAGCAAAAACTACCTGGGTGAAAAACACCTGGATGAAAACCATCCAGGCGAGAAACACCTGGGTGAAAACCACCTGGGCAAAAACCATCTGGGCGAAAACCATGGAAATCATTTTTTTTCATTTGATTTTCTGTTATGATTTACAAAACATGGTTTTCGCCCATATGGTTTTTGCTCAGGTGGTTTTCGACCAGGTGTTTCTCGCCTGGATGGTTTTCGCCCAGGTAGTTTTTGCTCAAATTGTGAGGACATGTTTTTCCCCAACTTTAATTTTTCTTTTATCTCTCACAAAGGAAAGTGTTAAAACACTGTATGCTACCAAAGTAACACCTACCCCTTAACCCAAACCCTAATCCCTAACCCTACTTCATAGCCTCAGTAAACTTTGTATATATATATATATATATATATATATATATATATATATATATATATATATATATGTGTGTGTGTGTGTGTGTGTGTGTGTGTGTGTGTGTGTGTGTATATATATATATATATATATATATATATATATATATATATATATATATATATATATGTGTTTATGTTACAGTATACTTTTCCCACCATATAAAGAAAAAATATAAAAAAAGTAGTGAGAAAAATATGTCCCTAAAATTTGGGAGAAAACCATGGAAATCATTTTTTTCATTTTATTTTCTGTTATGATTTACAAAATCATCGCGCTATGGGAAAATAATGTTTAAAGTAGACTCTCTTTAATATGTGCATGTCGGGGTCCAATGCACCTTAATCTATATTAAGTGAGGCCACATTTTTGCATGTGAAAATTTATATTCTAGTGTATAATGTAATATAATATAATATAATACAGTCTAATATAATATAATATAATATAATATAATATAAAAGGTCAATGTTGGCTAGAATGGGCAAGTTTTATGCTTTTTTTGTTTTGTGCTTATGCACTTCCCCATAGGGGCCAGTGGTGTAGTGATTAGGGTACCGGGCTCATGATCAAGAGGTCGTGGGCTTGAATCCCAGTTAGAAACCCCCTAAATATATTTCTTCTTTTCCTTCTGGCTTTTTCCCTTTTTCAGGGGTCGCTTCAGCAAATCATCTGATTTGCATGTTTGATTTGGCAGAGGTTTTTACATTGGACGCCCCTCCTGACACACCCCTTTAGCAAGGGACAGAAACACGCTGACGGCTTTGCTCTTGTTGAAAGTCAGCGATGGTTCTTTTACATGCACGTCTCACCACAGACAGTGAGAGACATGGCCGACCTTTGATAACTCAGTTAGGTGCACTGGGGGGACAATGACAACCTAGTGGAGAGTGGGACTCGACCGCCGAACCTTAAGATCAGCGATCTGGTGGCGTTCACCACCAGGCCACCACTGCCCCCCCCCCCCACTAAATATAATATACAAAATAACTAGCCCTCACTCAGCATTCACTCACCAAACCACTTAGTCCTACGTACTAGGGTTGCAGGAAGGTTGTCAATGCTAAGCATTTGTGTGGGTACACCCTGAACAATGCAACGATCCATCATTGGGCCAACACACGTTTAAAACCATTCACAATCACATCTAGAACTAGGGGCAATTTGGAACAGATAATTAGCATACTATGCATGTCTTTACTGTGGAAAAGAAACGCATGCATTGTTTTTGTTTTGTAGAGTTTGAATGTTTCCCCCATACTTGTATAGGTTCCTTCCGAGTAGTCCAGTTTCCTCCAACATGCATTAGGCTAACTGGCTGTTCCAAATTGCCCCAGGTGTGAGTGTGAGTGTGAATGGTTGCACTTGTTGTACTGCGATGTTCTGGTGAGCTGTTCAGGGTGTGCACCACCTTTAGATAGGCTACAGCCTCCCTGTGCCCCTAATAGTATTAATCAGTTCAGCAAATGGGTGAGTTCTTATTATAATAATACTTTTATTATTGTAGCAATAATAGCAGTTCAAATAACATACAAACCTTTCACTTTATAAAGTGACACTGATCCCTGTTTCATTTATCTGAGTGACTCTAATACACTGAAATATTTTTCACTTTCAGAATTAAACGTTACAGATCGTTTATTTTGTTAGAATATTTATTGTTTGTTTTCTTGTTTCGTTTCCAGCAAGGGATGAATAAGAATTACTTTGTGAATGATACCACCACAGCTGCACTCAGGTCTCTGAGCATTATTGAGTGAGTCGATCGTCATGCAGGCGACTGCCACAAATATCCATCGCTACAGAACGGCAAAAAAAAGGACTTTCTATCCACAAATACCAATGGGCAAAAAAATCATGTATTCCTTTCAGCTTTAAGATAAAGAACTGCAAAGAAGGTAATGAAAAAGCAAATGTAAATGAGTATGCACTGAAATGGAAGAATGTGTATTGCTTTATCTTTGTTATTTTACTTTTTTCCCTACACCTTTATGGGAGGACATCAATTTTGTAATGAAATTGTTAAAAAAAAAAAAAAAGGATTTATATTTTCTATCTTTTTGATTTATTGCTGTGTTGAGTCTGATGTCTAACAGTAAAAGAAAAGGAACGTCTGTCTACATATGATTCGGGTTTTGGTTCTTGCCAGCCAATTACAGATAGCAGTTTGGGTGGGATATAAAGCACGAGAGTATTATTATTATATTTTGTTTTGTTTTGTTGTTCTGATCCATTGCATTTAATAATCGTTAACTTGATCTTAATATTTGAAGAGGGTTCCTTTGTAGTAGGTCATTTCATTCAAATATTTGGGCTGTTGATTTTTTTTTTTTCTAGCAGAAAAAAATAAAGCTTTTTAAAAGGGTGTTTTGTGTTTCGTTTATTTTTTGATGCTGTTTGAAGCAAAGCTTCTTCCTGGGACTCGTTCTCTCACTCACCCACTCTTTCACTGACCCACTTAATCTTATTACAGGGATCCCTCACTTTCTGCGGTTAATTGGGACCAAGATCCCCCTGCAATATATCAAAATACGTACCAAATACGTATTTCAATATAAGTGTGTTTAATTGGTTCCAGGGTCGGCAGCAGAGTGGCATAATGTTTCCAAATGTCCCATTATATTTGAAAGACAGGTTAGCTTCATCTGAAATCAATAGCAGTGGTGTTTAACAGGACAAGATATTGTCAACTAAAAAAATCAATTCAGTTTTTATATATTTATATATATATATATATATATATATATATATATATATATATATATATATATATATAAGGATCCCTCACTAACTCATGGTTAATTGGGACCGAGATCCCCACATGACCATCGATATCCACAAAGTAGGATCGACCCCCCCAACTGATGTATACGTACACACACACACACACACACACACACACACACACACACACACACATATATATATATATATATATATACAGTAGGCCCTTGACTGTTTGCAGTTTTGCACTCGTGCTCCCACATGTTCGCGGATTGCCTAGTAACTGTCACATGATTCAAATTCAGCCAATGGCTGTTCTCCCTCCAGTTGATTTGCTGAGATGATGTATACGCCCGTTTTTCTCATTTGCGCACAAGTTGTTAATGTGCATTTTTTTAGTGGGTTTTAATTTTCAGTTAAGCTCTATGATGCCACTCAAACTCCGTGCATCTTCTCTGGATAAGCGCCAGAAAAAGAGAATGACTTTGGATGTCTCTTCTGAAGAAATAAGACTTTGTCCTGAAGAAACGACAGTTTCCTCTGAAGTGCCTGAAGAGGAATAATATGAACTGTTGTAAAGAACTGGAGTATGAAAGTCTTTTTCAATTATTATTCCAGTCCAGTACGTAAGTACACAATGTTTAGAATGTTTGTGTGTGTGATTTTATGTACTGTGCTGTAGCATGTTTATTCTTTTGTTTTGATTATCCAATTTTTTACACTTCATGTTCTATTATGTTCTCTTCTTATGGTTTGTGTTTTTGGGGCACTTTGATTTTGGCGGCTGTGTTCTCTAACTCTGTTTTCTCCCCACTCTGGCTGAGGGGCATGGCTGAGCTGCTCGGGCTGATTGCAGTAGCTCACATCTGAATTCACTCTTCTCATCTACTCCCAATAAACACAAACAGGCTCACCTCTGCACCAGAAGTCTCACATCATGTCCCTGCTTCCCTGTGTTCTCTCTGGTTTCTGTTTCCAGTGTTTAATGTTGTTTGTTTTTTTCTTCATCATCAGTACTGTATTTAAAGTGTGTGCACTCTGCTTAAGTGCTTCCCCTTTGAATAATAAATCCACTCTGTGCCATCTCACACTGCCTCCTGCATTCTGGGTCTGACTGAAAGTTCATTACATCATTACGTCCCAATTTTATGTTCTTTATATACTATACAATACTACATATATATATATATATATATATATATATATATATATATATATATATATATATATATAAAACCCAAAATTCCTATCTCAAAAAATGAGCATATGATGTTCAGGTAGTGTAAACGAGCTATTAACCTAATCATCTGAATCAACCAATTAACTCTAAACACCTGCAAAAGATTCCTGAGGCTTTTAAAAACTCCCAGCCTGGTTCATTACTCAAAACCGCAATCATGGGTAAGACTGCCGACCTGACTGCTGTCCAGAAGGCCATCATTGACACCCTCAAGCAAGAGGGTAAGACACAGAAAGAAATCTCTGAGCGAATAGGCTGTTCCCAGAGTGCTCTATCAAGCCACCTCAGTGGGACGTCTGTGGGAAGGAAAAAGTGTGGCAGAAAACGCTGCACAACCAGAAGAGGTGACCGGACCCTGAGGAAGATTGTGGATAAGGGCAGATTCCAGACCTTGGGGGACCTGTGGAAGCAGTGGACTGGGCTACAGGTGCCGCATTCCCCAGGTCAAGCCACTTTTGAACCAGAAACAGCGGCAGAAGCGGCTGACCTGGGCTACAGAGAAGCAGCACTGGACTGTTGCTCAGTGGTCCAAAGTACTTTTTTCAGATGAATTTGACATGTCATTCAGAAATCAAGGTGCCAGAGTCTGGAGGAAGACTGGGGAGAAGGAAATGCCAAATTTCTGAAGTCCAGTGTCAAGTACCCACAGTCAGTGATGGTCTGGGGTGCCATGTCAGCTGCTGGTGTTGGTCCACTGTGTTTTATCAAGGGCGGGGTCAATGCAGCTAGCTATCAGGAGATTTTGGAGCACTTCATGCTTCCATCTGCTGAAAAGCTTTATGGAGATGAAGATTTCATTTTTCAGCACGACCTGGTACCTGCTCACAGTGCCAAAACCACTGCTAAATGGTTTACTGACCATGGTATTACTGGGCTCAATTGGCCTGCCGACTCTCGTGACCTGAACCCCATCGAAAATCTGTGGGATATTGTGAAGAGAAAGTTGAGAGACACCGTCCAGACTGTGGATGAGCTTAAGGCCGCTATCGAAGCATCCTGGGTCTCCGTAACACCTCAGCAGTGCCACAGGCTGATTGCCTCCATGCCACGCCCGCATTGAAGCAGTTATTTCTGCAAAAGGATTCCCGACCAAGTATTGAGTGCATAACTGAACATCATTATTTGAAGGTTGGCTTTTTTGTATTAAAAACACTTTTTTTTATTGGTCGGATGAAATATGCTAATTTGTTGAGATAGGAATTTTAGGTTTTCATGAGCTGTATGCCAAAATCATCAGCATTAAAACAATTAAAGACCTGAAATATTTCAGTTTGGGTGCAATGAATCTAAAATATATGAAAGTCTAATGTTTATCAGTACATTACAGAAAATAATGAACTTTATCACAATATGCTAATTTTTTTGAGAAGGACTAGTGTGTATATATATATATATATATAAGAATGATCATTCTTCTGTCATCACCTGAAGAGAGAGTATGGTTTCACCCCTCGAAACAGATCTGTAGTGAAAATGAAATTTCAATAGAAAGTCTTTGTCCTGTCCTTTTATTTTTACTTATATTTGCTCAACGAAAAAGTATTCATCACTCTCTTATGGAAGAATCTACTCAGAAAATTATATATATATATATATATATATATATATATATATATATATATATATATACACCCACACAGATGCTCACCGAGTTACCTTTTTAATTGGTTCCGGATGGCCGAATGTAAGTTGAAAGTGAATGTAAATTGTTATAGTGACATATGACGTCACTATTTATCCATAAATACCATTACCATATCTCATAAAACACCCCTAAATCAATTATTATAAACATAACATTGTAAAATAATATCAAATATATCAAATAATATCAACATTAATTTCCAATAAGTCACTTATTTATACCGAGTCACTTTACATGAAGCTTTAAACAGCCAATCAACGCTTACAATATGTGAAACGCTCAAAACCGAAAGTAGTGTACTTGCGAAAGTAGTGTACTTGCTGTGGGTTATACAGACTTCCGGTCTTTCAAGTGCACAAGGGTGCCGTTGAACTCGTTTAGAACACAGCCTGCACTGATGTGAATCCCAGCAAAGTGGAGAGTTCTTTCTTTTGTGTAAGTAAGTAAACTTTATTCAAGAGATGCATGCAAAGAACAAGTACAAATCCTAATGAATATTAATATAAAAATAAGTATACACTCTTAGGATTCTGCTAAAAGAAGATAAATATCTGTAATTGTTCTGTAATTTGTGGATTCGGGTTTTTATTCATTTTACAACTCTCTTTGCTGAACTGAGTATGCATGGTAGATTGTGCTGATCTGAGCAGATAGTTAATTCATCTCTGTGTATGAGACTTACACTTCTGACCAACCAGATTTGCTTAGGGTTACAAAAGTCCGCAAAACAGTGTAAACACAAACATCACAGAGACGACTTCTTAACACAAGGGTAACATGTTATATAACTGATTTATACATATGTGTGTGTGTGTGTGTGTGTGTGTGTATATATATATATATATATATATATATATATATATATATATATATATATATATATATACCCTCCCACGAAGATCCCCCAAGATAATCCCTGACTTCTGTACACAGAAGTAAGACCCTATGTATCATATTACATGCGCTAAAACGGGGGTCAGGAACCTTTTTGACTAAGAGAGCTAAAAATAAACACATATTTTAAAATCTCTTCCTATGTATATATATATATATATATATATATATAGAAGTACAGACATACAGAAGTCGCGGATTATCTTGGGGGATCTTCGTGGGAGGGTGTGTGTGTATATATATATATATATATATATATATATATATATATATATATATATATATATATATATATATATATACACACCAGTGTGTGTGTGTGTGTGTGTGTGTGTATAAATATATATATATATATATATATATATATATATATATATATATATATATATACACACACACACACACATACATACATACAGGGATCCCTCACTTTCTGCAGTTAATGGGCACCGAGACCCCTGTGATCACCGATTTCCGCGAAGTAAGATTGACCCCCCCCCCTCCCCTGACTGACGTATATGTATATGTATATGTGTATAATATCAGTAAATACATATTCAATGCTATAAATGCTTATAATAACAATTAAACATTCAAAAATAATGCATAAGATGTAAATAAAATATAAATAGACACAGACAGATGTGTGCACACACACACAGATGCTCAGTTCACATAAAAATATAAGTAGTTTTGTTGGGTTGTTTTTTATTTTGTTTGTTTGGGGTTTTTTGTTTTTTGTTGGGGTTTTTTTTTGCATAATTGGCCTTGTTTTGTGGCTTTTTCCTTCACATTTCTCCTATTTTTACTGAATTTCCTTTTTTTTCTTTTTTGATGAATATGTTTGAAAAATCTGCGATGCACTGAAGCATGAGCAAGGGATCACTGTATGTATATATGCTTTTTTTTTCTTTTTTCCCCCCTTATTCATTAATTCATTCATTGAATGAATGGTGAATTTGGGTGACATGTCAGGCCAGCACATGACCAGCATACACAACCATTCACTCTCACACTTACACCTAAGTGCATTTTGCAACAGCCAGTAGGCCTACTGTGAATGTTTTTCCCTCTGGGAGGAAACCCATGCAAACATGACACTTGGGGGGGACACAACACTGGGTGGGGGGTGGGGGCAATGATTTTATATATATATATATATATATATATATATATATATATATATATATGTGTGTGAGAAAGAGCATGTTTGGTAACAGTGCAGCACAGTGACATAGCAATTAGGGAGGTCCGGTGTTCAGTGAGAGCGTTTCTGTTTGGACTTTGCATGTTCTCCCTGTGCTTGCATGGGTTTCATCTGGGTACTCTGACTTTCTGCAATGGTTTAAAAACAAGAACAGTAGGCTACTTGTCTGTTTCGGATCACCCATAGGTGTAAGTGAGAATTGTTGTGGGTGTGTTGACCTGCCGGTGAACTGGCAAGGTGGGCTGGCAGGGCATTCACCCAGTCTTTGCCCGGAGCTGGCTGATATGTATATATAAATTCCACCCTCCCTGTGACCCTAATAAGATTTGTTGTGCAGCAAAGCTGATAATTTTATTTCTTGTTTGTGTTGATACCCTGAGTGTGTATTTCAGACTGCCACAGAACATAGTGAGGTATAATTGCAAATTGAGAAACAGATGTAACACCTTTCATAATGATTTATTGGCTTATTCTGTGCAGTTGTGGCAATGGATAAATGGTTACGAATGCAAGTTTGGACTTTTTTCAATCAGAAGCTGTGCAAGTAATTTCATTTGGGTTATTAGACTTTTTAATAGTTAAAAACATATGTGAACCAAATATTACATAAAACTTCTCTTTAATAATATATTTCTTGCAATAAAACACAGTCAAATATCTTTCCTTCAATTTTTTTGTAATAATTGAGTCATGTCACCTCTGCCTTTGTTTTCATGAAGGTCGTGGGTGAAGGCTGGTTTTGCTGCATTGAAATATTTTAGAACTTCATTAGTGATGGTTCTATTTTCTCAAGCCTCTCTTGGTCCTGGGCCCTTTGGTACTAAAAGAACAAACAGGAATAGCAAAGAGAAAATAACTTTTAAAAAAACATATTCTAAATAAATAAATATATATATAAGTATTGTCCAAACTCTTGATCAGATAGAAATGTTAATAAAGATGAACTGTTTATAACAGTTCCCTCATTATACAATCAGTGTTCCTCTTCTTTTTCTTTTCCTTTCAGCTGTTCCCTTCAGGGGTCGCCACAGTGAACCATCTGCCTCATCTCACCCGATCCTCTGGATCTTCTACTCTTACTTCAACGACCTTCATGTCCTCCTTCACCACATCCATAAATCTTCTCTTTGGTCTTCCTCTGGGCCTTCTGCCTGGTAGTTCCAACCTCAGGATCCAACTACCAATATACTCACTATCCCTCCTCTGTCCATGTCCAAACCATCTCAATCTAGCCTCTCTGACTTTGTCTCCAAAACGTCTTACATGTGCTGTCCCTCTGATGTACTCATTCCTGATCCTATCCATCCTCGTTACTCCCAAAGAGAACCTCAACATTTTCATCTCTGCTACCTCCAACTCTGCCTCCTGTCTTTTCCCCAGGGCCACTGTTTCTAAACCATACACCATCGTTGGCCTCAACACCGTCTTGTACACTTTTCCTTTCATTCTTGCCGATACTCTCCTATCACACATCACACCGGACACTTTTCTCCAACCATTCCAACCAGCCTGCACACGCTTCTTCACCTCTTTTCCACACTCTCCATTGCTCTGGACTGTTGCGCCTAAGTACTTAAAATCCTCCACCTTCCTTATCTCTGCTCCCTGTAACCTCACCGTTCCTCTTGGGTCCTTGTCATTCACACACATATATTCTGTTTTACTGAGGCTAACCTTCATTCCCCTCCTTTCCAGGGCATACCTCCACCTCTCTAGATTTTCCTGCACTTGTTCTCTGCTCTCACTACAGATCACAATGTCATTTGCAAACATCATAGTCCATGGAGATTCTTGTCTAACCTCGTCTGTCAGCCTGTCCATCACCATAGCAAACAAGACGGGGCTGAGAGCTGACCCTTGATGCAGTCCCGCCACCTCCACCTCAAACTCTTCTGTCACACCGACAGCACACCTCACCACTGTCTTACATCTCTCATACATGTCCTGCACCACTATAACATACTTCTTTGCCACTCCAGACTTCCTCATGCAATACCACAGTTCCTCTCTTGGCACTCTGTCATATGCTTTCTCCAGATCCACAAAGGCACAATGCAGCTCCTTCTGACCTTCTCTGTACTTCTCTATTAACATCTTCAAAGCAAACACTGCGTCTGTGGTGCTCTTTTTTGGCATGAAACCAAACTGTTGTTCACAAATGCTGACCTCTGCCCTTAGTCTAGCTTCCACTATTCTTTCCCATAATTTCATCATATGACTCATCAACTTTATCCCTCTGTAGTTGCCACAACTCTGTACATCTCCCGTGTTCTTAAAAATGGGCACAAGCACACTTCTCCTCCATTCCTCCGGCATCTGTTCACTCTCTAAGACCTTGTTGAATGTTCTTGTCAGAAAATCTACTGCTACCTCTCCTAGACACTTCCATACCTCCACCAGTATGTCATCAGGACCAATTGCCTTTCCATTCTTCATGCTCTTCAGTGCCCTGCTCACTTCACCCTTACTAATCTTTGCTACTTCCTGGTCCTCAATGGTCACCTCTTCTACTCTTTTTTCTCTCTCATTTTCCTCATTCATCAGCTCTTCAAAGTACTCTTTCCATCTTCCCAGCACACTTCTGTCATCAGTCAATACATTTCCCTCTCTGTCCTTTATCACTCTAACTTGCTGCACATTCTTCCCATCTCTATTTCTCTGCTGTGCCAACCTGTATAAATCATTTGCTTATTATACAATCAGGATAATAATATAATATTTTATTGCCGTCAACTTTCCCACTTACATTCTGCTGTTTTTGATGAATAATTTGCAATGCTTTTAGCATCTGTACACATTTTAAAATAAAACTGCATGTAGGAAATATATCCGCAATATTTATAACTTAAAAATAATTGTTTCATTCATTAATTTATTCATTTGTTCAACTGCTCACTCCTACTAGGATCATGAGAAGGCTGAAGCCGATCTCAGCCAACTCCAAGCGAAGGTGGGTTACACTCTGAACAGCTCACCAATCTATCACAGGGCAACACACACATATATTGTTGGGCAATTTTCAACAGCCAGTTAGCCTAATGTGCATGTCTTTGGACTTTGTGGAAAGTGGAGTACTCGGAAGAAACCCATGCAAGCACAGGTGGCGCAGTCAAACTCCACGCACAGACCTCCTTGCCAAGTCCAGGACTCAAACCCAGGACCCTCTTGCTGTGAAGCGTACATGCTATACATCAGAGGTGTCAGACTCGTGCCACAAAGGGCCGTGTGGCTGCAGGTTTTTGTTTCAATCAAGCAGCAGCACACCTGACTTTGCTCATTAAAACAAACATTTAAGTCTTCAGGCAGCTGATTGGTCAATCTGTGTGCTCTGTACAGAGACTGTACAGAGCCCTTTGTGGTACGAGTTTGAGACCTGTGCTGTACATGATCTGCCTAAGAAATCTAAAAGTATTATTCAAGGACTTTTGGGTTTACGTATGGCATTTGGAGGACACCCATATCCAGAGTGATCACAGTAATAATCTTTACACAACTGAGGGTTAAGTCTCTTACTCAAGAACCTATTTGTGTCAGCTTGGTGGTACTGGAAGCGCCAACCTTCAGATCAGTAATCCAGATCCTTCATCACAGAGCCACCGTAGCTTTAACTAGTTGAGTTAATAGTAATTTAATTGTAAGTGGCAAAAAATTTAAAGGAAAAAATGGTATTGGAACATATATTTTATCTGATCTCAGTAAAAAGCAAGAAGAAGGAGCAAGAAGAAGAAGCAAAAGTAGCTACACCACACCCTTAACCTTTGACTACACAGTTATCCTGGATGACGGCTTCTGTCATTTTCTGATGCTATCTCTCTCTCTCTCTCTCTCGCTCTCTCTCGCTCTCCCTCTCTCTCACTCTCATGCTCCCTTTTGGCACTCACTCACCAATTTGCGGTGTGCCAGGTTGCCTCCAGCAAAGTCTCTGGCATTTCTCATCTATCTCTCACATAAGAGAGTGTATTTGAAGCGTGGGAGAGGCCTAAGAAAACGTTTTAATCCTGTTTGTAATTGGAGATGGGTTTAGTACCAAAGTCATGCAAAATGGAGCACTATACAAGCTTATTATTTCTTTATTTATTTTTTTTAGTTCCTCCTTGGACACGAACAATAAGCAGCAGAGAAATTAGTAGGTGAAGGTAGAAAAGGGGAAGGGCTAGTTCAATATTGCTGTTTTGAAATACATCCCAGACATTACTTGATAAATGAATAATGTCGCCTTTACAAGCTGATGCACATCTGCTAAGAGTCAAAAATAGTTGGCATGCAAGCAAAAAAAAAAAAAGAAAAGAAAAGAAATGGACAATGTTCGCAGCGATGTTACCAAGCATGCCACCCTGTTTTTGTGGGTCTGACCATAAACACACCTGTGAGTCGACTCATACACGCTGCGACCTTTGTGTTAGGGACATGGGCTGGGCGTCCAGCTGATTTAAACAACTTGATGCTTTGAATGCGGCCGCTGTGGTTTATTTTATATTTCTCGGTTGTGTAATTATACTGCCTGGCTTCACAAATGGCATAGTGAAGCTTCTCAGCTGTTCTTCCTCCCTGTCTTTCCCTTGCAATTGTATCCACCGAGGTTGAATATCTCTCTGTGTGTTCCGATGCTGTGGCTCTTTTTAAAGGTAGCTTTTTTTTTAACACAATGCTTTTGTATAGTTCGTCCCAATGGGCCTAGTTCAGAGGCCATAAAGCCATTAAGCCATCTGTTACTGCAAATAGATTGTCCAGGAGGCAAGTCTTCACTGCCACTGTATTGAAGGGAAGAAGTTCATATACTGGTTTGTTTTATATACACAGTACATATACAGGTCCTTCTCAAAAATTTGCATATTGTGATAAAGTTTATTATTTTCTGTAATGTACTGATAAACATCAGACTTTCATATATTTTAGATTCATTGCACACCAACTGAAATATTTCAGGTCTTTTATTGTTTTAATTCTGATGATTTTGGCATACAGCTCATGAAAACCCAAAATTCCTATCTCAAAAAATGAGCATATGATGTTCAGGTAGTGTAAACGAGCTATTAACCTAATCATCTGAATCAACCAATTAACTCTAAACACCTGCAAAAGATTCCTGAGGCTTTTAAAAACTCCCAGCCTGGTTCATTACTCAAAACCACAATCATGGGTAAGACTGCCGACCTGACTGCTGTCCAGAAGGCCATCATTGACTCCCTCAAGCGAGAGGGTAAGACACAGAAAGAAATCTCTGAGCGAATAGGCTGTTCCCAGAGTGCTCGATCAAGCCACCTCAGTGGGACGTCTGTGGGAAGGAAAAAGTGTGGCAGAAAACGCTGCACAACCAGAAGAGGTGACCGGACCCTGAGGAAGATTGTGGACAAGGGCCGATTCCAGACCTTGGGGGGCCCTGTGGAAGCAGTGGACTGGGCTACAGGTGCTGCATCCCCAGATCAAGCCACTTTTGAACCAGAAACAGTGGCAGAAGCGGCTGACCTGGGCTACAGAGAAGCAGCACTGGACTGTTGCTCAGTGGTCCAAAGTACTTTTTTCGGATGAAAGCAAATTTTGCATGTCATTCGGAAATCAAGGTGCCAGAGTCTGGAGGAAGACTGGGGACAAGGAAATGCCTAAATACCTGAAGTCCAGTGTCAAGTACCCACAGTCAGTGATGGTCTGGGGTGCCATGTCAGCTGCTGGTGTTGGTCCACTGTGTTTTATCAAGGGCGGGGTCAATGCAGCTAGCTATCAGGAGATTTTGGAGCACTTCATGCTTCCATCTGCTGAAAAGCTTTATGGAGATGAAGATTTCATTTTTCAGCACGACCTGGCACCTGCTCACAGTGCCAAAACCACTGCTAAATGGTTTACTGACCATGGTATTACTGGGCTCAAATGGCCTGCCAACTCTCCTGACCTGAAGCCCATAGAGAATCTGTGGGATATTGTGAAGAGAAAGTTGAGAGACACCAGACCCAACACTGTGGATGAGCTTAAGGCCGCTATCGAAGCATCCTGGGCCTCCGTAACACCTCAGCAGTGCCACAGGCTGATTGCTTCCATGCCACGCCCGCATTGAAGCAGTCATTTCTGCAAAAGGATTCCCGACCAAGTATTGAGTGCAGAACTGAACATAATTATTTGAAGATTGATTTTTTTTTTGTATTAAAAACATTTTATTTATTTATTTTTTTGGTCGGATGAAATATGCTCATTTTTTGAGATAGGAATTTTGGGTTTTCATGAGCTGTATGCCAAAATCATCAGCATTAAAACAATAAAAGACCTGAAATATTTCAGTTGGTGTGCAATGAATCTAAAATATATGAAAGTTTAATTTTTATCAGTACGTTACAGAAAATAATGAACTTTATCACAATATGCTCATTTTTTGAAAAGGACCTGTACCATGTATACAGTTATGAGTTCTATTAGAATTTAAGTCTTTAATTATCGCCTTAATATTTACAATCTAAAAATACAGACGACTTGGAATTCGGATATGTATATATATATATATATATATATATATATATATATATTTTTTTTTTTTTTTAGTTTGATGCATCATAAGCGGCTCAGATGTTTCTATGCAGAGTTTGCATCCTCTCATGCTTGCATGGGTTTCCTCCGAGTGCTTTGGTGTCTCCCCATTGTCCCAAGACACATTTCTGCTACTTGGCTTTTCCAAAGTGCTCCTAAATGTGAGTGTGAATGGATTTGTGTGTGTGTGTAGGTTTTGGAATGGTCTGGTAAGCTGTTGAGGATACACCCTTCCTACAAGATTTATTACACAAATGACTGAATAAGTGACAGAGTGAGTGAGTAATAGAATGAATGAGTTCATAAATGACTGACTGAGCAAGCCAGTGAGTGAGTGAGTGAGTGAGTGAGTTAGTAAATAAGTGAGTAAATGAATAAGTAGGTAAGTGAGTGGGTGAAAGGGTAAGTGAGAGAAAGACAATGAGTGAGAAAGGGAGTGAGACAGAGTGGATGAGTGAGAAAGTTACTAAGTGAGAGAGTGCGCAAATAAATAAGTATGTGAGTGAGAGAGTATGTGAGAGTGAGAATAACTGAATGAGTGACCGAGTAAGAGTGAGAGAGTGATTGAGAGTGCGAGAGTGATTGAGTAAGTGAGTGAGTGTGCTACTGAGAGAGTGGTTGAGTGTGTGAGGGAGTGATTGAGAGAGTGAGAGCGTGATTGAGTGTGTTACTGATTGAGTGGGTGAGTGATTGAGTGGGTGAGTGATTGAGAGAGTGAGAGAGTGATTGAGAGAGTGAGAGAGTGATTGAGAGAGTGAGAGAGTGATTGAGTGTGTTACTGATTGAGTGGGTGAGTGATTGAGAGAGTGAGAGCGTGATTAGTGTGTTACTGATTGAGTGGGTGAGTGATTGAGTGGGTGAGTGATTGAGTGGGTGAGTGATTGAGAGAGTGAGAGAGTGATTGAGAGAGTGAGAGAGTGATTGAGAGAGTGAGAGAGTGATTGAGTGTGTTACTGATTGAGTGGGTGAGTGATTGAGAGAGTGAGAGAGTGATTGAGTGTGTTACTGATTGAGTGATTGAGTGGGTGAGTGATTGAGAGAGTGTGTGAGTGTGATAGGGATTGAATGAGTGATTGAGTGTGTGAGTGATCGAGAGAGTGAGAGAGTGTATTATAATTACTCACTTTTTCTGGTGATCACTGACCCTGTTTCTCAGAACTGTGACCTACAGTCAGGATCAGAGAAAATTCAGAATCATGGTTCAGATCTTGCAGTTAAATTCCGAGTGTCTTTGATGGGAAGTGATCTATCGATATTTTCCCGAACACAGTCGTCCTGCCCAGTGATTACGTGTGAATGCCAGAGTGAGAGTTACGGTTGCATAGCTTTGTCAACAAAGACGTCTCAGGAAAGTTCATGAAGCGCTTTAAAAGTTTTTATTGTAATTTCAGTAATGTTGTTGTTGTTGTTGTTTTTTTTTTTTTTTTAAAACGGACAGATTACCTCATATTTCTGATGCATGTATTTGTACTGCAGTTCGAATTTCTCTGCCTCAAGTTGATACATCCACTTCCAAAGTTCGTTGGCTTTCTCTCTGCATGACATAAGAGATGATAAACAGGACGAACCAGTCTCTGAACCGAAGCCGTAACTCATTAGTCTGCGGCTTTACAGTATTTACAAACGCCGGTTTTCTTTTGGACACGATATCAGCAGCACTGTCAGTGATTTGGGGTGAAACATTTTGTACATTTGAAGTGTGTGTCTTTGCTCGCAGCTCTCGTACCTCAGCTTCTCAGCAGTCAAGTCTTCAACAATGAGCTCTTTACGGCGCTCGCTAAGAATCTTTCTCTTCTTCTCTCTCTCTGTTTGTTTCCTTGGTACGCCCCGTCTGTCTGTCTGCAAACAAAGCGACAAAATGTTAAACCAGGTGAAGTCTCACAGTTAACAATGCAGAATAAAAGGACTTGCGAACCTTACCTTCAGCAGATATCCGGTGAACTGTAAGCTTGTCAGAACCTTCTTCTTCTTGGCATCATCATCAGCTTTTTTCTTTGCCTCTTCCTCTTCTTTGCGTGCCTTTTCCTCCTGAAGAATACATATTTTATTTTTTGTGTGTGTGTGTGTGTGTGTGTGTGTGTGTGTGTGTGTGTGTGTGTGAATAACCCTTGAGCGTTAAACTCTCTTACTCACCTGCTTATATTAAGATCAACTACAATCTCACTCTAAAATGTGGACTCACCGCCAACTTGTTCTGACGTTCTCGCTCTTTTTCTGCACGGATTCGCTGCTGCTCTGCTCTTTCCGTTCGTCGATTTTCCTCATTTTTGAAATAAAACACAAGTTGTCACTCATCATGAAAATCCATTTTGACCACAGCATAATAAAGCCCTTCAGTGGACACTCATCATTCATTCATACATTTGCCAAACTGCTAAAGCCTATTAGGCTGGATTCCATCTCATCTGACACTGGGTTAAGCTGGGGTCCACCCTGACCGGTTCCCTTGCCGGACTTAAACACAGATTTTCACATTCACACCACGGAGCAATTTGGAACAGCCAATTAGCCTAATGCGCATGTCTCTGGTCTGTGAGAGGAAACCGGTGTACCATGAGGAAACCTATGCAATTACAGAGAGAACACACACCTACAAGCAAACACACACACACACACACACACACACACACATATTTCACTTAATGAAATTAATCCATTCCAGTGCCTTTTTTGTAACCTGCATTTTTATTTTTCGGAAGTTGAACCGCGTTTTACATGTAAAACGTGTGATTCGTTCCAAGGCTCCCAATACTACCCCATAAACCCTTTAAAAATTATAAAAGTACACCAATTTTGTCTTAAATATATGTTAAAAGTAAAAGAAAATTATTTTTCTTTTTTTTTTAAACTTTCGAACCACCCATGCGATGCTTAAAAGTCCAGGGTTTGCTGGTCTGAAGAACCCTCACCTCCACCCCCACCCCCACCCTCCTTCAGGAGGTCCTTAAATATGGCGTTGCTTTTTCCGAAATAATCGTCTCCGTCACTGTATCTCCACTTTTAAGGCCTACTTCTGCTTCAATATTGTCCCGATTGTAGAGAGGTTTCAGCCATACTCCTTTGCGATTTCACTCAACCGAATCTCACTTTCATATTTTTTTATCATCTCCTGTTTTACTTTTATTGATAACGGAGACCGCTTCTTCTTTTAAGTCTCACCGGGAATCCCTTTCGTGGGGCTCATGATTAAAAACAAAAAATAAATAAGCACGCTCAAAAAAACGTTTTTAATTGTTTTGGACGGCCGAACATAAGTTGAAAGTGAACGTAAGTTGTTACAGTGACATATGACGTTCATACTGCACTATACATCCATAAATACCATTACCGTATCTCATAAAACACCCCTAAATCAATTATTGTAAACATAACATTGTAAAATAATATCAAATATATCAAATAATATCAACATTAATTTCAAATAAATTAAATTCAAGCAAAATAATTTCAAATAGATAAGTTTTAATCAAATTCATTCATCAAATATCAAAGATAATATCAAATATAACCTTTAACATTCTGTATGATGCGATCTTTCTGCTTGTAAATGGTTCCCATGGTCAACAGATGGTCACTTTACATGAAGCTAAGCCGAGTCACTTTACATGAAGCTTAAAACAGCCAATCAATGCTTACAATATGTGAGGCGCTCAACACCAAAGGTAGTTTACTTATTTGTGCTTGAGACAAAATCTCGAGTTATACGGATTTCTGGTCTTTCAAGTGAGCAAGGGTGCCGTTGAATACTGGTTTAGTACTCAGCCGGCACTGATGTGAATCACCAGCAGAGCAGACAGTTCTCTTTCTTTTCTGGATTTGGGTTTTCATTCATTTTACAACTCTCTTTGCTTAACTGAGTATGCATGGTAGAGTGCGCCGATCTGAGCAAATAGTTAATTCATCTTTGCATATAAGACTTGCACCCATGCTAGTAGGCTTATGCTTCTGACCAACCATATTTGCTTAGGGTTACAAAAGTCCACAAAACAGTATAAACACAAAGATCACAGAGACAACGTCTTAACACAAGGATAACACGCTATATAACTGATTAATATATATATATATCGATGTGTATTATATGTATGTATATATATATATATATATATATATATATATATATATATATATATATATATATAAAACAATGTATATATAACTGAACTGGGAAGAAGTAGGGTATGTTCAGTCTGTTGTTTGTAAGCGTGTGTGTGTGTGTGTGTGTGTGTATATATATATATATATATATATATATATATACACAGTAGGCCATTGACTATTCGTGGTTTTGCACTCGTGCCCTTGACTATTCACGGATTGCCGAGCAATTGTCACGTGATTCAAATTCAAAAAGCCAAAGGCTGTACTCCTTCTTGCTGATTGGTTGGGATGATGTATACGCCCCTTTTTTCTCATTCGTGCACAAGTTGTTAATGAGTCTTTTTTTGGTGTGTTTTAATTACCAGTTAAGCTCTATGATGCCCCTCAAACGCCGGCTAAGCGCCAAAAAAATATATTGATGTTAGATGTCTCTTCTGAAGAAATAAGACTTTCTCCTGAAGAAACGAGAGTTTCCTCTGAAGTGCCTGAAGGGGAATAATCATCTTAACTGTTGTAAAGTTGTAGTATTAAAGTCTTTTTCAATGATTATTCCGGCACAGTACCTAAGTTAATGTTTAGAATGTTTGTGTGTGTGTATGTTTTCTCCCCACGTTTCAACTATCACTTGCTCACTTGAAAGATCGGAAGTCCGGATAAGCCGCGCTTCGTCTCACAAGCTCCGTGTGTCACTTGCGACAAATGCCTCACATTCAAAGGGGAAGGACTTAAGCCGAACGCTTTAATTGAGGTGTGTGTGTGGTTTGTGTTTATAGGGAGTAGATGAGAGGACTTAATTCAGGTGTGAACTGCATTCAGCCCAAGCAGCTCAGCCACGCCCCTCAGCCGGAGCTGAGAGAAAACAGACACACACAAACATTCTAAACATTAACTTAGGTACAGTACTGTACTTTTAATGTAATTTTGCATCGGATGGGGTAGATTTTTGGTGGGATCGAAGCTCGTACCATGGAAGATTTGTTATAATACAAACTCTTAAATCAAGGTACTATATATATATATATATATATATATATATATATATATATATATATATATAAAATGTGTGTGTGTGTGTGTGTGTATATGAAGAATTCATTCATTTCTGAACAGCTGAATCCTAATTAAGGTCATGGGGATTTTGGCGCCCATCTCAGCCGACTCTGAGCGAAGGCAGAGTACACAGTGAACAGTTTGCCAGGCAATTGCAGTATACATATTGTATATACTATAGCCAATATCAACTCCTGGAATGTGTACTTAATATGTATGTAAAGTAAGCATAAATAAAATCAGTTCTCTTAATGACTCACCATTCTACTGGATAAGGCAATTAATTCCTCTTCTTCTTTTTTGCGGTTCTCAAAGTGAGCTTCAATAAGTGACTGGAGCTCTGTCAGGTCCTTCTCCATGCGCTTACGGTGAATATCCTGTGAAAACAACACCAGAATATTCATCCATTAATTTTATAGTAGTATTGTATTAGCTACAGTAATGTTTAATCTGAAGTTCATTCATGAAATCTCTTTCATTGTAATTTTGTTCTACATCTTAAAAAAATAAGATAATTGTAAGTCGCTCTGGATAAGAGCATCTGTCAAATGCTGCAAATGTAAGTACAGTAGTACCTTGACTTACGAGTATCTTTAATAACAAATTTTCCATGATACAAGCTTCAATCCCACCAAATACTGTATCTGCCCTAACCAATGAGCAAATTCTGATTTACGAGCTCTGCTGGGGAAATGGCTTTTCCGGGCCGATTAGCCTTATATTCTTCCGCGTGTATTCCTCGCCCTCCGAGAATACCTTGTGCAGTGCTTCTCAAATATTTTCTGTGACACCCCCTATAGGAATAAAATTTTAAAAAATTACACCCCCCAATGCCCACATGCAACTATAAATGGTGTTTACTGCACTACATATCATTTGCTCGGTGCTCTTTCCCTTCATCGTATCGTGACAATGAGAGCACCACTGCCAACTACTCTAGCATGTTCCCTAGGGTCATACACCACCCCCCCTAGCAACACAACGTGCCCCCCCCCCCCCATGGTGTGTGTGTGTGTGTGTGTGTGTGTGTGTGTGTGTGTGTGTTTGTGCATTCGCCTCATCTGTACCATGCATGCGTGCACGTGCTCCTCATCTCTACCGTGTGTGTATGTGTGTGGGTTTGTGTGTGTGCGCGCGCGTGTGAGTTCGCCTTGTCTGTGTGTGTGTGTGTGTGTGTGTGTGTGTGTGTGTGTGTGTGTGTGTGTGTGTTAGCTTATCAGCGTGAATATGATTAAATATGACATTTACCATACAGTTTCTCTTGTTTATTCCTGTTTGGAATAAGCTTGGAACGGATTATTTGGTTTTCTGTTATTTCCGATGGGAATTTTTGTTTTATCGAACCAACGTTTTGACTTACGAGCTGGCCCTCGGAACGGATCAATTTCGTAAGTCAAGGTACCGCTGTATATTTATACGAGGGGCTTGCATGGTGCGGAGATAGTACTTATCACTTCCTCGTCATAGTAAGAAGGTCCTGGGTTCAAGTCCTGGGCTTGGTGAGGGTGTTTCTATGTGGAGTTTACATGTTCTTCCTGTGCTTGCGTGGGTTTCCTCCCATAGTCCAAAAACATGCCCATTAGGCTAATTAGCTGTTTCAAATTGCCCATAGGTTTGAGTATAAATCGTTCTGCGTGTGTGGGTTTCCCTGCAATGGTCTAGAGACCTGTTTGGGGCCTGGAGTTGGCTGGCTAGGCTCCAATCTCCTCCACAGCTTTAATAATTGATAATGTGGCTCAGATGTTTAACATTTATACAAAAAGCTTAGTATTTACTTATTTCATTAAAGTATTTTACTTGTTTGTTTGTAGATTTACACTGACAGCTGACATGACTACATAGAATAAAATGTTCAGTCATGCTTCAACCTGTACTCACATCAAAGTCAACTTTCTCTCCATCAGGTATTTTTGGAGGGACCATGGGTGGCAGAAAAGATCTAAAAATGAAAGAAGGAAATAGACAAATAAATACATAATGATTTCATCCTCTAAACCAAGGGAAATATTGAAAATTTCTCTGCCACAATCACTCACTTTGGCTTTGGTTTTGCTTCTTCTGTGGCACACAATAATTATAAAAAAAAGAAATACAAAGAAAAGGAAGTCTGAAAACTTAAGCAATCAGTCAAAAAAAATCTGAATGTAAAAGTAATTTGCTTTCCTAACCTTCCACTCCATGATCCACAGCCAGACCTACAGGAAGAGAAAGGCCCGTGCAGAGATTGTAGTACAGTGTTAAGCCCCTCCCATCTTTATATTTATCAATGGGAAATTTTTAATCTTCACTGTCTTTCTATGTACTGCGTCTAATTCAAACCGGACTTTTGTGCTTTTTTTTGTGGATTTTGAGATTTATATCACAATGTTTTTTGACTCCACATGCAATTGAATATTTTGTGGCTTAATTATGTCGTACCATGCAGATATTTTGCAACTGATTTCTGAGTAATTTGTGGATGTTTGGTGAAAAAAAAAACACTAATCTTTCCTTGTAAATCAGTCGTAAGTTGTTCGCTATTTGTTCGTAAACCATTTGCCTTTCATTTGTGCTTTATTATACAAACGATGGACAAAATATATGAAATAAAGATCATGCCAGCAAACTTCTCAATTTCTTTGTAAAAAAAAAAAAAAAAGAATTTGCAAGCAAAATAACAACTTTGCGACCTTCCTGCAACGTGTGTGGACTGTTTGCGAAGGGTTTGAGACTCATCGGTGTCAGAGCCTCACTTTGTGACTTTCACTGAATTTTCAAACAAATTTGAAGGGGTTTTTTTGTGATGATTTCATGAACCAACCCCCCTCGCAACGAGTGCAGCTCACTGGGTTATCAAAGGCCGGCCATGTCTCTCCCTAGCTGTGGTGTGAAGTTCATGTAAAAGAACCATTGCTGACTTTCATCAAGAGGAGCTGCATAGCCGTCAGCATGTTTCCACCCTGGGATGGCCTGGTGAGCTGTCCAGGATTTACTCTGCCCTCGCTCAGAGTCGGTTGAGATAAGCACCAGCCTCCCCGCGACCCTAATTAGGATTAAGCGGTTCAGAAAATGAATGGATGAAAGAATCATGAACCAAATGACCAAAATGTGAAGCGCCAAATGTTGCATCATTCGCTTTTCTACCGCAGCTGTAGTGAGATCTCGCCCTTGGTTTTCTTTATGTTGAAATTTGCACTATTAAAATTTCCCTTTTAAAATAAAAAACATCTTCCACTCTACAGGCCGCTTCTGCGCTATAGAACTGCAAAATTGACTCGTAGCTTGAGCAGCATGCCTGGGTGTTCAGATCCGACTTATTTGTACTTTTCTAAGTTTACCACAGAATATGAGGTCAGTTTCGTACAAAAGTATTAGAACAGGAAGCTCAATTTTTACGGTGATTGGCAGATAATTGTGTGACAGAAATAAAATCATGAATATTAGCGCGATCAGAGTTCCAGCTTTTGTTCAATGTTATTTACATCCAGATATGTAAAACGACATCGTGCCGTATATAACACATTGTAAGTGAGTGAAAGTATTGAAACATGCCATGCAACTGGTGTGGAGACCAACGTGGAGACCAGCGAGTTGTCTATGGGAGAAGAGCATGCCATTCTGAAACTGAGAAACCAAACAGCTAATCCATATAATAATATTCAAGTTTTTTGTTTGTTTGTTTTTGATTTTTCAGCATTTTTCTCCCTTATTTAGTCATATCCAATTGTTAACCATCATTGTCCTTCATTGCCTTCACTAACACATGACCACTACCAATAAGGGAGGGGAAAATGCATGCACACGCCTCCTCCGTGACATGCAATGCTCGCCATCCACCTCTTTACGAACGGTGGATTTCGGGTCCGACACACTCTGAGGGAACGTGTGATCTGCACCCTCATACAAACGAGCTGACAGATGCCCGTGATTGTCTGGTGATTGCTGTGAGCGATGGGGAGGTGAGCATATGACGTCCCTCCCTCCCTCCCATGAGAGCTCGGCCAATTAGCTCACGTGGACTCCCGCTCATGGACGACTGTGGCATTAAACCGGATTCGAACTTATGATCTCCGGGTTAATAATCACCCACCTTTCAATATTCACAGTTAATCCGTGGCCCAGTGGATAGAGAAGGGCTGCCTTCATTGATTCCCAAACCAGCAGGTAAAATGTGTGGTGACACCTTCGCAAATGAAGTGCTCTTTAGCAAGATACCTAACTCCTGGGTGCTGCAGCGTGGATGCCCACTGTGTGTGCGTGTGTGTGTGTGTGTGTGTGTGTGTGTGTGTGTGTGTGTGTGTGTGTGTGTGTGTGTGTGTGTTCACTTTAGAACATATTCTTTCATTTTCTGAACCGCTTGATCGTAATTAGTGTCACAGGGAGGCTGGCACACATTTCAGACAATTCTGGGTGAGGGTACAGTACACCCTGGACAGTTCATCAGAACATTGCAGGGTAGAAATATCCCGATGGCAACCCAATGGCCTGCTCTTGCTGAAAGTCAGCGATGGTTCTTTAGCATGCCTTCACTACAGACAGTCAGAGGCATGGTAGGCCTTTGATAACCCAGTTAGCTGTACTTGAGGACAACAGTAACAATTCGGTGATAATGGGGCTTGAATCCTTTTAACCTTTAGTACTTTTATTGTGGTAAAAAGATAAACCAGGCGGTACGGTGGAGTAGTGGGTAGCGTGTCCGCCTCACAGCAGGAGGGTCCTGGGTTTGATTCCCAGCTTGGGCGTTTCTGTGTGGAGTTTGCATGTTCTCCCCGTGCTTGTGTGGGTTTCCTCTGGGTTCTCCGGTTTCCTCCCACAGTCCAAAAACATGCACAGTAGGTTAATTTGCTGTTCCAAATGAGCCCAAGACATGAGTGGGAGTGTGAATGGTTGTGTGAGTGTTGATGGCCTGGTTGTACCCCACGCTCGTCCACAGTTGGCTAAGTGGGGCACCAGCCTCCCCGCGACTCTAGTTCAGAAAATGAATGAATGAAAAAGATAAACCAATGGCAAGACCTGGGCGCTGTCTGGGAGAAAATATGGCCATTTCAAAATTGTGAAAAGAGGCCATTGCACAAGTGTTGAGTATAGACAGTACAACAACTTGTAAACAAACAACCAGACATCAATCAGGTCAGACAAAGAGAACACCAGCAGTTGACTGCAGATACATCGTCACTGTGCCATCGCTGATAACTTCCATAACACAGGGGTGAAAGTAGCCTGTAACCCTCTTTATGAGCCGTTTGTATGTGGTATGGGCTGATCAAAGGCCTGTAGGGTGGAGCCTATTTCAACTAGTGAGGGGCAATTGGCGAACAAATTATTCCAAAGAGGTGTCTTCTACTTCTAAAATTCGGCTTTTCCCTTCAGGGGTCGCCACAGCGAATCATCTGCCTCCATCTCACCCTATCCTCTGCATCTTTTTCTCTTACACCAACTGCCTTCATGTCCTCCTTCACCACATCCATGAATCTTCTCTTTGGTCTTCCTCTGGGCCTTCTGCCTGGTAGTTCCAACCTCAACATCCTACTACCAATATACTCACTATCCCTCCTCTGTACATGTCCAAACCATCTCAATCTAGCCTCTCTGACTTTGTCTCCAAAACCTCTAACATGTGCTGTCCCTCTGATGGACTGATTCCTGATCCTATCCATCCTCGTTACTCCCAAAGAGAACCTCAACATTTTCATCTCTGCTACCTCCAGCTCTGCCTCCTGTCTTTTCCTCAGCGCCACTGTTTCTAAACCATACAACATCGCTGGCCTCAACACCGTCTTGTACACTTTTCCCTTCATTCTTGCTGATACCGAAATATGCGAATCACAACAAAGAATTCCAAAGAGGTGTGACACATGTAAAAGAACCATTGCTGACTTTCAACAATTATAGTGTGCATAGCCGTCAGCATGTTTTCGCCCTGCGATGGCCTGGTGAGCTGTCCAGGGTGTACTCTGCCCTTGCCTGTAGTCGGCTGGGATGGGCACAAGCCTCTACGCAACTCTAATTAGGATTAATCGGTTAGAGAAAATGAATGAGTTATAGCGATGCCTTGCTACTTCGAGCTTCAATTCATGGGGCTTCAGTGCATCATGTTTTTTTAAAAAAAAATTAAGCAAATTAAAAAAATAAGGAAATTAAGGATGAATATGGGGAAAAGTTCAGGAAAATGCCGCAAAACAAGACCAATTATGCAAGAAACTCAAACAAACAAAAACAAAAAAATAACCCAAGCGCCCCCCCCCAAAAAAAAAACAAAAAAAAAAACTTACATTTGTATGTGATGTGCGCATCTGCATGCGTGCGCGTGTGTCTCTATGTGTATGTGTACAGACACTCCCCGCTTTACATTCATTCGTTTTATGTATTTTTCGATTTTACAGTTAAAAAAAAAATTAAGTCATACAGTAACAACCTACGTTTTTTTCACATTACATTTGGCCGTGCAGAACCTAACTAAAATGTAAGTCGGGGAGCGTCTGTATTTATATTTTATTTACATCTTATGCATTATTTTTGAATGTTTAATTGTTAGTTTTTATTAATTCTAAGCATTTATATCATTGAATATGTATTTATTGATATTATATACACATATACATGTATGTATACGTCAGTCAGGGGGGGTACATCCTACTTCGCGAAATTCGGTGGTCGCGGGGGGGGATCTCGGTCCCAATTAACCGCGGAAAATGAGGGATCCCTGTATTCAAAAGAATCGATTCATTTAAGTGAACAAGTTGAATCGGTTCACAAGCATAGTTAAATTGATTCATTAACTATCATCTATTTATATTCTCAAAACGTTAACTCGCTGAATTGTTCAGCAAATGTTGATATAATCGGGGAAGTCTTTGTTTTGCAATCTGCAAAGTAGACCATTCATAGATATAAAAAATGGAGTTTGACTATTTAGTGTGATACTTCCTCATATGACAGAGTAAACTTGGTACTTAGTTCGAGTCTGGTCGCAGGCGTTTTTGTTTTTGTTTTTAGGTGACTCAATCAATATGGCGGAATCGATACGAATCGACTCTCTACAGTCGAACGAACTGAAAAAAATCGAGTTAGTTCAAAGAATTGGACCTCCCACCCCAAATCTCAACCCACACTTGCATCCATCGCAGGGCCAACACACACAACCACCGATACTCGCACTTAAGTGCAATGTGGAATAGCCCAGTAGTCTGATTTGTATGTTTTTAGACTGTTGGAGGAAACCGAAGTATTTGGTTGAAACCCATGCAAGGCAAGAAAGAACATGCAAACCCACAAGCTGAGCCTGAGACTCAAACCAGGCATGCTAACCATTGTACCGCCCTAACAAATATGAATTTTTATTTCGAAATTGCTATGAAGGCCTTTTCACGCGAAATAATAAATGCCATCCGGGATTTGACGGTGATAAATACTCAGAAGAGTTCAATCTTCATCTTTTTTCTCTTTTGAATTCAAAATTGTAAATCAGTTATATTTTAAAAATCAAAATTCCCAACAAATTTTCTGGGATTAGTCCTCTACCTTTGACAGAAGCAACCAAATTCATACTAGTTTTCAACATGCATTTTGGTCATGCCAAGTTTAAAGCACAAAGTTTTTTTTTCAGTTATTTTTAAAGTCCTTTTTATTGGAACATTTATTTACTTAAACATACACTACAAAAAAAATTAAGGATATTTGGAAATTTTCTAGATACTTTTTCAGTTTTGTGAATTGGCCTTAATTTCAGTTTTTTTATTGACAAATATCCTTGACTTTTTTGTCTATTGTATATACAAAGTGGTCGAACAAGTCATATTTTTTCGTGGACTTTTTGGTGCACCATCAGAGGACTTAACCCACAAAAATCACAACTAAATAGCTTGGCAAGGCATATCATTCCTTTCTAACAATTACCCCACCCACACCCACACCTCTCCTTTGGCAGGTGAATCTGTGCCATTGTGTTGTCATACGAAGGTAAAGTGGAGATACATGCTATAAGGATTCCTACTGAATTTTTCTGAATTTTTGAACTTTCATGGTTGGGATTTCTGTAAATTAGACTGGGATATTTGGATCACAATTGAACACCTTGAATGTTTTGGTCATGTTCCTGAGATTTAAATGGAAAGCCACATTATCATGATGACAAAACAGCATGGTGGTCGTTACCATGGTCTGCAGTATTATTTAGGAAGTTGGTAAGTGTCAGTTGAGCATCCACATGACTGCCAGGACCTAAGATCATCCAGCAGAACACTGCTTGGAGCATTACATGCCATCACATGCCAGCATTCTTCAGGTAAATAACACACACACACACACACACACACACACACAAACGTGCAAGCATCACCCATGTTTTGTAAAAGGAAATATGATTAATTACAGTCGGTCATCGTCTTCCATCAGCCCATGGTTTAGTTCTAATAGTCACATGTCCATTTTAGGTCCTTATGGAAGCGGATGGGGTTGGTAAGAGCACAATTGGATTTCTTTTTTTTTTTTTTTTCAGATACAAAATGTTGGTTATTGTGAAATAAGGTCCTCTGGGCTTTTAACACCCGAGCCATAGTGGCTCATCAGGCCGGTGCTTATCCCCGGTTTCCATAGCGTGAAGCGACCAGGAGTTCAACTCCTCCTGGATGGGACGCTAGTACATCACAGGTTACCTTCCGGTATATCTTTACTGGTACCCGTTTATACTGCTGGGTGAACAGAGGCACACTTGTGGTTGAGACCTTGCCCAGGGGTCTGAGCACAGTGGGGGTCAAACTGGGATTTGAACACACAACCTCCTGATCATGAGCCCAGCACCCTAACCACTACACCACCGGCCCCATTGAGAAATAAACAAAAAATATTATTTTAATAAAAACCTAAAATGTGCATAAGTATTCATGTAACACAATAATACTACTACTACTACTAATAATAATAATGTATGTATACATTTTGGTGTTTTCCCTTTTTCAGGGGTCATCACAGCAAATGATTCATACATTTAATTTGGCATAGGTTTTTAAGTCAGATTCCCTTCCGAAACACAATGCTACACACTGTCGGCTTTGCAGCTCCTCTTTACAAAAGTCAGCAATGGTTCTTTTACATGAACCTCTCACCACAGACAGTGAGAGACATGGCCGGTCTTTGATAATGCAGTTACCTGCACTGGATGGAGCAGTGACAACCCTGTGGAGAGTGCGACCCAGCGCCCTTTACCACCAGGCCACCACTGCCCCATAATAATAATAATAATAATAATAATACTAGTAATAGTAATAATGTCTCTTAGGGTATATCTCTATAAGCCTGGCACAACTAGGACTTTTGCCTATTCTTCAAAATAAAATTGCTCTAGTTAACTTCAAAATGTTCTCTTTCTTAGAAATATGCCTGTATTTAGCAACCTCACTTCACTTATTTTCTCAATTCTAACAAGACTCCAATCCATGTTGATGGAAAAACAGGCCTCATAGCACTATACTGCCACCACCATGCTTCACTGTGGGCATGGTGTTTTTGGGATGATGAGTAATAATGGATTTACACCAGAAATTGAGTTTTTCTTGGTGACCAAATCGTTCGATTTTACCCTCCTCAGATAAGAGGACTTTTTTCATACGTTTGGGGAGCACACCAGTCTCTGCTATGGAGCTTTCCAGCTGTTAACGTTTGATTTTTTGTTGCTTTTCTGATTAATACCTGCCTTGCCCAATCTGTGAATTTTCCTTGATGGTCTTCATTAGGCAGGTGTGTTGTGGGACATATTCTTTCCGTTTTGGGATGATATTATTAATAAAGCTCCGTAGAATTTTCAGGGTTTCATTTATTTTCAGAACTTACAGAGCTGTATACATACTAAGATAACATGACACTAACATTGCATGCCGATTATTTAAGGAATTGTGTGACTGCTAAAGGTAATTGCTAGCATCAGATGTTATTTTGGGGTTTCATAGCAAATTGGTGAAGTAACACTTTTTGATTTAAATTTAATTTATGATTCCCCTCGCAGTCTTTTTTTTTTTTTTTTTTTTTTTTTTTTCAATTTCACCAATTTTGAACATTTTTTTGGAGATGCATTTCATAAAATCAAGAAATAAAAAACCCCAACAATTTAGATCACAGGTTGTAAAGCAACAAAGTCAGAATAAAGCCAAGGGGTGAATACTTTTACAAGCGACTGTATCCAGCTCTCTATATATAGCAATTTGTGACGCACTTTGTGTTCTAACACCTTTCAGTCATACCTAGAATAAACCTTTTTATTCATTTGTGCAACAGTAGTTCTTCTATGTGATCAGACCAGGTGGAAACCTTGACATCACACTAGCATCAGTGAGCGTTGGATGCCTCAAGACATCATTATGGGGGCATGTCACAATTTATCTCCTGTTGGGAGTGGGCAGTGGTGGCCTGGTGGTAAAGGGCACCGGATTGCTGATCCTAAGGTTGGGGGTTTGAGTCCCACTCTCTACAAGGTTGTTACTGCCCTCCATCCCCCCAGTGCAGTTAACTGGGTTATCAAAGGCCGACCATGTCTCTCACTGTCTATGGTGAGAGGTTCATGTAAAAGAACCATTGCTGACTTTCATAAAGAGGAGCTGCAGAGCCGTCAGTGTGTTTCTGCCCCTTGCTAAAGGGTTGTGTCAGGAAGGGAACCTCTGCCAAATCAAACGTGCGAATCAGATGATTCTCTGTGGCGACCCCTGAAAAAGGGAAAAGCCAAAAGGAAAAGAAAATCACAATTTATCTCCTCTTAAAATTACTTTGAAAGCTGACTGTTCACTTTTTCGCCTCATACTGTACATCCCAGACTTTGACAGGTGATACTGTAATGAGATGATTAACAATCGTGCATGTAGAGACAGATACAAAGCCCAAGAGCTGTGTAACAGTCTTGATTTAAATTAACAGTGTCTATTTATTTCCTTTTAGAGTTGTGGTTGTAATACACAGAAACACAATAAAAAGTGAACTAAAACAAGATTTGTGTGAACATTTTAAAATATATTTTAATAATGACAGAATGACTGGTTCCATAAATGTATGTTTGAAAACTAATTCACAATCATTGTATACATTAAAGGAGAATTCTACAAAAAATATTACCAATTTATTCATTTTCTGAACGTCTTAATCCTAATTAAGGTCACGGGGAGGCTGGCACCTACAAGAAAACCAGACCAATTGTGTTTAACAGTTAATATATTTTATCCGGACCCGCGACTGCTTGGGTGAGCTGTGTACTTGTAGATGAGCAAAAAGAGCTGAGCTCTGTATGTACCGTGGAGATAATTGAAGTGTTTTTAGGATTTTCATTCAGAGGTTAGTCTACATACAAAAGATCATTAAAACAGTAATTTTTTTTATACAGTATACCGTATTCGACGTAATAAGTGTCCTGCTCCAATAAGCGCCCTCAGTGTTTTTATTTTATTTTATTTTATTTTTATTTTTATTATTTTATTTTTAATTTTTATTTTTTTTATCTTACGTCTAATAACCACCCATGTGCACTGGGAGCAAAATAATAGATCAAACATACCAATTTTATTTGATCAGTCCCTAAAATGAGGCATTCACTGCCTGTGAAAGTGAGTTTCAAGACCCCTTGCCACTGGGGAATATCTATAGTTTTCATCAGTAACAACACAAAACAGGAAAATATTTTGCTGTGTTCTCTTGGTAAATGTCCAACAACCGATTAACCATTAGAAACTGCTACAGCAAAACTCTGGGATGCTCTGAATAAATGGAGCGATGAGCCAAATATGGATCTATCAGAAAGTGATGACGAGTATTTTTCATCCGATTCTCCTGCTCAGTAACTTCATAAATTTAAAGACATTCCTGGTCATGTGCTTGTTTGTGTTGATTGGTTTTTAATGTGCCATGTGCTAAAGTTGACATTCATGTTGATTGGCTAGATTTTACATCTGGGGGAAAATATTTAAAAGAACATTGCCGGGAGGGAAAATTAAAGGGTCTTTTTTTTTTAATTATGCTGTTTTCTGTTTATTTTCAGCTTTCATGTAAGTAATTTGGTTGATGCTACAACATGAATAACACAAATACCAGTAAAACTCTTTTATGATTATTATTCATGTTTTCCACCTCGATGCCAATAAGCACTTACGTTCCACTTTGCTGGTAACCATTTTAATAAGCGCCCACCCACTTCATATTTTATTTTATTTATTTTTTATTTATTTATTTTTTTTTTAAGCACCCTGGGCACTTATCATGTCGAATACGGTATGTATATTCCCCTGCGACTGCCTTGTGAGCTGTCCTGGGTGTACCTGCCTAACAAAGTTTGCTGAGATGGATGCCAGTCTCCCCAAGGCCCTAATTAGGATTAAGCGGTTCAGTAAAGGAATGAATATATATTCCCCTAGTGCACCTAACTAGACGATCAAAGTCCAGCTGTGTCTCTCATTGTCTGTGGTGAGAGATGTGTAAAAGACACATTGCTGACGCTTGGAAAGAGTAGGCTGTGTTGTTGTGAGCTTGTCTCTGTCCTGCGCTTTTCTGAAAATGAATGAATGAATACTGTATACTGTATATGCAGTAACCCCCTTTCCTATGAACCCCCTAAACAAGATCTGGTGCTATCAATTAACTTCTGTCATTGCATAATTAGGTAAACAAGGTCTACCTGTTTGCGATATAATATCATGTGAGAAAGCAAAGAGGAAAAAGAAGCTGATGCAATAGTCATGTTGGCTGTATGTACGCTGATACATGCCACGGGTATGTATATTTCTATTTTAAAAAAGGAATAATATTTTTAAAAGCGATATGTTCAGTAAATAGAGATAAATTATTTGAATGTATTCTACTTATCACAATACAACAAACAATCATTTCTCTATGTTGCTAGCTTGCGAGCTAGTTCGAAGTAGTAAGCAGTTACAATGTTAGCATGCTGTAAAGTAGCATCATTTCTGATTTATTCTAGACGTTAAAAGCAACTAAATATGGAATTAAAGTATTTGATGGTAAGAACCCATCACAAAACATTGTGATGAATAAATTGTATTTAAATTGGTCAGCCATTTGACCTGGGATCTCAGACAGAACATAGATATGAAAGATTAGATAGATACACACTTTTGAAGAGAAAAAACAAACACCTTGCTGGAAATGCCATATCAAAGCCCTATATTTACAAAGCATTACAGCTCAGGGCCACAGTGGTTTTGGAGTCTGCCACAGGGCGGAGCCTATCTATTCTTAATTCTATGAGAAGGAAGATTAGTACATGCCTGTCATGCAATAATCATGCAAGTTAAACAATGAGTGCATCTGGAATACATAATAACAGTAATTTTTGAATCCAAGCTAGCAAACCAATCAGATTACACCATTGTTGTGTAGTATGCTAATTAAATTATTAGGAATGTATGTAGGCATACACACACACACACACACACACACACACACACACACACACACACACACACATACATATGTCTGTCTTCCTTTCGGCTTTTTCCCTTTTACTCGGGAGTCACCACAGCGAATCATCTGATTCGCACGTTTGCTTTGGCAGAGGTTTTTACGTCGGATGCCCTTCCTGTCACAACCCTTTTTAGCAAGGGACAGAAACACGCTGACGGCTTTGCAGCTACTCTTTACGAAAGTCAGCAATGGTTCTTTTACATGCCTCTCACCATAGACAGTGACAGACATGGCCCGCCTTTGATAACCCAGTTAGCCGCACTGGGACACACACACACACATACATATATATATATATATATATATTCTTCTTTTCCTTTCAGCTTTTCCCTTCAGGGGTCGCCACAGCGAATCATCTGCCTCCATCTCACCCTATCCTTTGCATCTTCTTCTCTTACACCAACGACCTTCATGTCATGTCCTCCTTCACCACATCTATGAATCGTCTCTTTGGTTTATACATACACACACACACACACACACACACACACACACACACACATATATATATATATATATATATATATATATATATATATATATATATATATATATATATATATATGGATGTGTGTGTATATATATACCTCCAGATCTTGAGCACAGCACCCTAACCACTACACCACCAGCCCCAGTACATATGCATGCATACCTGTTGTGGTTATCTTTACAGCAAGAAGGTTCTGGGTTTGAATCCTGCATCCAACAAAGGCCTTTCACTGTGGAGTTTGCATATTTGCATGTCTGAATGGGCTTCCTCCAGGGACTCTGGTTTCTTACAAAGGTCCAAAGATATGCACACCAGGTCAAGTAGAGAATTGCCCATGGGTATAAATGGTTGTGGTCTGTATTAGCATTGCAAATAGTCTGGTGACTTGGTCTTTGGCGACTTGGATTTACTGTACTTGGTCTTTCGGCTGAAATCGGATGGGATTGGCTCAGGTTTCCCAATGTCCTTGACAGTAAGCAGTAGAGATAATAGTTGGTTGGAATATGAATTTTGTAATTTTGGTAGGAATCTTCAGTAGGCTTGCTTCATAGCCTGCTGATGATTGTTTGAGTAGTAACACTACTACATCGTGATCATTTTCCTTCTCCTTCTGAGAGAGCAGCTATCCTTTGCAACCAGAAAATACAGCCAGTCCTGCTCATGCACATCCAACTAATGTGTACACCTAATGAGCACTCGCACATGCACACGTACGCCCACACAGAGAGCGTGTTATGCTGTGGTTTTCTATTATGCCACAAATGCTTGCAAATCATCTCAAGAATGAGAGAGTAGTCAAAAGCTCCATATCACTTGTGAGTATACAATTATCTTAGATGTTGAATGATATAACACAATTATTCCAGAATGGAAACAAAAGGCTGAAAACTCGAGGCTGAAAGCTTGCATGGAAGTAGCCTTGAGCTTGTCTACAGAGACCTGAAAGCTGGAGATAGAGTGATATTAGCTCTGTGCAGCAAACAAATCTCTCTCTCTCTCTCTCTCTCTCTCTCTCTCTCTCTCAGGCCCTCAGCGAGCTTTCTGAGCACCTTCTCCAAAAAAAACAAAGCAGCTTTTATCGCTAACCAGACCAGAACGATTGTAATTACATTCTTGTCTGGAGTACCAGTGTGTGTTTGGAATAAACATGGCAACTGGAAAGATTGGTAAGATTCTGTTTTTCAGGATGAAAAGAAATAACTTGGAAAGAGCAAGGTTGTTAGCCAAGGATGTGAAGATGTGCATAATTTTCCATAACTTGTTTTCTTTATTACATAAACGAAAGAGTTTTGAGGTTTTACTTAGATTGTTGTGATTCATTACAGGCAAGAAACACTTGAAGGATACGGTACCACTCCTTACTCAGGAGGGGGGAAGAAAAAAAAAAAAACTGAGCTTTGCAATATAAAGCACAATGGAAAAAACACATCACGTGTTTATACACAATACTCCATTCCTCTGTGTTTGTTTCTTTGCCAAAACCTGCAGCGATTCCTGACTGGGCTGAGTCAACATTGCCCAAACAAAACCACACCCATGCAAAAAGCTCAGGTTCTTCTCTAACAGACATTAAGGAAAGTGTAGTCCGCATGTGCCACAGTGGGTGTGGTGCTTTATCAGTCTTGTTGTCTGAAGGTGCTGTTGTGGCAGGATTATAAAGCTGCCTGCCAGATTATCATCCATGCTCAAAGCAAACCAGTGAGATGATAAACAGATATACTGTCCCAACCCGATTTTATTTTACTACTGTAGTTGCAAGACATGAACCCGATTAGTCATAATGAATGCAGTGTGTTCTGCTCTGATTCCTGTGCACTGATTGAGATATAGATAAAGAGTGTTTGAAGCATGTGCTGTTGTATTAATGATTTCTTACCGTCATTCTCCCTGCAAATCAAAAACAAAAGAAAAACATTAGAATAGCTGCCACATTATGGTAATGTCCATCAATTGCCTCCTTTGCACGGATATTTAATGTCTTCAACAACATTCTGAAATGATTCAAAATTACTTACTCATTATTAACGTCTCCTGTTTCTGACATGTTTCGACTAAGGCCTGTTTCACATAAAAATATTTTTTTTTTTAAAAAAAAGTTTCTTTGCTTTTCCTCGTCCTTATCATTCCATATCATTACAGCACTTTCACAGTTTATCAGCAGACAACAACAGCGACTATCTGCAGCAAGGAATCTTTCATATCGTCAATAAACAAACCTCTTGAATGATTAAAAGGGTACGTGAGTAGCACAGATTTGAATATCGCACTTGTATGAATCTGCGATGCATTAATCAGAAAGAAAGACGGCGTAGTCTGGTTTTACCTGCCTTTGTGTTCGAAAGCTCTGGGGATCCTGTGAGAGGTTACCGTACTCCCTAATTCAGTCTGAAGTCTGACTCAAATCTGAGCTGCTTTATAAACTGACCTTGTATCACATGACTAACTTTAGGGCTTTACATAGTTAGTAAAACACTCTGTAATATTAGTGCACACATGCCTTAGCATGGAACAATAGCAATCCGCCGTGTCTATTTATACAGCTTACGCTCAACTGGCCAACAATGAACTAATCCACCGAACATGGCTCTCTGTCTCAGCTCTGCTCTGAAGAGGGTTAGAGGGGACGATATGGAGTGTGGGTGGCTGATTTGAAGCTGCAGTATGCATGGCTCGAGGGGTTCTATCAGTTGTATCAGGGGAGGCTGGGAGATTGTGAGCTTTGGCCACATGACACCGATCTAAAACCTCTGAGCTATCACACCGTGATGATCGTCTGAAGCTCACCGCATAAACAAAGAGAAGGAAGTTCTTAGAACACCAGGTTGTTTATTTCATCTAGAAAATGCCATGAAAAATGCAAACGACTTTGTATCCTGATCAAGTGATGAAGATCAAGAACAAGTAAAATATCTAATATATTAATGCTATATGTATCTGTGGTGCCAGGTCAGGTCTTGCCCTGCTACTGGTAACATGTAAGCCAATACAACCTGTTGCATGGTCGAGTGGGCGGCGATTAAACCGGATCCGAAACCAGGTTCCAAATTTGGTGAGTAGGGTGGCTAGCAACCCAGTAGGAATAAAAACAAGCCCTATCAAAGGGCAGATGAACTCTTTAGAGCGGGGTCCCCAAACTTTTTCCTGCGGGGGCCACATAACCCTTCCCGTCTCTGATGGGGGGCTGAGGTCAGTTTGTAACAGAAAATGTATGACGATCACAGGGCTGCCTCAACGTAAACATTTATTGTTTTCCAGTAAGCCACGCATAACCAAATATTAGTAACCCTTTCCAGGACCGTCACAGAAAAAAGTCAGGAAATCAATAATAAAAGAAAAGCTGCTTGCTATCGGTTGAGCGACCCGAAAGCTGCCCGAACAGACGATTGGTTCAGCCGAGCCTGGCGTACAAATGTATTCTCCTGAGAGAACGGTCCACTTTTTAGACTTGAGAGTTTGTCTACTCGCATTTGGCATTGCAAGAGATCATACTCGTCCTTCTGACGGGATTCAGAATGTCGGCACAGGTCGTATTCTTTGAATACCACCTCTTGACAGATGCTAAAAACAACCTTTTCTTTGGATTGAGCAAAAAATAATTGTTTGTCCACTGCAGGTTAAATACCCTGCATTCTGAATCAATGTTTCTCTTCCATAACCTTTTCACCAGTATTCTGTTTTATTTGACAGGGGAGAGTCTAGGATTTTTGTTTCGGGGGGGGGGGTCAGATAGGGGCAGAGACGGCAGAAGGGTGGAATAGGGTGTCATGCTCTAGGTGTTTATTAGTCTTGATCGCGTGGCCAGACAAAAAAAAATAATCATAATGCATCTCTGGTATTGTTCAAGGGCCGGGCCAAATGTGAAGGCAGGCTGTATCCGGCCCACGAGCCGTAGTTTGGAGACAACTGCTTTAGAGTCAACGGCCAGCTAGCTAGAGATGGTGTCTCAATAAGAGCACCCTGCAGAAAGAACTTTGGGCCCCTACTGCGGATTTTTTGCCCTTTGTATACAGCCATGACAAGCTGTTATGGCTGCCGCCTATGCCAGAATTCTGGCACGGTACCCAGATTGATTGATTGGTTGATACATATCCGAACTGTTAATCCTAATTAGGGTCACGGGGAGGCTGGAGCCCATTTCAGCCAACTCCGGGCGAAGGCAGAGTACACCCTGGACGGCTCACCAGGCCATCGCAGGGCAGAAATATGCTAGCTGCTATGCAGCCTACTCTTGACGAAAGTCAGCAATGGTGCTTTTACAGCCACTCACCGTAGACAGTGAGATACATGGACAGCCTTTGATAACCCAGTTAGCTGCACTGGGAGGCTATACATATTACAACATTATTTATTTTTCAGCCTCAGTTCCCTGATCAAATGTGTCTGTTATAGGTTAGCCTGCAGTGTGTGTGTGTGCAGAGAGTTTGAGAATGCTCTGTATTCCCAGGCGAGGAGTTTTCAGTTACAGCTGCTTTGACAACAACAAACGTCTACAACAGTTGTTGTTGTTGTGTGTGTATATATATTAGCTTACTGCATCAAGCATGCTCGGATTTCTTAGGCTCTGGTACTCCATCTTATTCAGACAATGATGTAGTTCATCCAAGTTGCAGTTGGTTTCATATATGAATTGGTGTGGATATGTTTTTATGAGGCCCTGTGATGGACTGGCGAGCTGTCCAGGGTGTACTCTGCCCTCACCAAGAGTTGGCTGAGATGGGTACCAGCCTCCTCACAACTCTAATTAGGATTAAGCGGTTCAAAAAATTAATGAATGTTTTATCAGGATAACACTGGCATTACCATGGCAAGGTACCAACAGGGTGGTATAATTTGCATGCTGTGCCTTGCTTGTTGTGCAAATCAAAGTCTTCTGATGAATAGCATCATTTTATATTTTGTTGGATTCTCTTCAGGATACAATGCAGCCATGAGGTGGGGGAGGGGGGGGCACTAACCAGTGTCTCTCCCCCTCATGCCGGTCCCAAGCCCAGAGAAATGCAGAGGGCTGTGTCAGGAAGGGCATCCAACGTAAAACCAATGGCAAACTTTTATGATGCAAATCAGAAGTATTACCCCCATACCGGATCGGTCGAGGCCCGGGTTAACAACGACCGCCATCAGTGCTGTCAATCAACAGGGTGCTGATGGAAATTGGACTACTGTTGGTTGAAGACATCGAAGAAGGAGAGGTGGGAGGTGTGTCCGTAGGCAGAGAAAGGAGAGGAAAGGCATGAGTCTAGGACTGAGAGTGGGGACTTTGAATGTTGGAACTATGCAAAGAAAAGGTGGAGAGCTGGCTGACATGATGCAGAGGAGGAAGGTGGACATACTGTGTGTTCAGGAGACCAGGTGGAAAGTTAGCAAAGCTAAAAGCTGAGGAGCAGGGTTTAAGTTAATCATGGTGTGGATGGGAAGAGAAATGGAGTAGGAGTCATCTTGAAGGAGGGGTTTGTCCAGGACAGGAACGCAGAAGGACAGATGTTGATAGATTTTGCAAAAAGGATGGAAATGGCTGTGGTGAATACTTTCTTCCAGAAGAAACAGGAGCATAGGGTGACTTATAAAAGTGGAGGTAGGAGCACACAGGTAGACTACATCTTGTGTAGACGATGTAATTTGAAGGAAGTCAGTGACTGCAAAGTCATAGTGGGTGAGAGTGTTGCCAAACAGCATAGGATGGTGGTGTGCAGGATGACGCTGATGGTGAGGAAGGTGAAGAAGGCAAAGGCAGAGCAGAAGACAAAGTGGTGGAAGTTGAAAAAGGAAGAGTGTCATGTTGTCTTCAAAGAGGAGTTGAAACAGGCTTTGGGTGGCCAGGAAGTGCTTCCAAATGACTGGACAACCACAGCAAATGTGATCAGGCACACAGGTAGGAGAGTACTTGGTGTGTCCTCTGGAAGGAAAGTAGATAAGGAGACTTGGTGGTGGAATGAGGAAGTGCAGGAGTGTGTACAAAAGAAGAGGTTAGCTAAGAAGAAGTGGGACATTGAGAAAACCGAAGAGAGTAAACAGGAGTACAGGGAGACACAGCGTAAGGCGAAAGTAGCAGTGGCTAAGGCCAAACAGAGGGCGTATGATGACTTGTATGATAGGTTGGACAGTAAAGAGGGAGAAAATGATCTATACAGGTTGGCACAACAGAGAAATAGAGATGGGAAGGACGTGCAGCAAGTTAGATTGATAAAGGACAGAGAGGGAAATGTATTGACTGATGACAGAAGTGTGCTGGGAAGATGGAAAGAGTACTTTGAAGAGCTGATGAATGAGGAAAATGAGAGAGAAAAAGAGTAGAAGAGGTGACCATTGAGGAGCAGGATGTAGCAAAGATCAGTAAGGGTGAAGTGAGAAGGGCATTGAAGAGGATGAAGAATGGAAAGGCAGTTGGTCCTGATGATATACCTGTGGAGGTATGGAAGTGTATAGGAGAGGTAGCAGTAGATTTTCTGACAAGAACATTCAACAAGGTCCTAGAGAGTGAGCAGATGCCGGAGGAGTGGAGGAGAAGTGTGCTGGTGCCCATTTTTAAGAACAAGGGAGACGTGCAGAGTTGCGGCAACTACAGAGGGATAAAGTTGATGAGCCATACGATGAAGTTATGGGAAAGAATAGTGGAAGCTAGACTATGGGCAGAGGTTAGCATTTGTGAACAACAGTTTGGTTTCATGCCAAGAAAGAGCACCACAGATGCAATGTTTGCTTTGAGGATGTTAATAGAGAAGTACAGAGAAGATCAGAGGGAACTACATTGTGCCTTTGTGGATCTGGAGAAAGCATATGACAGGGTGCCAAGAGAAGAACTGTGGTATTGCATGAGGAAGTCTGGAGTGACAGAGAAGTATGTTAGAGTGGTGCAGAACATGTATGAGAGATGTAAGACAGTGGTGAGGTGTGCTGTCGGTGTGACAGAAGAGTTCAAGGTGGAGGTGGGACTGCATCAAGGGTCAGCTCTGAGCCCCTTCTTGTTTGCTATGGTGATGGACAGGCTGACAGACGAGGTGAGACAAGAATCTCCATGGACTATGATGTTTGCAGATAACATTGTGATCTGTAGTGAGAGCAGAGAACAAGTGCAGGAAAATCTAGAGAAGTGGAGGTATGCCCTGGAAAGGAGAGGAATGAAGGTTAGCCTCAGAAAACCAGAATACATGTGTGTAAATGAGAAGGACCTAGGAGGAATGGTGATGTTACAGGGAGCAGAGATAAGGAAGGTGGAGGATTTTAAGTACTTAGGCTCAACAATCCAGAGCAATGGAGAGTGTGGAAAAGAGGTGAAGAAGTGTGTGCATTCAGTTTTTTTTCTTTTAGCAGGGTAGCCCTTTCAGCTCACTCGGAACTGCTCTGCCAAGGGGCCCTGCATCACGTGCAATTTTTTTTTTTTTTGCCATTGCCTTCTGCACGATGCGAACCTACAGGCAATTTAGAACTGCCAATTAACCTACTGTGCATGTCTTTGGACTGCGGGAGGAAACCGGAGCACCTGGAGGAAACCCACACAAGCACGGGGAGAACATGCAAACTCCACACAGAAACGCCCAAGCCGGGAATCGAACCCAGGCCTTCTTGCTGTGAGGCAGACGTGCTAACCACTACGCCACCATGCCTGCCATGCAGGCAGGCTGGAATGGTTGGAGAAAAGTGTCCGGTATGATGTGCGATAGGAGAGTGTCAGCAAGAATGAAGTGAAAAGTGTACAAGACGGTAGTGAGGCCAGCGATGTTGTATGGCTTACAAACAGTGGCGCTGAGGAAAAGGCAGGAGGCAGAGCTGGAGGTAGCGGAGATGAAAATGTTGAGGTTCTCTCTGGGAATAACGAGGATGGATAGGATCAGAAATGAGTATATCAGAGGGACAGCCCATGTAAGATGTTTTGGAGACAAAGTCAGAGAGGCTAGATTGAGATGGTTTGGACATGTACAGAGGAGGGATAGTGAGTATATTGGCAGTAGGATGCTGAGGTTGGAACTACCAGGCAGAAGGCCTCGAGGAAGACCAAAGAAGAGATTTATGGATGTGGTGAAGGAAGACATGAAGGTCGGTGGAGTCAGAAAAGAAGATGCAGAGGACAGGGTGAGATGGAGGCGGATGATTTGCTGTAGCAACCCCTGAAGGGAGCAGCCGAAAGTAAAAGAAGAAGTCTCTCTCCAGGATACATTTCAAACAGTTTTGTCAAAGTTCCATCAAGTGTATTATCAAATCATTTCGTTAGTGGCGTCTGCCAAGTGCTGTAAATGTAAATGTGTCCAAGCTGAGGATTCATATAATAGAACTGCCTCAACCACTTTTCAAAAGATTTTTCTTGATGCTATCAACAGGGTTTCATTTCCAAATCTGCCTCAAATTGTTTGTTCTCATGATGCTTTTCCTATCTGAATATCAATTAATGTCTGTCTTCTTAGATGAGGTGTTACTTCCAGAGTAATTAAAAAATAAGTTGTCTCAGACATAGTGATAATTTTGCCATTTGTGCTATAAGCTATGAACTGGGTTATGGCAACATTCACATTCACTCTTATGTTTTCAGCAGCATTCTCAAGGATGTGAAGCCAGGTTATTGCACCTTGGATGGTATCATAAATTTTTAAATGGAGTCTACACCTGTTCATAGAACATAATTGAGACATAGTAGAAACAGAAAAGGTGCAAGAGTACACCCCTGAAGTACACTGGCAAGTACGCTAAACAATTCAGTGAGCAAACTTTTGTGGAAGTATTTTTATAAAGCATCATGAGCAGAGAACCAGTTTCTATCGCAAGGTCATTTCTTTAATTGTTTGCTCTTGAAAGAATCGAAGGCTTTTGAAAAGTCAAGAAACGATAGTATAGCAATTAGATTTTTAACACTAATTGGCCAACCATCGTTTTGTCACACACTGTGGTTCAAAAACATGCAATGTGATTTCATCCATGATATTTTGCAGATACCCTTATCCAGAGCAACTTGCATTTATCATTTCCATATATCTGTGCAGTTAAGGGTTAACGGGCTTCCTCAAGGGCCCAACAGTGTCAGCTTAGTGTTACTGGGAATTAAACCCTTGAGCTTCGGATCGGTAACCCAGAGTCCTAACCACTATTCCACCTCTGGCCTAATGATACACATGATATTTCTTCAGGAAATTATAAGAGCTTTTCAATGTTCAGATCTTGTTGGTTTGTGCACAAACAAAGTCTGGCAAAATCCTCCAGGTCTTTACACGTCTCACCGGAAGAGCACTACCTGTTATGTTTGAGTCTACCCTTCACCAGCTTTGTTCTGTGATTGACTTTCAGGAAGGCTAGCGTATGACTACCCAATCTCAGGAAAAGGGGTAAATGTGACATTTCTTTTATTATTATTCATTCATTCAGTTTCTGTAACCGTTTAATCCTAATGAGGGTGTCAGGGAGGCTGGCACCCATCCCAGCCAACTCTGAGTGAGAGCAGAGTACACCCTGGACAGCTAGCCAGGCCATCGCAGTGCAGAAACACGCTGACGGCTATGCAGCTACTCTTGTTGAAAGTCAGCAATGGTGATTTTACATGAACCTCCACCAAAGACAGTGAGAGACATAGCCAGCCTTTGATAACCCAGTTAGCTGCACTGGGGTGACAGTGACAACCTGTGAAGAGTGGGGCTTGAACCCCCAACCTTAGGATCTGTGATCCAGCACCTTTACCTCCAGGCCTCCACTGCCCATTTCTTTTATTAAAGCGGGAAAATGATTAGCAGCTGCAGAATGCAACAGATTGAGGTGTCTCATGGAAATGAGTCACGAACAAAACCTGAACGACCATACTGTGATAATTCCATATCACTCAAGCAGTTCATTCAGTTAGTCACCTCCTAAGAACAGTATATTTCAAAAGAATTATATTTAAAGATTGCATATAATTACAATTGCAAACAAGGTGATGAGTGGAGTTAAACAAGGTGTATTAAATCCTGCACTCCCCATAATATTATGTTATTTTAATATTTTGTTGCCTTGCCATTTGAAAAATATTTCTCCAACTGTATTCACTCAGTGCAAGTAAAAGACATAATAGCAACAGCTCAGAAAAAAAACAGAAAATATAAAACCAGAATCACTGAAATGGCTAAAAGATCCCCTTCACTCACCCCACCTCCCTCTGTCAGTACTTTGAGGAACCACTTTTTACTTTGATTACAGCCGTGAGTCTATTGAGATACTTCTCTACCAACTTAGCACATTTCGACACATCTAAGTCTGGCCTTGTTGAGGCCATGCAAGGACATTCACTTTTTCTCCTTCAGTCACTACATAGTCAAATTCATGTCTTAATTCTTCATATTTCTTCCCGAGGGCAGTAGGTTTTCCTCAAGAGTTTGAAGGGATGTTCACCATCAATTTCCACTTCTATCCTGACAAGTGCCCCAGTCCACGCTGCATAGAAACACTCCACACAGCAACATGCTACCACCACCAAGCTTCACCATATTTAAGGTATTCGTTGGATGTTAAACTGAATTGGATTTTTGCCAGATATACCATTTGCCTCTGAGGCAAAATTAGTTTAATTTTAGACTCCTCTGTCCATAATACATTTTTCTATTTTGTAAAGCCCAGTTGGGACTGAACCTTTTTTTCTTGCACCATACAATCCACAACTGTAAAGTACTTATCTATAAATGCTGACTAATTCCTGTAAGTGCTTTAAAGATGATATTTTTTAGGTCTCTTGGTTGCCCCTGACAAGTTTTCTCACTCTTTCATCTAATTTGGAATGACAAGCTGATTTGGGAAGGGTCCCAGTAGTACCAAATATTTTTACTTCTGCTTCTTCTTTGCTTTTTGGCTGTTCCCTTTCAGGGGTCGCCACAGCAAATCATCTGCCTCCATCTTTGTGGAAGTCATATTAATGATTCGCATGTTTGATTTGTCATAGGTTTTTACGTTGGATACCCTTCCTGACACAACCCTTTAGCAAGGGACAGAAACACGCTGACGGCCATGCAGCTACTCTTGACGAAAGTCAGCAATGGTTCTTTTACATGCCTCTCACCATAGACTGTGAGAGACATGGCCGGCCTTTGATAACCCAGTAAGCTGCACTTTGGGGGACAGTGACAACCTTGTGGAGAGTGGGTCTCGAATCTCCAATCGTAGGATCAGTGATCTAGCACCTGTTACCACCAGGCCACCACTGCCCGAAATAGTTTTCACTTCTACTTTATGGGTTTAAGTGTACGCTTTGAAATTGATAAAGCCTTTGAATTTGTTTTGTATCCATTTGCTGACTAGTACCTGTACACAAAGTTATCACAAAGAACGTTTGCTAGTGCCCTACCTCCCATAGTTGATTGTGGATTTCAATTACAATATCAAGCATTGGAATGTTCTGGGAATAGTTATTTCATATTAATATAATTAAAATGGGGCAGTGGTGGTCAGGTGGAAGAGGGTGCTGGCTCACTGACTTGAAGGTCGGAGGATCAAGTCTCGCTATCTCCCAAGTTGTCACTGCTTTCCCCCAGTACAGCTAACTGGGTTATCAAAGGCCGACCATGTCTCTCACTGTCTCTGTTAAGGGACATGTAAAAGAACCATTGTTGTCATTTGTAGAGTGTACACCATTGGACTGCCGTCAATGTGTTTCTGCCCTGCAATGGCCTGGTGAACTGCTCAAGGTGTAGTTTGCCCTCACCCAGAGTTGGCTGAGAAGGGTGCAGGCCTCCCCGCAACCCTAATTAGGACTAAGCGGTTCAGAAAATGAACAGTGAATGATATATAAAATGATTCAAATTAATCACACACTCAAGCCAATTAGCTTGGTTAGCAAAGAGGGAGGTGATTTAGTGACACCATGCTTTGAAGTGTTTTTAGGGGGGGGATCTTCTTTCACCACTGTTGCATTCTATTTTCTTTTTTTTTTTTTTTTTGAATGGTTGCTATTATATCTTTCACTTGCCTGTTACAAGTTAGGCTGAGTAAATATAGCTGAAAAGGTTTCATTATAACAAAAGAGCGGTTCCTGAGTGCTCCACCATCCTGATTCCTCATAACTGTTCATGATTTAAGAGATTGGATCAGAAAGTGAAATCCGGGTGGTGTTGTTTTCAATAACATGTCAAACTATCCAAGCTCCACCCTTGTGCCTGCTTCCACAGAATGTATACCGTGCCAAGAGAAACTATGACGTTGGTAATTAGAATTTGTTGGCCATTAAATGTGCTTCGAAAGAATGGTGCCACCTGCTTAAGGGAAGTAAACACACATTTCTTATTCTTATTAATCATCTAATCCCCATGTGTCTCAAGAATTAAACAAGCTAAACCCTACTATTGTTGGTCTTGAGCAGTTTAGCACCTGATTCAGCTAATTTTCTGTAAGATGCACGATGATCCTTCCTTTCAAAGTGTTATATAGTCAGTGACTATACAGTAACAATATAGACAATATAGTCACAGTAAACACACACACACACACACACACACACACACACACACACACACACACACGCAAATGGAGCTCTCAAGTATCTCAGAGTAAAATTCCAGGGAGTCAGAATGTGTTTAAAAAAAGATTTAAAAACAGGCAGTGTGGGTGCAATCTTACATTAAACTTATTCCAGTGCTGCTGAAGCTTTAAAACAGGATCGGGAACCTTTTTGACTAAGAGAGCCAAAAAAAAAAAAATCCCAATTTAAAATCTAATCCTCCGAGAGCCAAATATATTTTTTAATACTGAGAACAATTTTCGAGTATAATACGACTCAATTTATTTTAAACAACATTGTTATTTATTAACAAAAAAAAAGTACTTCTTACTCTTAATGCGACTTCTTAATGCGACTTCTGGTGCTGCATGGTGTTGCTGATGGCTCTGTGGTCTGGTTGATACGGCGTGAGGTTCAGCTTCATGCAGGCGTTTAGGCTTCCATCTATTACACGTGACCGCAGGTTGGTCTTGATGCTTTTCAGGTGTGAGAAGGACTGCTCACGCACGCATTTGGAGCCGAACATGGACAATATGACAGGACTCGCACTGCAGTATTTATTTGTCAGGAAGTGCATCACAAGTTTTGGCAATCAGCTGGTCTGCGGGTTGAAGTTTTATTCATATCTGTCCATCTGTGTTTTGCTTTCCAGCTCTGCTTGGCTTCTTGCACACGAGCTGATAAAAACAAGGGAAATTTACCTCTTTAGCCAAAAACAATTCATGTAGGCTGTTGCATATAATCCAATAAAATTAGAGTTTCGAGGTATCTGCCCCACCCATACACTGGAGTACGGAAAGGATTGGCTCTCCGCTGCGCACCACAGCGATAAATGGCATTGAAAATAGATGTATAGATTAAAATGCATGAGATTTATGTTTTTGTTTTATTTGATGGCTTTTTCTGTATTTTTATTTAAAGGGCAGCGAAATTATATATTAGTTATTTTGTTAAGAAAAACCACCTGATTTATCTGAGAACCAGATGCAGTCATCAAAAGAGCCACATCTGACTCGGGAGCCATAGGTTCCCGACCCCTGCTTTAAAAGTATCCTCGGGATCACAATCCTTCAAAATCCAAGGGAAATTGCGTTGGTAGTTTAGTGGTTAAGGTGAAGGGTTACTGAGCCGAAGGTTAGCAGTTCAATTGCTATTGTTACCCCATAATTGCTCAGCTGCATTTAAAAACAAAATGATAATTCGCTCTGGATACGAGTGTCTGCCAAATTCTATAATTGTAAATGAAATTCAGTTATATTTACAAACCAATAGCCAAATAACTTGATCTTAATAGGGTCACAGGGAGACTGTTCCCTATCTCAGCCGACACTAGATGAAGCAAGGAACATTAGCAGACCATCGCATGGCAACACACACACAACTAATCATACTCACATCTACACTGTAAAAAAATTGCTGTAAGTTTGGCTGTAATTTGTTATATTACCTACATTATCTTACTTTGCTCCCATTATACTGTAGACTAGGCCCTACCATGGCGCTATGCACAGAATTGTCTGATCATGGCACTGATAGCATGCTACTTTATTGTATATGATTTATTGTAAATTCAAGGCTTAAAATCTATTTTAAATTTTATATAACAAACAGTGATTGATGCATTTTAATCAGTGAAACAGGATCTAAATATAACGCCTGGAACCCGCAGTGGGTTATAACACTGCGGAAATACTGGCGTGCAGCTCCCAAGTAACACATCAACAAGGTGTGTGACTATTAACCCATAGATCACAAGATCGAATCCAGCTTAATGCAACAACCATCTGTGGAGAGCTAATTGGCTGAGCTCTCATGAAATGGATGGCAAATTTCAACAATTGACGTGACCCGACAGTCAGTCTTCAAACCGGTTGGCAATCCTTTGAAACCCACGAACAATGAAGAGGTCATGTACATACTTCACTTTCGTAGTGCATTGCGTGATACCACACACTGCCGAAAATGGGGTCGCATGACAAAAACAAAAATGGCCGACACGGCTTGGGTACATGTCCAAATATTCATAAAATATTCATTTAAAGACGACTTCAAAATACTAAACATCAATGATGGTGCCCATATTACCAAAATGTGAGGCGCTCCACCGAATGTAGTCGCTTGTCTCAAGTGACGTATGGTGCTTGTGAGACAAAGCGCGGCTTATCCGGACTTCCGATCTTTCAATTGAGCAAGTGAAGATTGAGTACTAAACAAATATTCAACGCGCACTTGCTCACTTGAAAGATCGGAAGTCCGGATAAGCCGCGCTTTGTCTCGCAAGTGCCATACGTCACTTGCGACTACATTCGGTGGAGCGCCTCACAAATAAGAAGCAAGATTTGCTAAAAGTATACCAGACATATTAGAGAAGAATCTTCTGCATTTATTAATTAATACCTTGTGGATTATCAAAATAATGTTATAGCAATACAGTGGAGTTACAGTTATTAATGTTAGCAATTAGTGAACGTCCCAGTTCAGCCAGTTAAAGGTTCAAGTTGGTGTTACTGGTGTTTGATGTTTGTGCTGATTGATGTTCGCGTATTAAAAGTATTCCAGCAGTTTTATCACAACAAGGATGATTATTTATATTAAAATGTAATGTCTCAAAATAATTAGCTGTCAATAATTTAATCCATTAATATTAGAAAATTCTACAATACATAAGATATTCTACCCATGCCCACTGAACTTAAAAGCACAAATCTAATTGATTCAATTACACAAGCTTGTGTAATAATTTACTTGGACTTCACGGAGCCATTTTGCACAGCCTGTGGGTCATGCAACTCATTTTCAGCTGAACAAACTCTTGAACCATAAACGGGAAATGTCGAGGCCTTGGATGGCATGCGCTCACTTCTCAGTCACTCACAGCAATTACCATCCAATCATAGGCGTCTGTGAGTCCATTCGGATTACTCCGAGTGTGAAATACCGCTCCTTAAATATGCAAGTGCAGTAGCAATTCACAAAGAGCATTGCATGTCATGAAGTGGGCTTGATCATGCTTTCACGCCTCCCTGGTTGATGGTGGTCATGTGATAAAGAAGACAATACCTGGTGGATTCAAATAAAGTTAGGAAGGGGGTAAATAAGTAAAAATATATATCGGTATGCCTCAGGCATAGATCTGTGAGTCAGTGTATTTTCCATTTTTGGTAATCAGTTCAGTTCATTTTCTGTAACCACTTAATCCTAATTAGGGTTGCGGGGAAGTAGGCGCCCATCCCAGCCAACTCCGGGCAAGGGCAGAGTACACCCTGGACAGGCCATTGCAGGGTGGAAACACACTGATGGCAATGCAGCTCCTGTTGTCAAAAGTCAGCAATGGTTCTTTTACATGAACTTCTCACCCTAGACAGTGAGAGACATGGCCGGCCTTTGATAACTCAGTTAGCCGCACTGAGGGGACAGTGATAACCTTGTGGAGAGTGGGCATCGAACCCCCAACCTTTGGATCAGCGATCCAGCACCCTATACCACTAGGCCACCACTGCCATTTTTTGGTAATAATGAATCTCATTCAATAGTTTTAACTGAATGCATTTAGACTGTTTTGCTTAATCTCGGAGATCTGGATGTGGTTTGTTTGCAGTTTTAGATTCGGCTTATGTTTCATTTTATAGGCCTCAATATTGCTAATTGCACGCTGCTCAATTGTAAGCTATTGATTAGTGAATGTAACACATTTTTTTGATTTTGATATACAGTACTTATTAATCCCATAAGGGAAGTTATTTCCTCTACATTTTACCCATCCGAAGTGGGAACACACACATAAACCGTGCGCACACACACACACACACACACACACACACACACACGTGCACACACACACACACACACACACACACACACACACACACACACACACACACACTTGGAGCAATGGGCTGCCACACACACTGGGAGGAAGCAGTTGGGGGTTAGGTTCCTTGCTCAAGGGCACTTCAACCATTTTAAGTGGAGGAAGGGAAAGTGTGGCTCAGCCCTCCACCCCACTGCCACACATTTTCCCTACTGGTTCAGGAATCGAACCAGTGATCTTTCGGTTTCAAAGCCACTTCTCTAACAATTAGGCCACAGCTTTCCCCAATGTGTTATTGTTTCACTTAAATTTCATGCTGACCAAGTTTTATTTAGAGTAATGTATTAACTGATGACAGAAGTGTGCTGGGAAGATGGAAAGAGTACTTTGAAGAACTGATGCATGAGGAAAATGAGAGAGAAAAAAAGAGTAGAAGAGGTGACTGTTGAGGACCAGGAAGTAGCAAAGATTAGTCAGGGAGAAGTGAGGAGGGCATTGAAGAGGATGAAGAGTGGAAAGGCAGTTGGTCCTGATGATATACCGGTGGAGGTATGGAAGTGGCTAGGAGAGGTAGCAGTAGATTTTCTGACAAGAACATTCAACAAGATCTTAGAGAGTGAGCAAATGCCGAAGGAATGGAGGAGAAGTGTGCTGGTGCCCATTTTTAAGAACAAGGGAGATGTGCAGAGTTGTGGCAACTACAGAGGGATAAAGTTGATGAGCCATACGATGAAGTTATGGGAAAGAATAGTGGAAGCTAGACTAAGGGCAGAGGTCAGCATTTGTGAACAACAGTTTGGTTTCATGCCAAGAACGAGCACCACAGATGCAGTGTTTGCCTTGAGGATGTTAATAGAGAAGTACAGAGAAGGTCAGAAGGAGCTGCATTGTGCCTTTGTGGAGCTGGAGAAAGCATATGACAGGGTGCCGAGAGGAACTGTGGTATTGCATGAGGAAGCCTGGAGTGGCGGAGAAGTATGCTAGAGTGGTGCAGGACACGTATGAGAGATGTAAGACAGTGGTGAGGTGTGCTGTCGGTGTGACAGAAGAGTTCAAGGTGGAAGTGGGACTGCATCAAGGGTCAGCTCTGAGCCCCGTCTTGTTTGCTATGGTGATGGACAGGCTGACAGACGAGGTTAGACAAGAATCTCCATGGACTATGATGTTTGCAGATGACATTGTGATCTGTAGTGAGAGCAGAGAACAAGTGCAGGAAAATCTAGAGAGGTGGAGGTATGCCTCATGAATGAAGGTTAGCCTCAGTAAAACAGAATACATGTGTGTGAACGACAAGGACCCTAGGGGAACGGTGAGGTTACAGAGAGCAGAGATAAGGAAGGTGGAGGATTTTAAGTACTTTGGCTCAACAATCCAGAGCAATGGAGAGTGTGGAAAAGAGGTGAAGAAGCGTGTGCAGGCAGGTTGGAATAGTTGGAGAAAAGTATCCGGTGTGATGTGTGATAGGAGGGTATCAGCAAGAATGAAAGGAAAAGTGTACAAGACGGTGTTGAGGCCAGCGATGTTGTATGGGTTAGAAACAGTGGCCCTGGGGAAAAGACAGGAGGCAGAGCTGGAGGTAGCAGAGATGAAAATGTTGAGGTTCTCTTTGGGAGTAACGAGGATGGATAGGATCAGGAATGAGTACATCAAAGGGACAGCACATGTTAGATGTTTTGGAGACAAAGTCAGAGAGGCTAGATTGAAATGGTTTGGACATGTACAGAGGTGGGATAGTGAATATATTGGTGGTAGGATGCTGAGGTTGGAACTACCAGGCAGAAGGCCGAGAGGAAGACCAAAGAGAAGATTTATGGATGTGGTGAAGGAGGACATGAAGGTCGTTGGAGTAAGAGTAGAAGATGCAGAGTATAGGGTGAGATGGAGGCGGATAGTTTGCTGTGGCGACCCCTGAAGGGAACAGCCGAAAGGAAAAGAAGAAGAGATACTGTATATTGTTTGATCAAGTTCTGCTTTACTTCCTTTGTAAAACAAATTGAATGCTTGTTTTGCCCCGTATAACAATAACATGAACATTTACAAGCTCAAAGCATGTTTTTGATATTATTACACAAGCACAACTAAATTCAATTAATTATGTGCTACTCATGTGTAGACGTTTTGTTGGAATAAATCCTGACAGTGGGACAAAAATGTGGGCGGAACAAGAGCGTCAGCAGGAAGACCTGCAAAGCAGGACAGAAAAAGAAGACACAATACATGAGTTTTTATCATTCTTGAACAAACTGTCTGATTCTGACTCAGACTGGAAGTGCTGACTTGTTTTTTGTTTGTTTTTAATTCCAGTTCATATTGAAATTTTTGTTCATGTGGAAAAAAATGACTTTGCTTGATGATTTTCTACTTGATATAGTGTATTTATATTTTAAGTCCAAAGATTTTGTTATAAATACCACTCTTTATTTTACTATATGATAGTCCCAATTATATGCTACTTCAGCTATTCAAGTAACTGTCTGTAGTGAGAGTTTCATGTAGAAGAACCATTGCTGACTTTCAACAAGAAAAGCTGCTTAGCCGTCAGTGTGTTTCCACCCTGCGATGGCCCGGTGAGCTGTCCAGGGTGCACTCTGCTCTCGCCCGGGGTCGGGTGAGATGAGTGCCAGCCTCACTGCGACCCTAATTAGGATTAAGTGGTTGAGAAAATGAATGAAGATAATACAAATTTATTGGGTCATTCAATAAAATATATCTTTGCGGGTTTAAATCTTTTTTGTTATTTATATTTAAATTAACATTATTTTATATATAATGTTATGGATTATTTGCTTGCCATAGCCTTCACCGATTCCTGCCAAATGACTTATGACCAAGTCTCAAGAAATCCAACAGCACAGAAGCTTAGCACTTAACTTGTTGCCATAATGAAAATAATATCTCTACATGCCTATTCCAGAATCAGCTGATTTACAGCAATTCCCAAGAAAGTATCGTAAAATTTACAGTAATTCCTAAATAATTTATTGTTCAATTTACAGTAACTCGCAGACTTACCATAACATTTGTAATATTTTGTCGTAGAAAACTATTAAATTTATGCATTTCAGCCACAGTACCCACTGTGAACATGTACTGTTGAATTTACTGTAAACTACTTTCGAGAAATATATACAGAAGAGTTTATCTTACTGGCAACCCATGCTGCCAGAAATTTACTCTAATAATTTTATCATCAGTTCAAAAGAGGTGAAGAAGTGTGTGCAGGCAGGTTGGAATGGTTGGTGAAAAGTATCCGGTGTGATGTGTGATAGGAGGGTATCGGCAAGAATGAAAGGAAAAGTGTACAAGACGGTGTTGAGGCCAGCGATGTTGTATGGTTTAGAAACAGTGGCGCTGAGGAAAAGACAGGAGGCAGAGCTGGAGGTAGCAGAGATGAAAATGTTGAGGTTCTCTCTCGGAGTAACGAGGATGGATAGGATCAGAAACGAGTACATCGGAGGGACAGCCCATGTAAGAGGTTTTGGAGACAAAGTCAGAGAGGCTAGATTGAGATGGTTTGGACATGTACAGAGGAGGGATAGTGAGTATATTGGTAATAGGATCCTGAGGTTGGAACTACCAGGCAGAAGGCCGAGAGAAAGACCAAAGAGACGATCCATGGATGTGGTGAAGGAGGACATGAAGATGGTTGCAGTAAGAGTAGAAGATGCAGAGATGATGGGTGAGATGGAGGCAGATCATTCACTTTGGCAACCCTGAAGGGAACAGCCGAAAGGAAAAGAAGAAGAAGCTTTTCATCATCCGGTCATTTTCTGTAACCGCTTAATCCTAATTAAGGCACGGGGAGGCTGGCCCCCATCTTAGCCGACTCCGGGTGAGGGCAGAGTACACTCTGGACAGCTCGCCAGGCCACTGCAGTCTCCTCTTGTCAAAAGTCAGCAATGGTTCTTGTACATGAACCTCACACCATGGACAGTGAGAGACATGGCTGGCCTTTGATAACCCAGTTAGCTGCACTGGGGGGGGGGGGGGGGGGGGTACAACCTGTGGTAGTAGGGCTTGAACCCCCAACCTTAGGATCAGTGATCCTGCACCTTTACCACCAGGCTATCACTGCCCCCTATAATATGTGAGGCGCTCCACCGCTCCACTTTTGGCCAGAAAAGTAAAAGTGGTTCATTTTTATTGAAATTCTGATTTTTGCATAAACCATTCAAACAAGTATTCAACTCTCACTTGCTGAAGTGAAATCGACTAAAACTCACTGAAAATGCCTTTTTTTCCATTTATCTGGCGAGTACCCTCATAACTAGATAAAAACATGAGCAAACTTATTGGTTTTCGTTGCAATTATTCACCGAGTTCGGTACAAGACACACTATAATCCATACACCAGAAGGACGGCCGTGAAGTCCTCTCTCCATATTCGGATACTGTTTTGATATTAAAACGAGCTTTCTTGACGTTTCAGCAAATTAAATAAAGACGATACATTCATGAAGACGATATGCTCGTAATGCAGTCTAGTTGCTAGGGAAGATCTGAAACGAGCACACTGATTGGTCAGCTCAAGCTTGCACATGCGCAGTGCCCGTTACATGTCAACTTCCGGTTTACTTCCTGCTTCTGGTTTAACTGCATGCTGAATGTATCTTCGACTTTCCCTTCAATAACAGTCATGAAGTTTATTTATAAGATTGTGAATACACATCATTTCTGTAAGAGGAGAAGGGAAATGTCATGGGTGATGTCTCGCAGCGTTAGTATAGATGTTAAACCGGACGTGAGAATTGGGCTTTGAAGATGCCGGATGCTTATTTGGTTCAAAAGCTCTCAAAACCCCCAAAGGGACTCGATCCAGCTAGAAAAGTTCACTTGTATAAAGAGATCAGAGGGTTTTCTAAACCAGGAACTGAAGATATTGTGTGCCCCAAGCCTTTTGGAATGAATGAACAGCCAGTCAACGAATACGATGAGGGCATGGATACTGATGTGTCTGAAAATGGTGGAAAGCATAAAAAAAGAAAAGTGTTGGTCATGTCGAAAAACGGCGATAATCTGCATCAACATCTTTTAAAATAAGAGTGACTAGTTTTCTTAATTTCAGTGGGATTGTTTGAACTTGAATATGTTTTTGTTTTGTTTTTTCAATCGGGATCATTTGAACCTTTAGAAATGGTCGAAAAGATACATACTGATCTTATTGGAATAAACAGAAGTAAAAAAAAAGTTGTTTTTTTTGCGGGGGTTACCATGGTGACTGTCTGTCTGTCTTCCTTTCGGCTTTTTCCCTTTTACTCAGGAGTCGCCACAGCGAATCATCTGATTCACACGTTTGATTTGGCAGAGGTTTTTACGTCGGATGTCCTTCCTGTCACAACCCTTTTAGCAAGGGACAGAAACACGCTGACGACTTTGCAGCTCCTCTTTACAAAAGTCAGCAATGGTTCTTTTACATCAACCTCTCACCATAGACGGTGACAGACATGGCCCGCCTTTGATAACCCAGTTCGCTGCACTGGGGGGGGGGGACAGTGACAACCTTGTGGAGAGTGGGACTCGAACCCCCAACCTTTGGATCAGCGATCCAGCGCCCTATACCACTAGACCACCACTGCCCCATAATGGGGCATGGGGTTACCATGGTGACTGATGGGTTTAAAAGGGGTGTGTCGGATTAAAATGAGGATGATTTCTCTTTTCATCTCTTCATAAAACTTTTCCTGGACATGTTTTCTAAAAGTTTATATGGCTGAAGTGCATAAAAATGTTTGGTTTGTTCAGGACTAATGATGTTGGAAGAAGGGAAATCTTTGTGCTCATTTTCTCTAAAACATCTTTTGAAATTTTTAGTTGAATGCTGACACAAGAAATGGCATAACTCGCTCAGTTTTCAAGGGATTGACAAACTTTTTGCTGCATCTTGCAGCTTTGCGCCTCCTCCATCTGACTGTGTAAAAATCTCATTTTTCATTTTTGGATGCAACAGCCTACTTTCGATTGTTAGGGACGTGTATATAAACGTGAGTGTGTGAACGGTGTGCATAATTAGATTCAGAGTGTGCTGTAAATAGTGTCACATGGTATGACTCGGCTGTAAGGGGGTCTGGAAACTTCGAGAGGAACCTGGTTGCGCATGCGCCCTGGTGGCGGGTCAGGTGATTCAGAAACTTTGAGAATGGAACTTTCCAGAACTTTTGGGAGGTTATATTAAGGACCTGGTGCCGACTGGCTCCAGCCTCTTCCCGTCCCGTCTAAATTCCATACGTAACAAAATTGGGGGCTCGTCCGATAGAATCCATTTGGCGTACGTGACACGATGGAGTGGCTCACATATTTATTATTATTTTATTTTTTTACAGTGTAGGGGTGATTTGGAAGAACCAATTTGCCTAATGTGCATGTTTTTGGACTGTGGGAGGAAACCAGAGTCTCCAGAGAAAATCCATTCAAGCGTGGGAAGAACTGTAATCTCCTCACAGAACCTCCTGAGCCTAGGATTTGAGCCGGGCCCTTCTTGCTGTGAGGCAGACGTGCTAATGTGTACACTACACCACCATGCCGCCTCGCACAAGCAAACAGAATTAACATGTTTTTAAAGGCAGGTCTTTTGTTACTTGCAAAATAGCCATGAAACCTGAGAATCATCTTCAGGAAGTGTTTCGGCATGATGTCATTCCTAAACAACTGTCAGGGAGTTCGGGTTCATCTCCTGAACATAGCAAGCCTTTTGTTGTTGACTGAGCATCACTGTGAGTTTGTGTTTAGGGTCTCACTTACAAACTAATGTTCAAGCCAAACTACAGGGGACTGCCAGCTTCCGAAGAACGTAGCTTCAAACAGCTACTTCCCCCAGGCTACGTACGCACAAAGCCTCTCTTGAACACTCAACCACAATTGTCATTCTGTTCAGGGAGATCTTCTCCAGTTTTATTGATGTTCTCTCCTGTGTCCATTTCCAGTCTGTCAGTGTCGGGAGGGTAACGTGAAAAATAAGTCATGTACCAGCATCTACTTTCAGAATGTCGTAATATTCTCAAAGGACAGATTGACTTCTTCCGAAATTTTTTTTGGAAATTGTATCCATCTCTGGGCGGCATTGTGGTTTCATGGTTCTCATATCTGTCTCACAGCAGAAAGGTCCTGACTTCATTGCTTAGGTTCAGGCATTTCTGTGTGAATTTGCATTGTTCTTCCATGCTTGTGTCGGTTTCTTCCAGGACTAGTCATCAGCCGGGTCCCAGCATGGAACACACTTCACCCAACAACTTTAGAGGCTTTTCACTAAAACCAACATCCAGCTTTTCTGTAACATCACTCGGGGGTGGGGGGCCATCCAGGGACATCCCCTGAATTTTTTGGCACTCTTTTAATATATTTCCTGCTCGAGTTACATAAAGCACATTGAAACTCTTGGAAAAGAATCAAGTCTTTCCAGTTGTTCAGTCGTGTTAGTTGTTATCTGGGAATGTTATCCAGAGGATGAGCTCCAGTTCTATTCTTTTGCTTATGCTATAGATTAGCTTAAACCTGTTTAATCTGATTAATACCTTGCGGTTTTTTTTATGCTTAGTTTTGTTTTTTGTTTTGTTTTGTTTTGTGTTTTTTTACAATATTTTATTTCCCCCCGGTTTTTACATATTGGCTGCATTTACTGTGTACAAACTTGGAATGTACTGCATTCGTTCTGGATTTTGACAGTCATGCTATTAAATCTCGTTCTTCTGAACCCTGAACGTTCAAAAAGAGACATAATGGATGTGTTATTCAAGGTATGAACTACGGACATTTAAGATTAAATCATGTTTCAAGATGCAGTGATAAATTTATGTGCATTATTTTTTGTTAAAAAATTTTTTGCGGTACTTTGGAAGTGTAGTAGTTAGCACATCTGCCTCAATACAAGAAGGTTATAGGTTCGAGTCTCATTCTTGGCTAGGCTTGTTTCTGTTTGGCGTTTACATGCTCGCCAATGGCTTGCGCCGCTTTTATCCAGGTGCTCCAGTTTCCTCCAAAAGTCCAAAGACATGCAAATGAGGCTAATTAGCTGTTCCAAGTCTGCCTTTAGTGCCAGTGGAAAATCCAGCTCACAAGTAACCAATCATAGTACACGTGTATTTTAGCTTGAGGGCAATTGAATATATTTTTGCAGGTAGTCGGTCGAATTTGAGGTAAATGGTCTGTACTTGTGGTTTTGGAAAACGTTTTGGTCCTGCTCAAAATTTGGTTTGAATTCTGAGTGGCCTGAATTGTTTTTCAAATGGCTCAAGAGACTGATTTTTGCACATCATGTGACACCACCCGTTTCGGCAAAGAAAATAGGTTATTATGCTTCAATCTGACATGGAATGAGTAAATCGTGGCGGACCGCGCAGGTTTTTACACACAGCTCCTCACTATTACTCAAGTTTCAAACCAGCCGAGCAGGCTGGAATAGTTGCTGTCCCATCAGCAAGACTGAGAACACAACTCGTTCCATCGGACCCACTGGACTTGACAAACAAGTGAAGGTTACATGTAAAATATCCAGAAGGAAAAAAAAAGTGAAAAGGGTGATTAAATAAAGCATTTATATGTATTTTATTACATTTTAAGTGCAGGTTCAAGACAATACATGACACACAGCCAGTGCAGGGTCACGGATCCTCAGTAATAATCTACATTGAACTTTTCGATGAGAACGCACATTTTTTTTGGCCAGCCGAAATCAAAGGCAATAGAAAAAGTTCCATAATTTCTCCCTATTTTGTGGATCCAGGGATCCCTCACTTGCCATGGTTAATGAGGACCGAGAGACAACCCCCCTCCCCCTCCACCCCTCCCCCCACGGCAGCCGATTTCCGTGAAATAGGATCGACCCCTGTGATTGACGTATACGTACATGTATATGTGTATATACTATCAATAAATACACATTCAATGCTATAAATGCTTATAATAACAAACATTCAAAAATAATGCATAAGATGTAAAGAGAATATAAATACACACACATACGGAAGCACTCGCGCACACACTCGGATGTGCACCTCACATAAAAATGTAAGTGGTTTTGTTGGGGGGTTTTGGGTTGTTCTTTTCTTTTTGTTTGTTTGGTGGTGGTGGGGGGGGTGTTGCATAATTGGCCTTGTTTCGTGAAATTTTCCTTAACTTTTCCCCTAATTTTCTTTAATTTCCTTATGATTTTTATTTTTTGAAGAATATTTTTGAAAAACCTGCGATGCACTGAAGCCGCAGAAACTGAAGCACGAAGTCGGGAGGGATCATTCTCAATCATCATCAACATAAACATTATTAAATTATCAATTAATTCTACTCTAAATGTTATTTAATCAGGAGAAAACGTAAAAAGGAAAATCCTGTAATAACCCGAGAGCAGAGGCTTTTACTTTTGCAAATACTACAATCATTGACCAAAGTCTTGTCACACATGTGGACATTCACGTATAAAAGTTTTTTAATAAAAATCTTACCGAGCTGTTCATTGATTTTCATCAACTATCACTTAAACTAACCCTGTGATGATACTGAATGATATGTCTTGTCACAGAAACTTGATTTCACTTTTAATACTTTATTCTTCTCCCAGTGCAAATAACTGGGTCATCAAAGGCCTGCCACGTCTCTCACTGTCTATGGTGGGGTTCATGTGAAAGAACCATCGCTGATTTTTGTTCACAGGAGCTGCGTAGCCGTCAACGTGTTTCTGCCCTGCGATGAGCTGGCGAGCCGTCCAGGTGTACTCTGCCCTCGCCCGGAGTCGGCTGGGATGGGCACCAGCCTCCCTGACTCCCTAATTAGGATTAAGCGGTTACAGAATGTACTTTATTCTTTATTTTTCAAGGAAAATGATCAATTAGTCTTGCGTATAACTAAATGTATAATATTGTAAGAAATAGAACATCCTGTTGAGAAATTAAAATGATCACTCATGATAAATAGTGCTTCTGCAAACATGGCCATGATGGTGGCACACTCCCAGATGCTTGTCATGATGAATAATTATTCGTCATATTAAAAGAATCTGACAAGACATTGGTAATCCATTCTGAATACACAAGTAAGTTATTTTCGAGGGCAGATTACTGATCAAAATTTCAGAAAACAGTCTGTTATGAAGCCCATGGCGAGAAATCTGAGAGCTCTGTAGGTTTGAAACACCTCGGTAATCCCGACATGGTGTTCTCGCTGCGTCCTGTACAGGACCTGTATGTTGACTGTTGTAAGAAATTAGATGATGCACAGTTGATGATGAAGCCCGAGCCTTTGAGGGAGACATCATGCCATATACGGGCGATCAACAACTTTTGTGCAACCAGTTGTTTTTTGGATCGTTTTTTGCATGACCGAGTTACCAAGGTGTACCGAGGAGGTCTGAAATTTCTTACTCGTTCTTGCAAATTATTTTCATTTGCCTTTAGGATATCTGGAAGGTTTCTACAGTTTTTGCGAAAAGATTTCATAAATTTCCCGAAAGCTGCTTTAATACCTGTGTTTTATGTGTTTTATGTATATTTAGTTAATCAAGCACTCATTTCTTTTTACTAATCATATTTTCCCGATTTTACTAATCACTTTGATCCAGAACTTGATGTTTCATGATTGCAACAAGACTTTTGTCCAGCCTGGAATAGCTATGTTGGACTTTTATTATAAACGTGTACATTTACAAATTTCTGTTGCTTTCAAAAAAACAATCCGTGTACTTGTAGGCTTGATGTGAGGCAGGGCTGATTCAAATTATTTAATCAGAAGTCAATTTATCAGTTTTCATCAGTATCAGGCACACATGCAACAAAGCATCTGTCAATAACTGTATGTTTTAGGTTCTTAGATACTAACATCCTCTTTTTTCACCCTTTAAAGTTATTATCTAGCAAATATTTATATTTATTGCCATGATCTTTGATATAATTTCTTTGGCTTTCTTTAAGATTGACAAAATGCTGAATTAGTATTTTATTTATCGGAGGTACGATGAAGCGTTAGCAATCGAGCTGAAGTTGGAGGATCGCCATTTTGTGATCTTCCAAATGAAGGATATAAAATAAACATGATGACTGAATTGGCCAGTTGCACCAGAATCTTGAACCAGGAAATTCATGAAACTGCGCCGCACTCAGCACTGTATATTACTGTGTGCTGTTTAGATCAATGTAAACACTTTAGTACCATAAACAACATGTTAACTCTGGGTTATTACACCACTTCGAGAAATGTGGTTCTGTTCCACTGATTTTTGAAGATTTGTCTTTCATTTACGCTGAAAGTGCTGCAGTGCACATCACTAAGATTTTCTCATGCTACTTTGAGTCATAACAACAATAAAGACACCAACAATAATAAAAACAATAATAAAACAATAATGAAAAATAATTTAAAAATAGTGCTTTTAAAAAGAACTAATACTATTACTACTAATAATAATAATACAATAATAATACAGTAATAATATTGCAATAATAATAATAATAATCATAATAATAATGATGATGATAATAACAATAATAATAATAACAATAAGGATAATAATAATAATAATAATAATAATAATAATAATAATAACAATAATGATGATAATAATAATAATAATGATGATGGTGATGATAATAATAATAATAATAACAATAATACAATAATATTACAATAATAATAATAATAATAATCATCATCATCATCATAATAATCATAATAATAATAATAATAATAACACTACAATATTAATAATAATAATAATAATAATAATAATAATAATAATAATAATATAATAATAATTACCAGATATCTGTAGCAAAATCTCTGTGGAATATTTGTGGTATTTGTGGTATTTGTGGTATTTGTGGTATTGTGGACTCACTACACTCTGAATCGTTAATCGGTTTAGAAGCTCAACTCCTTTTTTCAAACTAATATTCGTGTACCCACAATGGATATTTCTCAGAGCATTAATAAAATAAACACAAAATTTAAGGGCTGTTTTGTTGTTTTAAATGTGGTTTTGAACTGATTCCACAATTATCAGAGTAATCAGAAACTATATTTATAACTACTGAAATAAACAATCTTATATTTGTAATAATAAATCACTATTATCATTGGAATTGGACCAGTATGGGATTTCTAACCACAGCAACAACAGCAACAAGAACAACAACATCAACAAAAAAAATATTTTTTAAATATAAAATATACAAACCATTAGATTGTTATGCTTCTATTATCACCAAGACTACAGCAATGTTTCTTACAGATCCGGATCCGTTTACTACGACCACGACTGCTACAATCTGTTCTACTCAGAAAAAATACATCTACTGCTATTACAGTCACCACCACCACCACCACCACCGTCAACACCACCATCACCACCACCATCCCAATCACCACCATCACCATCACCAACACCACCAACAACACCACCACCACCACCAACAACACCAACAACACCAACAACAACACCAACACCACCACCACTAATAATAATAATATTAATAAGTAATAATAATAATAATAACATTAATAATAATAATAATAATAATAATAATAATGACATTAATAATAATAATAATAATAATAATAATAATAATAATAATTCATTCATCATCTTCCGCTTCTTCTGGGGTCTGGTCGTGGGGGCAGCAACCTAAGCAAAGAGGACCTGACATTCTTCTCCCCAGCCACTTCCTCCAGCTCTTCCAGGTGGACACCGAGGGATTCCCTGACAAGCTTAGAGACATAGTCCCTCCAGTGTGTTCTAGGTCAACCCCGGGGTCTCTTCCTGGTTGGACATATCCGAAACACCACAGCAGGGAGGCGTTCGGAAGCATTCTCATCAAATACCTGAGCCACTTCAACTGGCCCCTCTCAATGAAGAGGAGCAGCGGATCTACTCCGCCCTCTCCCCGGATGGTAGCGCTTCTCACCTTATCGCTAAGGGAGAGCCCTGCCCCTCGGCCACTCATTATAATACTAATACTAATAATAATAATCATAATAATAATAATAATAATGCACTGAATGAAAAGTGTGTGTTGTGTTACTGCTTGTAAGGTTGGCGGTTCAAGCCCCACTCTCAACTGGTTGTCACTGTCCCCCCCAGTGCAGCTAACTGGGTTATCAAAGGCCGGTCATGTCGCTCACTGTCTATGGTGTGAGGTTCATGTAAAAGAACCATTGCTGACTTTCAACAAGAATAACTGGATAGTTGTCAGTGTGTTTCTGCCCTGCGATGGCCTTGCAAACAGTTCAGGGTGTACTCTGCCCTCGCCCAGAGTCGACTGAGATGGGCACCAGCCTCCCCGTGATCCTAATGATGTTTAAGTGGTTCAGAAAATGAATGGAAAGCAAGATTTAAGGTTCAAAATCAATATATTCTGATAGATCAATGTTTTCAAATGGAAGAAATAAAAACCTTTCAAACATCACTTGTTGGCATTTCATCAGTTTGGTTACCAGGAGAGTTTGTCCACAGTGCCATCTAGCACCACACTACAGAACCAGCATGTGAGCTCAGCATTACTGTGTTTCACCTCATCTCATCACCTGCTTAGTATGCACACGACATGCATACGCTAAACAGTATAATGTCCAGACCTACTGACACTGGGAGGTGGACGGAAAGGGACGGACCGTACACAGACAGTCATCTGAGCTCCAAACTTATAAGACAGGATTTAGTGTTTAGGACCTTAACAACACTTTCAATGATTATTTTAAACTTGATGGTAAATGAAATGATTTTAAGATTATTTCACACCCATATGAAAACATTAAAAAGGGGAAACAAAACACAAAAAGAGTTTTTTTATAGAAATGAAGTAGAATTTATTATGAAGGTCAGGAAAGTGTCTGTAGTCCGACACTCCAGCGTGAAAGTTCTGGCTGAATGTTTTTGTTTTTAATACTCATTACATTTTGATGAACATGTTCTCTTCTCTTCACTTCTGCCAAACCACATATAGTCGACTGTTATGAGTTCACCTTCGGCCGAACAGGCTATGAGATCAACTGAGATTTACTGATGAGGTCATAGTAATGGCAGTGAGAATACATTTCTGACACTGATCATCTGATATAACATCCAGTAAGTTCAATTACATGAATATAGACAATTTATATGTAATATAAGCTATAGGCAATAACATTAAAAGGCAGACTGTAATCTTTAATATGAATTGTGTAAGCAGAGCTCAGTGATACCGCCCCTTCGATCTCCACTGATTTGATGCCTGTAAAAAAATAAATAAGTGTTGATTATTACATCAGGAAGCACCAAAATAACAAAGCTTCCTTATTACTGCGGAATTCAAGTGAATATGGAAATGATTGCTAAGTCAATTAAGCCTAGCTCATTATTCTTACTGAATAATACTCAAATCAAAATGACAGACACGCACAGGTTAGCAAGCAGTGTCATCATTATCATGCTTCATAATGAAAAAACAATCTGTACAAATCTTGTTTTAGTTTTAGATTTTCCTCATGTCATAATAGACGTTTGTGTAAACCAGTGCTTCTCAAATAGTGGGGCCCCCTTGTGGGGGCGTGGGGCACGGTGGGGGGGGGGGGCATGTATGACCCTGGGGAACTTATTTTTCTGGAACTGTGTACAAGATTTAAGTGTCATTGCACCTTCACTCCACTAGTTGGTGCTCTCATTGTCGCGCTATGTTTTAGCGGTTTTTCGCACGAGCAAATGATATGAAGCGCAGTAAACAACCCGTCAAGAAACAACACAGAAACGTTTCTAACAGGAACGAAGAGAAAGGTGGAGAGAGAGAGAGAGATGGAGATATTAAGACATAAATAAGTTGAATGAGTTTAAATAACGAGGTATTTTTTATTTCAGGCACAGTGGTGCACTTTAAATCTTTTCTATTACAGATTAAAAAAAACAACGTTAATGAAGTTTTTCTTTATTGTAAGTTGAACTCTATTTCTTTCTTTTTTGTTTTTAATGTTAATAAAGATACAATGTTATGCAGAGGTGGACTAATAACAATTTTATAGACAAATAATACTATTTATAGTCGCTCGCGGGGCGGTGGGGGAGCATCAAAAGTTTTTTTCTTTCGGGGGGCGCCACAGAAAATAATTGAGAAGCACTGGTGTAAACATATGTTTCCATGTCCGTCCCAGTGCAGCTAACTGGCTTATCAAAGGCCGGCCATGTGTGTCACTGTCTGTGGTGGGAGCAGTAAAAGAACCATTGCTGATTTTCATTAAGACGAGATGCATAGTCATCAGCGTGCTTCTGCCCTGCGATGGCCTGGCAAGGTGTACTCACCCCTCGCCCAGAGTCGGCTGAGATGAGCGCCATTCTCAACATGACCCTAATTAGGATTAATTGGTTCAGAAACTGAATGAATCACCTGTCAGCGAGGAGCTCACCTCACCTGCCTGTGATTTTTTTTCAGGTTTCCATGTGGCATGTAATTAAACCCGTAAAGAGCTTTAAGGTACAGGATACTGTTACACAGCTGTCATCGAGCGTGGAAGTCATGCATCTCTCATGATTTAAATAAGTGTAAGAAATAAACCATCTAGATCTCCTCAGTGTGCTTTTTGTTTATGTTCCTGTGTAGAAAATACAGAATAATTAACCCAACACAACCTCCCACGGTTTAGTGGTAAATAATCAAAAAGCAGATCATCATTTATTTATTATCATTATTTGTAAACAAACTTCATTCAGTTGAATTGAAAGTTCATTCAATGCAGTTTTATATATTATTATTCACGAACATAAAACTTGGTGTATGTTCTAGAAGTGAAAAGAGTGTCAGACAGAGTGATGAGTCTCAAGTTAGAAATTAAAGGTGTGATGGTCAATGTTGTTAGTGCTTATGCCCCACAGACAGGATGTGAGCGAGAAGAGAAGGAGAGATTCTGGAGGGAGTTAGATGAAGTGATGCAGAGTACCCCCAGAGGTGAAAGAGTGGTCATTGGGGCAGACTTCAATGGACATGTTGGTGCAGGAAACAGAGGGGACGAGGAAGTGATGGGCAGGTTTGGTATCCAGGACAGGAACGCAGAAGGACAGATGTTGGTAGATTTTACCAAAAGGATGGAAATGGCTGTGGTGAATACTTTCTTCCAGAAGAGAGAGGAGAGCATAGGGTGACTTATAAAAGTGGAGGTAGGAGCACACAGGTAGACTACATCTTGTGCAGGCGATGTAATTTAAAGGAAGCCAGTGACTGCAAAGTAGTAGCGGGTGAGAGTGTTGCCAAACAGCATAGGATGGTGGTGTGCAGGATGATGCTGATGGTGAGGAAGGTGAAGAAGGCAAAGGCAGAGCAGAAGACAAAGTGGTGGAAGTTGAAAAAGGAAGAGTGTCGGGTTGTCTTCAAGGAGGAGTTGAAACAGGCTTTGGGTGGTCAGGAAGTGCTCCCAGATGACTGGACAACTACAGCGAATGTGATCAGGGAGACAGGTAGGAGAATACTTGGTGTGTCATCTGGAAGGAAAGTAGATAAGGAGACTTGGTGGTGGAATGAGGAAGTGCAGGAGTGTGTACAAAGGAAGAGATTAGCTAAGAAGAAGTGGGACATTGACAAAACCGAAGAGAGTAAACAGGAGTACAGGGAGACACAGCGTAAGGCAAAGGTAGCAGTGTCAAAGGCCAAACAGAGCGCATTTGATGACTTGTATGCTCGGTTGGAAAGTAAGGAGGAGAAAATGATTTATACAGGTTGGCACAGCAGAGAAATAGAGATGGGAAGGGCAGTGCAGCAAGTTAGATTGATAAAGGACAGAGAGGGAAATGTATTGACTGATGACAGAAGTGTGCTGGGAAAGATGGAAAGAGTACTTTGAAGAGCTGATGAATGAGGAAAATGAGAGAGAAAAAGAGTAGAAGAGGTGACTGTTGAGGACCAGGAAGTAGCAAAGATTAGTAAGGGTGAAGTGAGGAGGGCATTGAAGAGGATGAAGAATGGAAAGGCAGTTGGTCCTGATGACATACCGGTGGAGGTATGGAAGTGTCTAGGAGAGGTAGCAGTAGATTTTCTGACAAGAACATTTAACAAGGTCTTAGAGAGTGAGCAGATGCCAGAGGAATGGCGGAGAAGTATTGCTGGTGCCCATTTTTAAGAACAAGGGAGGCGTGCAGAGTTGTGCCACCTACAGAGCGATAAAGTTGATGAGCCATACGATGAAGTTATGGGAAAGAATAGTGGAAGCTAGACTAAGGGCAGAAGTCAGCATTTGTGAACAACAGTTTGGTTTCATGCCCAGAAAGAGCACCACAGATGCAGTGTTTGCCTTGAGGATGTTAATGGAGAAGTACAGAGAAGGTCAGACGGAGCTGCATTGTGCCTTTGTGGATCTGGAGAAAGCATATGACAGGGTGCCGAGAGAAGAACTGTGGTATTGCATGAGGGAAGTCTGGAGTGGCAGAGAAGTATGTTAGAGTGGTGCAGGACATGTATGAGAGATGTAAGACAGTGGTGAGGTGTGCTGTCGGTGTGACAGAAAGAGTTCAAGGTGGAGTGGGACTGCATCAGGGTCAGCTCTCAGCCCCTTCTTGTTCGCTATGGTGATGGACAGGCTGACAGACGAGGTTAGACAAGATTCCCATGGACTATGATGTTTGCAGATGACATTGTAATCTGTAGTGAGAGCAGAGAACAAGTGCAGGAAAATCTAGAGAGGTGGAGGTATGCCCTGGAAAGGAGGGGAATGAAGATTAGCCTCAGTAAGACAGAATACATGTGCATGAATGCCAGGGACCAAAGAGGAACGGTGAGATTACAGGGAGCAGAGATAAGAAAGGTGGAGGATTTTAAGTACTTAGGCTCAACAATCCAGAGCAATGGAGAGTGTGGAAAAGAGGTCAAGAAGCGTGTGCAGGCAGGTTGGAATGGTTGGAGAAAAGTGTCCGGTGTGATGTGTGATAGGAGGGTATCGGCAAAAATGAAAGGAAAAGTGTACAAGATGGTGTTGAGGCCAACGATGCTGTATGGGTTAGAAACAGTGGCCCTGGGGAAAAGACAGGAGGCAGAGTTAGAGGTAGCAGAGATGAAAATGTTGAGGTTCTCTTTGGGAATGTAACGAGGATGGATAGGATTAGGAATGAGACACGCCAGAGGGACAGCACATGTAAGGCGTTTTGGAGACAAAGTCAGAGAGGCTAGATTGAGATGGTTTGGACATGTACAGAGGAGGGATAGTGAGTATATTGGTAATAGGATGCTGAGGCTGGAACTACCAGGCAAAAGGCCTAGAGGAAGACCAAAGAGACGATTCATGGATGTGGTAAAGGAGGACATGAAGGTCGTTGGTGTAAGAGAAGAAGATGCAAAGGATAGGGTGAGATGGAGGCAGATGATTCGCTGTGGCGACCCCTGAAGGGAAAAGCCGAAAGGAAAAGAAGAAAACTTGGTGTAGCCTGATCCCAACTGTCCTCAGTCACCAACCCAGCGTGGTCAGGAGCACACCATGCGGTCACTCAAAGCGTCCTCCAGAAACCAACTGATTGCCACATATAAAAACCTTTCGATGATCTGTATTCCACAGAACAAAACCGTTCCAGATCGATTCAAAAAAAAAAAAAACATTTTGCGGTGGTCTGAGAATTTCAGAGTAACAGCCTCAGCTTGTTAAAGATAATCATGTGGTCGACCTAGAAGCGCCCGTCAGCATGAGAATATTGAAACATTGAGAAGATCAGTTGTGCAGTCTCATAATATAGAAAAAAAAAATAGTATTGAATGAAGATTCATGTTAATTCATTGGTTTTCTGAACTGCTTAATTCTAATTCAGGTCGCAGGGAGGCTGGTGCCCATCTCAGCTGACTCTGGGCAAAGACAGAGTACACCCTGGACAGCTCACCAGGCCATGGCAGGGTAGAAACGCGCTGATGGCTATGTAGCCTACTCTTGATAAAAGTAGACAACGGTTCTTTTACATGAACCTCTCATCATAGACAGTGAGAGACATGGCCGGCCTTTGATAACCCAGTCAGCTGCACTGGGGGAACAGCAATGACACAACCGTTGACAGTGGGGCTTGAACCCCAAATCTTCGGATTAGTGATCCAGCACCTTACCACCAGGCCACCACTGCCCTGAAGACTTGTGTGTTTATTCATTTTCTAATATGCTTAATCCTAATGAGAGTCGTAGGGAGGCAGGCACCCATCTCGGCCGAATCTAGGTGATGGCAGGGCAGGCCCTGGAAAGCTTTCCAGGCCATCGCAGCATCAGCATTCACACAACCATTAACACTTTCACTCAAACCTAGGGGCAATCTGGAACTGCCAGTTAGCCAAAAGTGCATGTTTACTGTGGGAGGAAACCGGAGTAGCTGGACAAAGTGTATTCAAGCACGGAAAGAACATGCAAACTACGAATAGAAATGTCTGATCCCATGCTAACCACCGTTCCACCCACAGCTCACAAGTATGCACAGTAGGCTGATTGGCTGTCTCAAATCACCCCGTGTGTGTGTGTGTGTGTGTGTGTGTGTGCTTGCATAGGTATCGTCCCACCTTTCAAAGACATACACATCAAGCTAATTGTATGTGTTCATCCTGCAATGGTCTTGCAAGCTGTTCTAGGTGTACTCCACCTTTGCCCAGACTTGGCTGAGATAGGTTCCAGCACAGTCCGCCTTACAGCAAGAAGGGCTGATTCAATTCCTGGGCTTGGGGCGTTTCTGTGTGGACTTGGTTTGTTCTCTCTGTGCTTGCATGGGTTTCCTCCGGGTACTTTGGTTTTCTCCCACATTTCAGGATAATGAACTGTTCCCCCAGGTGAGAGTATAATTGTGAATAGTTGTGTAAGTATTGTCCCCGTGATGGCCTGGTGAGCTATCCAGGGTGTATTCTGCCTTTGCCCAGAGTTGGCTGAGATGGGCACCAGCCTCCCCGCGACTCTAAGTAGGATTAAGTGGTTCAGAAAATGAATGAATGAATGAATGAGCATACCGGTAAGTCATGTATAGCATCGGTCACACCTCTTTTGTGACGATATCGTAAACAGTGCTATTTTCTGAATATGTTTCTTTGGTTTGAATTCGAGGAACGTAGAGTCTCTTATATTGTAGCATGCATTTCCTGCCCAGTATTATAGTCTGAAGTCAAAATGAGATTACTGTATGTGAAAAACTTTTTTTTTTTTTTTTAAAGTGGAACACAAGTCACAAATGAACCTGCATTTACCAACTTCATGGGTTTTACTGTCGGGTCCTTGGGCTAAATAATAAACATGCAAAAGATCAGACATCAGAAAAACTTGCTATGAAAATATAAGCAGTGCCAAAGTTGATTTTCTCTCAAAAGTGAAGCATAAGTCACATTGAACTTCCCTTTCATCATCTATAATCATGAATTAAAATACCCACAATTCTTCAGAACCTGAGAAGAAGCTGTTTATATATACATGGATCCTGGGTGGGCAGTGGTGGCCTGGTGGTAAAGGTGCTGGGTCACTGATCCTAAGGTTGTGGGTTCAAGCCCTGCTCTCAACAGTATGACCCCCACACACACACACGAACACACACACTTTATTATCAAAAGCCAGCCGTGTCTCTCATTGTCTCTGGTGAGAGACTCATGTAAAAGAACCATTGCTCACTTTATGCAAGAGGAGCTGCATAATAGCCATCAGGGTGTTTCCGCCCTGCAATGGCCTGGCGAACTGCCAAGGGCGTACTCTGCCCTTCCCCGAAGTCAGCTGGGCTGGGCGCCAGCCTCTCCGCCACCCTAATTAGGCTTAAGCGGTTACAGAAAATGAATGAATGGATATCGGGTCCCCTTTCGTGGAGGCTGCCATCTTGCACCACTTTGTTTCTGCAGCAGCCCCGAACCATACAGGCTTCTCAGGCCAGGCATGAAATTTCTTGATCGCATTCAAAAAATGGTGGCAATCTGGAATCTGACCACTAGAGTCCGCCAGATATCACGAACTGTAGCTTTAATTTCACCGTTTAATGTTTCAGTGTTCCCTTTTACCGTTTCATCATCACTTCTCTTGAACTCGACGTCAGATCCGTGTGCTATGTGTTTCACTTGCAGTTCGATTATGTTGTGGTTCCTGTGAGAAAAACGAAAGGCTGATTGATCACTCACTTGATCACTGTACCGGCCCCTTGGCAGCATCGAACATTTTCTTTCGGCCTTCCATTCCAGACATGGCCTCGACATTTTTCCTCCAGTCACTAACCTCTACTGTTTTTTCCTTCAACACACACACACACACACACACACACACACACACACACACACACACACACACACACACACACACACACACACACATTCACCATCCTCAGCAGATTTGATTTGATTGAGGTACGCTTGAGGCAAGATGTACATATCAGTACCGCACCTTCTCTGTGTCCTCCTTCTTGACTGATTTAAGATTTGCTCTCAGGTCTAATGACACCTTGTGCTTGGATCCCAAAAGGGAGCGCAGGATGGCATCTGCTGAAACTCTCACCCTTCTCAGATTGGGTCGCTTAAACTTCCCTCTCAGATCTAATACCTTAATGTTTAGATCTTTTATCTGCATAAAGGAAGACCACAGAAATTTACAGCAAAGATCACACAGTTACTTTGCACTCAACGTCTCTTAACACATCAATAAATGTAAGTTTTAACCTCTCTGGTGTTGTGTTGCACTTTTGCTTCAATATCGTAACGCTCCTCGTCCACCACGTCTATCTTGGCGTGGAGCTCTTTGCACAGTTCCTTGTCAGGGTGGAAGGAAACACAACACACACGGATTAGTTTTAAATCGGATTTGTTTTAATGTACGTGAGGCGACATTCATCCATCCATCCATTCATTCATTCATTTTCTCAACCGCTTCAACCAGATTAGAGTCATAGGGATGCTGGCGCACATCTTAGTCGACTCTGGGCGAGGGCAAAGAGTACACCCCCGGAGAGCTCGCCAGGCCATAGCAATGCACGAGAGGCAACAATTGCTTTATAATCTCAAAGCTCTAGAATGAGGTTGCATAAATACTTGAGGTTGTGTGTTTGTGTGTGTGTGTGTGTGTGTGTGTGTGTGTGTGTGTGTGTGTGTGTGTGTGTGTGTGTGTGTGTGCACGGGCACACCTGGAGATCTGCAAAAGACATGCCCCCTGTCTGTAGAGGAGGAGCTTTCTCTGCCAGATACCTCTCCTTCTCCTCCTCCTTCTCCATCATCTCCTGCTCCAACATGTCTTTAGCTTTAGCAACCATCAGGCTCTGCACCCAGACACACACACACACACACACACACACACACACACACACACACACACACACACACACAGAGAGAGCTCACTAGAACCAGTGTGTTCACTACATTGCCTCATATGGTTTTGTGGTCTGTTGCATAATACGTACCTTCAGCATTAGTTTACGCGAGGCTGAAATCTTGGACTTTTTCTAGTGAATATTAAATTGAAGGATATTGTTAGATAAGTCTGAGTTTCAGAGCTGGTTCAACGGGAGGAAACGTGTGGGAAAGGCACGTGTTATGGTTACAAACATTTCTATATAAAAATACATTAATTAATTAAATTTATTCATTTCAAAAAGTGAACTCACTCGCTTTTCAAACTGCTTGAACCTACTCTTAGTAAGGCTGGAGCTTATCTTAGCCGTCACTGTGTGAAGGTGGGGTACACTATATACTCTGAACAGCTTGCCAAACCATTATATATATATATATATATATATATATATATACACACACACACACACACACACACACACAGGGATCCCTCGCTACTTTGCGCTTCAATTTATGCGGAATCAGTGCATCATGTTTTTTTTAAAATATTCATTGAAACAAAAATAAGGAAATTAAGGAAGAAAAGGGGAAAGGTTAAGAAAAATGCCACAAAAACCAGGCCAATTATGCAAAAACACCCGGAAGTAAACACAAAAAACAACCCAACATCTCCCATCAAAACTAGATTTTTGTGAGGTGTGCATCTGTGTGCGTGTATTTATATTTTATTTACATCTCATGCATTATTTTTGTAATGTTTAATTGTTATTATAGCATTGAATATGTACTTATTGATATTATATACATATATAGATGTACATATACGTCAGTCAGGGAGTGATGGGGATTGATCCTACTTCGTGGATTTCAGTTATCGTGGGGGGATCTCGGTCCCAATTAACAGCGGACAGTGAGGGATCCCTGTGTGTGTATATATATATATATATATATATATATATATATATATATATATATATATATATACATATACATATATGAAGTGTGTGTGTGTGTGTGTGTGTGTGTGTGTGTGTGTGTGTGTGTGTGTGTGTGTGTGTTATTTTGTTTTATTTCTTATAGATATGTGTAATTCAGTGATACAGAATATTGTATGTTAATGTTAATGTCACTTACCTCGAGCCTGGAAAGTTAAGAAAAATGAATAAATATGTAAATAAATAATTGAACAGAATTGGTCACTCAGTTTACTGGTATAGGAAATCTTACTAAAACATGCCTATTACTTCTGGTACATTCCAGTTTTCTTTACAACACTCATTAACGTTTTTAACTGAACCTTCTCGTGGACTAGGAATAGATTAGATTTGCTTTAAGTGTGATCACAAGAAGATGGGAAAACAAAAAGAAACACGACTCACTCAGGCATCTTTACAATGTGGATTCAGCCTGCAGGACAAAAATAAATGCTTGTGTTACTGAAGCTTGGCACCATGGGGAGAATTAAGTGCTTTCGATGGAAGAGGTCGGGTTTCAGTGGTTTCGGTGGTCGGCATCGCTCAGGCCGCGCCAGCATACAAGAACTTCTTCAAAAGATCATCAAGAAATTCAATGGCTTCGCTGTGGCCTCTCTTTAATGCAGATTGTTATATCGTACAGGGAAACAAATATCAACGTGTATCGGTACAGTGTATTGAAAATAACGGAGGAACGTACCTTTAAATGCCAATACACTTCCTGAACTTCCTGTATCGTTGTACATTGATTATTTTCAACCTCAAAAACGTAGACACACATTTGTGTAGTACTAAACCAATTGTAAACATCGGATTCTCAAAGATTTATGCTGCCTCCGACTTTGTGCTCAGTCTGACCTCAGGGAGTAGTTCGTTCACTCTGCTTTTCAACTGGAGCCACTTTGATATGATAACGCTGGTCTCCCGTGCACACGCCCTTAAAAGAACGTGTTGACTGATACGCAGCGTGTTGGGGGAAATGGCATGCCAGCTATGTGAGATAACACTGGCTTTCCTCCTGCTTATATTCACCAGAGCTGTGCTGAAAATAGACCAGCATCAGGCCTTTTAAAGAGATCTGTACTTTCTGTGACTTTTACAGGAGGAACTCTGCCGAACGTACTCGTGAACAAATGACGCTAACGTGCTAACGTGTCCTGTGGAAAATAATCAAGGCTGTCACTGTCAAATTCTGAAAATAATTTGAGTGCGAGTCATATGTGGGATTTTTTTTCTATTATCAGTAAAACTGGAGTATTTTAGTATTCTACTTTCAGTGTTGTAAATAGTAAGTGCAGCGTTATCAATTATCTGATGCCTAATTTTCAGACCTTAGAATATTTCGAGATAAGGCAGCTTGGTGTAGCATATGTAGCAGAGAGGGGGGGGGGAAGGCAGTTTATTGGCAGCAAATAAATAAATAAATAAATAAAAAATACAATCTTTAAAATCAAACAAATCATTTTTAAGCTGATTAATTTTTATGAAACTTTCTGTGAATAATCAGATAAAGTAAAGGTATTCGCTTACCGCTAACACAGCGATGGAAGGAGGGCTGAAGCACAAAATGATGCTGAGGAACAATGTCTCCTTCTTTTAAACCCACCTCTTATTGTTCTTGCCTTGTTTCTCACTGGGGGATATTAATAGAACCACACACACACACACACACACACACACACACACTTATCTGGCACTTGTACTTCAGTATATTTTGTTTCTGGAGCTGGTCAATGATAACCAGTGTCCACCCTATCACTCCATCTCAGTGTCCAGTATCAGTCTATCTATAACAGTATGTTCATCAGAAAAAGCAGTAATGTATATTAGGGCAGATTTTTAAAAATTTTCAGTTTCTCATCTGAACATTTTTAAAACCTGAACAAGGCACAAGGTTTTTTTTTTTTTTAGTCATATAGTAGAGATATGAGGTGAGTGCCAAAGCCGAAAAACTTTTAAAGCTAAATGTAAATACAGTCGGCCCACAACGAAATTAATTTTGTTCCAGAGCCCTTTTCGTATTGCGGGGGTTTCGTAAGTAGGGGTCACATATTACATGTTAAACGCCTAATTCATTCCAAGGCTTCAGTCTTTGTACTGGATAAACCCCATAAACCATTTAAAAATGATAAAAGTACAACAATTTTGTATGAAATATGTGTTAAAAGTAATTATTTTATAAGTTCTTATTAACGTATTAAACCATTTAAACATTTTATTAACATATTAAACCATTTTATTAACATATTTATTAATTAAACCATTATTAAACATTTTTTATTAACACACACACCTCTCTCTCTCTCTCTCTCTCTCTCTCTCTCTCTCTCTCTCTCTCTCTCTCTCTCTCTCTCTCTCTCGTGCGTGCGCTGCGGGCCACGCTCACAAGATGTGAATTCAAAGCACATTCCCTGCTTGACAAACTCAACTTTAATTTGATTCGTTGAGGGATCGGAATTCCAGATGAGCTCAAATGCGCCCACATTTATTAAACATTTACTGAATTAAAACAACTTATAAAACTAAAAACTAAAGCGTGAAGCTTCCTTCTGTCTCTATCTTGGAGGCCAGCGGGGCAGGATGTTGACAGACAGCCAATGAGAGAGCAACTCGCGCGTCGTGTGAAATGTTGATTGGCGCATTTGAATTTTGAATTTCTTTTTGTAAGAGGGGGTTGTTTCGTATCTCGGGGACGGAAACTCGGGAAAATATTTTTCGTAACCGGGGGATTTCGTACAAAGGGGTCTTCGTAAGTTGGGGGCCGACTGTAACAAGAATACAGTCAATATTCTAGCGGCATACTGGTTAGGGTGCTGTGCTCGTGATCAGGAGGTTGTGTGTTCAACTCCCAGTTAGACCCACTAATGCACATATCTTTGCACTTTTGTAAGAAATCAGAGTCCCTGGAGGAAGCCCATTCAAACATGCAAATAATATGCAAACTCCACACTGAAAGGCCTTTGTTGGTTGCAGGATTCAAACCCAGAACCTTCTTGCTGTAAAGATAACCACTAACACCTGTTCATGTCCAAACTTATTCTGCAGGTATGCATACATGTGTAGCAGGGCCAGTGGCGTAGTGGTTAGGGTGGTGGGCTCATGATCAGGAGGTTGTGTGTTCGAATCCCAGTTAGACCCCCACTGTGCTAAGACCCCTGGGCAAAATCTTAACCACAAGTGTGCCTCTGTTCACCCAGCAGTATAAATGGGTACCAGTAAAAATATACTGGGAAGGTAACCTGTGATGGACTAGCGTCCAATCCAGGAGGATCTGAACTCCTGGTCGCTTCACGCCATGGAAACTGGGGATAAGCACCGGCCTGAGGGGCCCCTAGGCTCTGGTGTAAAATACACCCAATGGACTTTACAGTGAATATGAAAAAGTTTGGGAACCTCTCTCAGCCTGCATAATAATTTCCTCTACGTTTAAGAAAAAAGATTACAGTAATTAGGGTCACGAGGAGGCTGGCGCCCATGTCCACCGACTCTGGGTGAGGGCAGAGTATACCCCGGAAAGCTCGCCAGGCAATCGCAGGGGTACCATTGTAATTTTGCTAATTTGAACATATGTAACTGCTTAATACTGATCACGTGGAAAACCACATTGACAGGTTTAGCTGTCGGAGCCTTGGACTTCACAGCCCGATGTGTCCGATCATGAGGAAGTGTATTTAAGGTAGCCAATTGTAGGTGCTTCTCTGCTCTGAAGAGTGACTGCATGGGATCCTCAAAACAACCTTCAAAGCATCTGAAAACAAAGATTGTTCAGTATCATGGTTTAGGGGAAGGCTGCAAAAAATCTCTGAAGTTTGAACACACACAACCGTACACAGTCACACCCGGGGCAACTTGGAATACCATCCTATCCTAATGTGCATTGTCTTTGGAGTGCAGGTGGAAATCCACACAAGCACAGGGAGAGTACATGGACTCCACACAGAAATGCCCCTGTCGAGACCAGGCCTCGAACCCAGGACCTTCTTGCTGTGAGGCAGATGCGCTAACCACGACGTCAGTGTGCTGTTGTTGTACATCAACCCGCATGTAAGTGCAATCCTTCACTGCATTTTAATCACACTCATTCATTCATTTATTTCCGAAGCCACATAATCCTAATAATGGTTGTGACGAGGCTGGCGCTGACGAGGCCACTTCAGAGGAGACACATAAACACACATAAAACCATTCACAGTCATTCTCAAACAACTCCAGGGAACTTGGATGAGTCAATTGGCCTACTGGGCGTGGCAGCTACTGTGATAGCTACTGTGCGTTTTCACTGTGGGAGGAAACCAGAGTACCCAGTGGAAACCTATGCAAGCACAGGGAGAACATGCAAACTGCACACACAAACACCCGAGCCTGGGATGCTCTCTTGCTGTGAGGCGGACATGCTAACCACTGCACCACTGAGCCGACCGTCGTCATACTCTGACTATTGAAAAACACTATATGACAGTTTTTAAATTTCAGTCTGCTGAGCGCGATCCAAACATTTGCGGTACTGCTGCTCATCCATCAGGCTCATGGAGGAAGCTGGAACCAATTCCCAGTTGATCTCAGAAGGGAGGTCAGGTACATCCTAAATAGGATGCCAGTCTACCGGAGAGCTAAAACAAACACAAACAACCGCTCACACGCACACATTCACACATATGAGAAATTTACAGTCTTTAGTTTACAGAATGGAATGTCTGGCTTTGGATTGTGCGAGGAAACCGGAGCAGCCAGAGGGAGGCCACAAAAGAATGCAAAACTCTATCCAGAAAAGCCTTTGGCTGAGGTTTAAACCCGGAAACTTCTCGCTATGAATGGCCCTTGCTAACCACTTAGCTATCCTGCCTATGCTGAGACCATCGGTTTAAAAACGGTTGAGAGTATCGTATCGGAATAGTTTGGCTTATCAAGTATGTAGGGCCTTTTGTCCCGCTGAGCCTTAATAGCTGTTTTATTAGACTTGCACTTCATCTCAGTGTCTCCTCATCCCAACCGACCATCCCGAAACTCTGCCTCAAATTAAAATATTAACTGTTGACAGCTGAAATCTCTGTGTCTTGATGACAGGAACGTAATACTCTTCAAACAAAAGTGCGCCTAAACATAGTACGGAATACCAGCTGATGCTGCCAGTCATGTCTTTGTGTTTAATATGTGTGTGTGTGTGTGTGTGTGTGTGTGTGTGTGTGTGTGTGTGTGTGTGTGTGTGTGTGTGTGTGTGTGCACCCGAAGATTTATCAACATATAACTTTGATTGATGTCTATCACCGAACATAACTTACCCGCTATCCTGTGGGACACCACATATCTAACATACATGTTTGTTCGCTAATTTATTTATCTGTTGTCACAATACTTGTATAGCCGTACTCTTGATAACAAGGCTCTGGAACAGCACGGGAGGGCGGAGTTGGGTTTGGACGCCGTTTATGAGCATTGTTTCTTCACAATATCACATCTTGATAAATCCTCAAAGATGATCTAGCGGTTTGTCGGTTCATATTAGATCGCCTTTGGCCACTGTGTCTGGCTATTACTCTTTGAATGGATATGACGAGTTAATGGAACCCCCCCCCCCTCCCCCTCAATTTAGTCATATACAATTGTGTCCCATCAGGTATTACCTTCCCTATCAAATAACCACCACCGACCAGGTAGGGGTGGAAGCATGCACGCTTGCCCTCCATGATATACAATGCTCTCCACCCGCCTGTTTTCAAGCTGCAACGCACGCATATTTGACGGTGTACACACTTGGAGGGATAGTGCTATCCACCCATCGTACGAATGAGCTCACAGATGCCCGTCATTGAGCTGGCGGTTGCTGTGAGTGACAGGAAAGTGAACGTATGCTTTCCATCCCTCCCATGAGAGCTCAGCCAGTTACCATGGGGCATTAAAATTGTATTGTATTAGATTTATGTAGTTCTCCATCTACACTGAATAGCATGCTCAAAGCACTCCCCGGCGCCCCGGGCACCCATTGCCACCGTGCGGCGCCGGTTATTCCATTGTTCTATCCTTTTTTAATGCTGAGCAGGATGATGAGCAGGAAGCAACAACTCCCAAATTTTAAGGTCTTATGGTATGACGCAGCCGGGTTTGAACTCCAACCTTCCGGAGGATAAAGTGGACGCTCTACCAACTGAGCGAAATCCCTGTTTTTTAAAACGGATGTCTTAATTAAGCACCGTGTCAATGCACGACTGGCGAGCCCCAGGGTAATGGAGTTTGATTGAGAAGCCAAACATCTGCTCTGGACTGTTGATCAGATCTATGTTTAAGAATTCCCACAATTGTGTTAAACAGTGACAGCCGTACATATTGTATGCCGGTGGCATTGCGGTTATTATGTCCTCCTCACCTCAAGGTCCTGAGTTCATGTTCCATGCCCAGGGAGGGCATTTCTGTGTGGAGTTTGCATGTTCTTCCTGTGTTTGCAGGAGTTTCCTCTAAGTACTCCGGTTTCCTTCCACAGCCCAAAGACATACATTAAGCCAACTGGTTTTCCCGAATTTCCCCAAGGTGTGAGTAATTGGTGATGTGTGTACCGTATATTGGTCCTGTGATAGACTGGAAAACTATTCGGTGTGTACCTCATCTTCACCTACAGTTGGCTGAGAAAGGCTCCAGACTCTCATGACTTAGTACCATGAAACTGTTGAGAAGCTGAATGCATGAATAATAATGGACAGTGTGGTGGAGTAGTGGTTAGCATGTTTGACCCACAGCATGAAGGTCCTCAGCTTTCCCTGCACTTACAAGGGTTTCCTTCGGATACGTGGGTTTCCCCCCACAACCCAAAGACGTGCACATTAGGCACAGTCAACATTAGGTTGACTATGCCAAATTTCCCCTAGGTTTGAGTATGGGTGTGAATCGCTGTGTGCATTTTGCTCTGCGATTGTTTGATGAGCTGTTTACGGTGTACGCCACCTTCTACCAGAGTCGGCTGAGATAGGCTTCAGCCTCAGTATGACTGTAACAGGACTACTATGAGGTGGGTGATGATCTAAAACTTTTTTTCCCTTATAGGTACATATAGCACATATAGGTGGAGTGTTTTTCATCAGACCTCAGTCCATTTTCTGTAACCGCTTAATGCTAATTAGGGTTGCGGGGAAGCTGGCACCCATCCCAGCCAACTCCGGGCGAGGGCAAAGTATACCCACGGCGGAAACATGCTGACAGCTTACAGCATACCCTTGTCGAAAGTCAGCAATGGTTCTTTTACATGAACCTCACACCATAGACAGTTGGAGACATGGCCAGCCTTTGATAACCCAGTTAGCTGCACTGGGGGGGGGGGACAGTGACTACCTGTGGAGAGTGGGACTTGAACCCCCAACCTTAGGATCAGGGATCCAGCGCTCTATACCACTAGACCACTACTGCCCCTGCCAGTCCCTCTATGTGCCAGAAAATCTTTTGTTGCAAAGGCTCACAGCAGTTTTCACTGGCGTTAATTGTGGCCTTTTAACCAAATCTTGTTTGCTATGTGATACACATTCCTTATTAACGATTCCTGTGAACTGCATCGCGCCACGCTGTTAGTTTGGGTGTTTATGGACATTGAATTAATGTTCACACTCTGTCTCGTACCTCATCCTGCCAGCTAACCCTCCCTGGTAAATCCCAAATGGAAACAGTTGTGCTGTGGCACGCCTTTATTTCCAAAGGGTAAACGGTGTTTAATTTTAGATTGAATCCCCTCATTATTTCAGCAAGGTCACAAAACAGGGAATAGACATTTATCATCAACTGAGTGCTAATCAGTCTTCCGGAATGCCAATAAGAGAAAATTTTAAATTTTAAATATTGAAGTTGATACTGTAAATGGAGGTCTATAGCGCCACCTTAACCTCTTATCAGTATCTCTCAGTTAACTTGAGGCAAGTTTCAGGTTTAAAATATATAAAGCCATGCTATGAGTTGTAGGAGGCAGTGGTGGTCTAGTGGTATAGGGTGCTGGATCGCTGATCCTAAGGTTGGGGGTTTGAGTCCCACTCTCCACAAGGTTGAGGTTGTCACTGTCCCCACAGTGCACTAACTGGGTCATCAAAGGCCGGCCATGTCTCTCACTGTATATGGTGAGAGATTCATGTAAAAGAACCATTGCTTCTTCTTTTCCTTTCGGCTGTTCCCTTCAGGGGTCACCACAGCGAATCGTCTGCCTCCATCTCACCCTATCCTCTGCATCTGCTTCTCTGACACCAACTGCCTTCATGTCCTCCTTTAACACATCCATAAATCTTCTCTTTGGTCTTCCTCTGGGCCTTCTGCCTGGTAGTTCCAAACTCAGCATCCTACGACCATTATACTCACTATCCCTCCTCTGTACATGTCCAAACCATCTCAATCTAGCCTCTCTGACTTTGTCTCAAAAATATCTAACATGTGCTGTCCCTCTGATGTGCTCATTCCTGATCCTATCCATCCTCGTTACTCCCAAAGAGAACCTCAACATTTTCATCTCTGCTACCTCCAGCTCTGCCTCCTGTCTTTTCCCCAGGGCCACTGTTTCTAATCCATACAGCATCGTTGGTCTCATCACCATCTTGTACACTTTTCCTTTCATTCTTGCCGATACCTTCCTATCACACATCACACCTGACACCTTTCTCCAACCATTCCAACCAGCCTGCACACGCTTCTTCACCTCTTTTCCACACTCTCCATTGCTCTGGATTGTTGAGCCTAAGTACTTAAAATTCTCCACCTTTCTTTATCTCTGCCCCCTGTAACCTCACCGTTCCTCTTGGGTCCTTGTCGTTCACACACATGTATTCTGTCTTACTGAGGCTAACCTTCATTCCCCTCCTTTCCAGAGCCTACCTCCACCTCTCTAGATTTTCCTGCACTTGGTCTCTGCTCTCACTACAGATCACAATGTCATCTGAAAACATCATAGTCCATGGAGATTCTTGTCTAACCTCGTCTGTCAGCCTGTCCATCACCATAGCAAACAAGAAGGGGCTCAGAGCTGACCCTTGATGCAGTCCCACCTCCACCTTGAACTCTTCTGTCACACCGACAGCACACCTCACCACTCTCATACATGTCCTGCACCACTCTAACATACTTCTCTGCCACTCCAGACTTTCTCATACAATACCACAGTTCCTCTCTCGGCACCCTGTCATATGCTTTCTCCAGATCAACAAAGGCACAGTGCAGCTCCTTCTGACCTTCTCTGTACTTCTCCATTAACATCCTCAAGGCAAACACTGCATCTGTGGTGCTCTCTGGCATGAAACCAAACTGTTGTTCACAAATGCTACATTACAATATCAATACAATATGCCTCTGCCCATCGTCTAGCTTCCACTATTTTTTCCCATAGCTTCATCGTATGGCTCATCAACTTTATCCCTCTGTAGTTGCCACAACTCTGCACATCTCCCTTGTTCTTAAAAATGGGCACCAGCACACCTCCATTCCTCCGGCATCTGCACACTCTCTAAGACAGGGGTGTCAAACTCGTGCCACCAAGGGCCATGTGGCTGCAGGTTTTTGTTTCAACCAAGCAACAGCACACCTGCTCATGGGTTTCCTCCGGGTACTCCGGTTTCCTTCCACCACCCGAAAGACATTCACATGAGGTTAACTGGCTGATCCAAATTGCCTCTAGCTGTGAGCATGAGTGTGAATGCGTGTGTGTGTGTGTGTGTGTGTGTGTGTGTGTGTGTGTGTGTGTGTGTGTGTGTGTGTGTGTGTGTGTGTGATGGTCTTGGAAGCTGTTCATGGTGTACCCCACCATCGGACAGTGTCGACGAAGACAGGCACAGCCTCCCTACAACCTTGATAGTAGATTATGAATGAGCTGTGAGTGTTGCACAGCGAGGTCATGTGTTTTAAATCACCAGTTTTGCTCAGCGCTGATTCAGTGGAACAAGAAAGCAATATTTATTTAGTCATCTGAATAAAATAAACTTTTACGAAGCAGTTTCAAAGAATGATTCACCTCACATTGTTAAACTCCAGTGGCTGTAAAATAGTATGAAAACATGAGCAAAAAAATGTAATCATATGCTGCTTCTGGAATTTGGTCAATGTTAAGCAATGCTGTTTTAATGAGTACTTTAAGATTTAAAACCATTTCCATGTGCAAACTCTAAGCATGTGAAACTCTGTAGTAGGTGTCGTATGCAGAAATCAAAGCATGGCACTCAAGGCAACCCCCTCTTGGTCTCGTGGACTGCTTGCTCGCTACTGGGAATGGGCCAGCGCTCCGGCCCCCTGGCCGAACCCAAATCCCTTCGGACCAAAGTTTTTAGCATAGCAACCTGTAGAGCCAAAAGAGTCATAGAGTTATCATTCATTCATTCATTCATTCACGTTCTGAACTGCTTAATCCTAATTCGGGTGTCGGGGAGGCTGGCGCCCATCTCAGCCACCCCTGTGCGAGGGCAGAGTACACCCCGGACAGCTCACCAGGCATTCACAGGGCAGAAATATGCAGACAACTATGCAGCCTATTCTTGACAAAGTCTGCATTGGTTCCTTGACAGTTGCTCACCACAGACATTGAAAGACATGGCCAGCCTTTGACAGCCCAGCTAGGTGCACTGGGGGGACAGCAGAGACAATGAACCCCTAACCTTGGGATCAGTGATCCAGCACTTTACCACCAGGCCACCACTGCCCACATCATAGGTAAAGTGCTTTGGTCTTTTTACACATGAGCCTAGTGGCTCATCAGGCCGGTGCTTATCCGCGGTTTCCGTAGCGTGAAGCTACCAGGAGTTCAACTCCTCCTGGACGGGACACTAGTCCATCGCAGGTTACCTTCCCAGTATATTTTACTGGTACCCATTTATACTGCTGGGTGAACAGAGGCACACTTGTGGTTGAGACCGTGCTCAGGGGTCTGAGCACAGTGAGGGTCTAACGGGGATTTGAACACACAACCTCCTGATCATGAGCCCAACACCCTAACCACTACACCACTGGCCCCATGTCCATGTCATAGAGGTACGTATACCTTATAAATTCTCAATACAATCTCAAATCTGCCAATCCTGCCAATACAATGCACAGTCCCACCAAGAAGGAAGGGCAAAATGTTCAAGGGACGGCAGGTCTGTGTCCGAATTGTTCAATTTACACTATTATTAGAACAGTATCATATGCTATACTGTACCACATTGTCTTACCAGTCCTGGAACACTCACTTACTCATTCACTCATTTATCAAACCACTTAATTCCATTAAGGTCATGCGAAGGCTGGAACTTATCTCAGCCTACACTTAGTAAAGGCGGGGTACATCCTGGACAGCTCCCCAGAACATCACAGAGCCAACACACAGAACCATTCATACGCACACTCACAACCTACGAGTAATCTGGATGAGCCAATTAGCCTAATGTGCATGTCTTTGGACTGCAGGAGGAAACCGGAGTACGCAGAGGAAACCCACACAAGGGTGGGGAGAACATTCAAACTCCACAAAGAAATTGTGGAGGAAGGATTTGAACGCAGGTCCTTCATGCTTTGAGACTAACCACTAGTGCTGACCATTACACTACCGTTCGGCCCGAGTATTGGGACAGGGGTATCAGAATACTGCTGAGGTTATATGATATAGTAACGTGGGAATTTCCAACACACCATTGCATAGATAGACGGACGGACAGATGGACAGATGGGTAGAATGAGTATGTTTATAGATGATAATGTGCCAGATGCTAACCTTTGCAGTAGATCTCTCCATCTTTATCAGCTAGTGTTGTGGACTCCAGGCCCTTTCCACATTTCGCACATCTGAAGCAGCTCTTATGCCATGACTAGAAGGAAAACACACACACACACACACACACACACACACACACACACACACACACACACACACACACACACACACATATACGCACACATACACACACGCGCGCACAGATGTACGCACACGCCCCCCCAAAAAGACAAATCCTTCATTCTCCACCATCTTTCCTTTGTAATGAATATGTGCACATAACAGAGTGGCACAGCAGTAGAGTGATTAACACTTCTGCCTCAAAGCAAGAAGGGCCTGGGTCCATGTTCCGGTCTTGGCGAGGGTGTCCCTGTGTGGAATATATTCTTCCTTGCTGTGTTTGCGCAGGTTTCTTCTGGGTACTCTGGTTTCCTCCCACAATCCAAAGACATGAACATTAGTCTAATCGGCTACTTCAAATTGGCCTTAGGTGTGTGAGTGTGAATGGTTGTGTGTGTGTTGCCCTGCGATGGTCTGATGAACTGTTTACAGTATACACCGCGTTCACCCAGTGTCGGCTGAAAGAGGCTCCAGCCTCTCGGTGACATTAGTAGGATTATGTGGTTTGGCAAATAAATGAATCAATGCATACGGTATGTAAGGAACACTGCTGTAGATGAGAGAGGGTGGAGTGGCTCAGTGGTTAATGTTCTGGGTTACTGATAAGAAGGGGGGCCGGTGGTGTAGTAGTTAGGGTGCTGCACTCATGATTGGGAGGTTGTGTGTGTGTTCAAATCCCAGTTCGACCTCCCTTGTGCTAGGACCCCCTGTAAAAAGTCCAACGGACTTCACCTACCTTACCTACTGATAAGAAGGTCGGTGGCTCTTCACCCTCAATTGCTCAGTTGTATGAATGACACTGGCATCTACCAAATGCTGTAAATGTTGATTACAGCTTATTTGTATTTCATTCGTTCGTTCATTCATTTTATTAGTCATTTATTAGTTATCAAAGGCGGGCTGTGTCTCTCACTGTCTATGGTTGAGAGGTTCATGTAAAAGAACCATTGCTGACTTTCGACAAGAGTCGCTGCATATCCGTCAGCGTGTTTCTGCATCCGAGGTAAAATCCTATGCCAAATCAAACATGCGATGATTGGCTGTGGAAACCCCTGAGAAAAAGGAAAAGAGAGAGAGAGAAAACTGAAGGAGACCCACGCAAGTACAGGGGGAATGTGCAAACTCCAGACAGAAACGCCCTCGCTGAGCCAGAGAATTGAACAAAGTACCTTCTTGCTGTGACGTGAGCATGCTAACCACCGCGCCAATGTGCCACCAACTTTATTAATACAGTCGGCCCTCTACTTACGAAATTAATCCGTGCCTTTTTCGTAACCTGGGGTTTTCGTAAGCTGAACCGCATTTTACATGTAAAACGCGTGATTCGTTCCAAGGCTCCCAAGACTACCCCATAAACCCTTTAAAAATGATAAAAGTACACCAATTTTGTATTCAATATGTGTTACAAGTAAAAGAAAATTATTTACCTTTTTTTAAATCTCTCGAACCACCCATGCGACGCTTTAAAGTCCAGGGGTTGCTGGTCTGAAGAACCCTCACCCCCACCTCCACCCCCTTCACGGGGTCCTTAAATATGGCGGTTGCTTTTTCTGAAATAATCGCCTCCATCACTCTATCTCCGCTTTTAATGCCTCCTTCTGCTTCAATATCGTCCGGATTGTAGAGGGGGTTCGGCCGTACTCCTTCGTGATTTCGCTCAACCGCATCCCACTTTTGTATTTTTTATTATCTCCTGCTTCACTTCGATTGATAACGGAGGCTGCTTCTTCTTTTCGGTGTCACCGGGAATCACTTTCTTGCGGTCTATGATGGATAACGAAATATAACGCTGCAAGGATCACTCTCAAAAAAAC